>OZ020272.1:1150640-1158140 GCA_963971205.1 Aethes cnicana
GTCGCTTTCTAGGCAAGCAAAATGGTTTTGGAGTTCGAGTTGAAAGCTCTCGGGGCTTCGGAGCTGGGTCGGTGCAGGGCGGAGCGTAGACTTTATCAGTCGAGATCTCTCAATCTTCACTTGAATATTCAATGTGCCTCCTACCATACGGTGATCGCTTCCGGACTTAACCGATTAATCACTGAGGCATCATCGAAAATTTGCTTCCTCGTGGACATGATAAAGTCTATCTCATTCCTCGTTACACCATCAGGGCTCATCCAGGTCCACTTTCTGTGCTCAGGTTTCCTGAAGAAGGAGTTCATCATATAGAGTCCCTCCTTCTCCATGAAACCAGCCAGTAGATGGCCCCGGTGATTCCTACGCCCTACTGCAAATTGCCCCACTCTCAGCTCTTCATCGTCTCGTTTGCCCAATTTCGCGTTGAAGTCCCCCATAACAACTGTAAAGTGAGTTCTGGAGCTATCCATATCCATAGCCATAACATGAGCTGGAGCTTCAAAGGTTATACAGGTTTACGCTCCGACCTCGACGCACTCCGACGATGAGGTGGAGGCTATGTATGAGGACATTTCCAGAGCCATGCATAGCTCCAAAACTCACTTCACAGTTGTTATGGGGGACTTCAACGCGAAATTGGGCAAACGAGACGGTGAAGAGCCGAGAGTGGGGCAATTTGGAGTAGGGCGTAGGAATCACCGGGGCCATCTACTGGCTGGTTTCATGGAGAAGGAGGGACTCTATATGATGAACTCCTTCTTCAGGAAACGTGAGCACAGAAAGTGGACCTGGATGAGCCCTGATGGTGTAACGAGGAATGAGATAGACTTTATCATGTCCACGAGGAAGCAAATTTTCGATGATGCCTCAGTGATTAATCGGTTAAGTCCGGAAGCGATCACCGTATGGTAGGAGGCACATTGAATATTCAAGTGAAGATTGAGAGATCTCGACTGATAAAGTCTACGCTCCGCCCTGCACCGACCCAGCTCCGAAGCCCCGAGAGCTTTCAACTCGAACTCCAAAACCATTTTGCTTGCCTAGAAAGCGACGTGGACTATTACAACGACGGGTTTGTGGAACCTGTCCATACGGTTGGGTCCAAGTTCTTCAAGACCCGCCGTACAAGAACCAATAAAATCTCAGACTCAACCCTAAAGCTCATGGAGGTGAGGCGTGAGATGATTCTGCAGTCTTCAGGTGACGCTAGTCATTATCGGCAGCTCAATAGGCAGATCTCGAAGTCTCTGAAGCGTGATATACGCCGATTCAATACAGTATTGAAAAGGCTATTGAGCGTAACAGAGGCTCAAAGGTGTTTGCCAAAGATCTGTCTATTGGCCAAAGCCAATTGACAAAGCTGAAGACCGAAGATGGCAGGATCGTTTCATCCAAACCCGAGCTGTTGGGAGAAGTCGAGAAGTTCTATGGGCAGTTATACACGACAACCCGAACACCCGACGCTGATCCAGCTAAAGACCCTAGAGCTGGATTAAGCCGACACTATACCGAAGATATCCCGGACGTCAGCCTGTACGAGATTAGTATGGCTCTCAAACAGCTTAAGAACGGCAAAGCCCCCGGTGATGACGGAATTACAGCTGAACTCCTGAAGGCGGGTGGTAAACCAGTCCTTAAGGCCCTTCAGACGCTGTTTAATTCCGTCATCCATGAAGGGAGAACGCCGCGACCATGAAACAGAGGTGTGGTGGTGCTCTTCTTCAAAAAAGGTGATAACACCTTGCTGAAGAATTATAGACCCATCTCACTTCTGAGTCATGTCTACAAGCTGTTTTCGAGAGTCATTACGAACCGTCTCGCGCGCAGGTTTGACGAATTCCAGCCCCCCGAACAAGCCGGTTTCTGAAAGGGCTATAGTACCGTAGACCACATACATGCGTTGCGGCAGGTTATACAGAAGACCGAAGAGTATAACCTCCCCCTTTGCCTTGCATTTGTGGACTAAGAGAAAGCCTTCGATTCGATCGAGACTTGGGCTGTGCTGCAGTCTCTCCAGAGGTGCCAAGCTGACTACCGGTACATCGAAGTGTTGAAGTGTTTGTACGAAAATGCCACTATGTCCGTTCGACGACAGGACCAGACCACGATGCCTATTCCACTGCAGCGGGGAGTCAGACAAGGAGATGTTATCACTCCGAAGCTGTTCACCGCTGCATTGGAGGATGCCTTCAAGGTGCTGGACTGTAAAGGACGAGGCATCAATGTAAATGGCGAGTATATCACTCACCTTCGATTTGCCGACGATATAGTAGTTATGGCTGAGACCATGGAAGACCTCAGTGCTATGCTCGTTGACCTCAGCAGAGTTTCCGATCGAGTTGGTCTGAAAATGAACATGGACAAGACGAAGATCATGTCCAACGTCCATGTTGTGCCAACTCCGGTAATAATCGGAGGCTCTGCGCTCGAAGTTGTTGACCATTATGTATACCTGGGACAAACAGTCCAGTTAGGTAGGTCCAACTTCGAGAAAGAGATCAATCGTCGAATCCGAATCGGCTGGGCAGCGTTCGGGAAGCTTCGCAGTGTCTTTTCGTCCAAATTACCGCAGTGTCTCAAGTCCAAAGTCTTCGACCAGTGTGTGTTGCCAGTGATGACTTATGGTTCCGAGACGTGGGCGCTTATGATGGGTCTCATAAAAAGGCTCAAGGTCACCCAGAGGGCAATGGAGAGGGCTATGCTCGGGGTTATTCTGACTACAAGGCACGCTACCCTGGTCGACACACTCTCGATCTTCACCACATTGTTTGCGAGGGACTTGTGGACGATAAACCCGACACCTCCCTGGGACTGTTGGTCGCCCTCCCGGAAATAGAACAGGTTACCGGACTTCAGGGTTATCATGTCCTCTCTCCGGACTTCTGATAACCCTATGATTCCCCAACGTAACCTGCTCAATTCTTCCTCCAGTTCTAGTACCTTTTCGTCAGTCCGCAGTGTACGGCAGTTATATGTTGCCAGGGCCAAGGGTCGTCGTTTTTGGTAGCCTGGCCGAATCCGGGGATTCACTGTAGCACCCCCTGCCCCGCCGTTACCATGGTCGCTACCATGGTCAGGAATAGCATGGCCGCCGGGGACTAGGGGTCTGGGCTGTGTTTGTGGTTTGTGGCTTAGGGGGGATTTGCCAATAGTCGCCACGCTTGGCAGGCGGGTTGGCGACCGTAGTTTTGAGGTGGTAGTGCTCGGAGGACGCTGCTGCCCATCCTCCGGTTTATCCCTTAGTCGCCTCTTACGACACCCACGGAAAGAGAGGGGGTGGTGCAATTCTAGGCCGGCACCACACGGCACCAAAAAAGGGATCAATGCGGGTTGGATGAAATGGCGACAGGTCTCAGAGATAATTTGCTACCTACGTATGACTTTGAAGCTCAAAATATACAAGTCGTAATGTATGGATCGGAACGTTGGACCGCAAAAGAAACAGATCTATGGAGTGTAAAGTGTGTCTTGGTAGGGAGCGCAATCTTATATGGCGAAACAGTTGAAAACGTATTCAGACTTCCAGCGGATTTGATAAGCAACAAAACAAAACACGCTCTCCTCACAACCGTTTTCTAGTGAACTATAAGTTAGGTAACTATACTTATTTTAAAATACCTATCAATAACATACCTAATTTTTTTTTTGTTTTTTTTTTTTATATAAAACATTGACAAACCGGCAGACGGCTCACCTGGTGGTAAGTGGTCACCGCCGCCTATAGACATTTGTAGCGCTAGAGGCGTTACCAATGCGTTGCCGATCTCCAAAGAGGAGGAGGATAGGACGTATGAGATAAGGGCAGGTCGGGATAGAAGGGTTGGGAACAGGACAGCCGTCAAATCCAACTTCATTTTCTACTAGAGATAATCTACTATAGAAAGTCCCGCGTCTCCACATTTCAAAACGCTTCAAAGTATTTAAAACGCACCACCAACACTCTCAACGCAAGTGTGCGTGCTGAGACAGCCGTCAACTATGCGAACAGAGTGTTGGTGGTGCTTTTTAAATAATAATAAATACATTGGAGCGTTTTTAAATGTGGAGGCCCGGGACTTCCTATGGTAGATTATCTCTAGCACGTATTACTTAATTCAGATCAGCTAGTTCATATTTTTGAAGAGTGCTTGCTCTGCTGATGCTCGCGTACAGTAGGTACATATCCTGATGACAAGGAAAATAAAACACAGAGTTTAGTTTAGGTTATACCCTTATAAAACTCCCTTATTATTTTTCGGCAATATTAGTACATTTTGATGCGAGTGCGAAAAGTTTGTCATTTTATCACGAGTCCCTAGTTATGTTGGCGCGAGCGAAAGCGAGCGTTAACATTAGGGTCGAGTGAAAATGACAATTTCGCGCGTGTATGGAACGACATTTTTTAATACATTTGCGAAACAAATAGAATAACGTAAAAAACGAAGAGGATGAAGTTCAACAAAACTTTTCGCACTAGTAGGTACGCAAAAAACTTTTACGCACGTTTCACGAGGTGTCAAATGTCAATAGGTGTCAAAAAATAAAAAGCACTCGTTCGGAAATGACGAAATTTCCGCACGCCAAACAGGTACCGAAATGTTCACTTAATTGAGCAAATGTATTAAAATAGATATTTATGAAACAAGTGCGGAAAGTATGATACTAGTTGGGAATTACCTATCCGCACGAGTGTCATACAACCTTTTACAATGCATCATGCGAGGAAAGACATAAAATATATATTTAAGAAGTAAAAGTTTTATTTATTAAGGCGTTAACAATTTTAAAGCCCCCAAAAAAATAAAAATACAAGTTTGTAATTTTATTGTTCAGATCACTTTAGTTTCGACGCTATAGACATTTTACTTTCCCGCACACTACAGCGTGCGGGAAAGTAGTTCCTATTTTCATTCCCGCACAGTGTGCACAATCGTGCAGGAAAGTAAAACTTTCTGCGTTAATGTTTACCAACATAAAGGGGACTTTCTGAGCATTTGCATTGTAAAGATATTTTCGAAATTATTCCCCATTTCCTCTATTCTTTTAGATAACATTCGGAATGCATTGGTGATTCCTTTGGAGCTGTTTTATGGGCGCTCATTGCTTAAGATCAGGCAAAACTCCCGCTTGATTGCCCACCAAAGCCTACACAAAAACCTTTTTATTTATTGTACCTACCGGGTTTACTAAACACACCTCCCTCAACCACACATTAACCCATAACAGTAGTACTATTAAATATTCTGCGCCCATAATCTCCAAGCAAAATGGCTGTGAAATATGGAACGGTCAAACAGCTGTGGACATGACGAAATCATAAGTGTTCTGTAGTTTACCATTCGGCTACTTGACCCTAAATTATTCTTACCTGACCATTCGATGCTAATTGAGATGTTCTTCTTCTCCATACAAGGGTTTTTTATCTTGTTGCCACTTTAACCCTTGGCGCCAGGTGCCTGCTTGCCCTGAAGAAAAATATTCTATGATAGTAAAATGTGTAGTGCTTATTTGATGATGATTATATAGCCATTCGCCGCTCTTTGCATTTTAGCCGCATCATACGGCGGACACGGCCTATAAAAGCACGATTTCAAACACAATTAGAATGAAGTGTCAATGCGTACGAGGACATCTGTTTGCGTGCGAGGACGTCTGTACACTTGTAAATGTGTGTGTACCACTACGCGGACCAATGATTCACTCTCCATCTCCGGATGAAACAAATGACGGTAAGGGCGAGTTGCGCGCCGGCTAGATTCCGGCGGGTGATTCCGTGGCCATTCTGTATGTAGTACAGTCAGCAGCAGAAGTAGATAAGCTGTCCAGGTGTTCAAAATGACCTACACACGCCCTTAACGTCTTAAGAATAAGGTCGTGTGTAGGTCATTTTGAACACCTGGACAGCTTATCTACTTCTGCTGCTGACTGTACTATTAAATATTCGGTGGACACGTGGTGAAAATGTCAAAACTCACTTTTCGTGAATGCGATCAATAATACTACAAAATTTATAAGGTCTCAAATTCGCTCAAGGGGCATTCGCAATCGCAGCAGGTTTCTCAAGTAATGAGGTTTCTGGGAATGTAGTACATGAGAATAATAATAATATTATTACTCTTGATTAGGAGGATTCTCGACTATTTTAAAATCTGAGAAGTTTCAAAATTTTCGATGAAGTTATGCAATTTGGATGTTTGCAGCATCGACGAGCTAGGACACCATAGACTTTCGTGCCAAAAGAGCGCCGGCCGCTTCTCGAGACACGCTGCTCTCAATGACATAATTCGTCGGTCTCTTGCCACCGTCAACGTCCTGGCTCTGCTCGAGCCGACCGGTGTTAGTAGAGACGATGGCAAGAGACCAGACGGTATGTTTTTTAATTTATGTACGTATCTAAAGGGACTTTTTTAGTTTAAAAGTTATCACTAAGTACCTAATAGTTTACTTTTTTTACCAATGTTTTGTAATATTATGTTTAAAGTTACTTTTTATTTAATTAGTTTCAAATGGCAAATAAATGAAATTTCCTTTTTTAATCACTAAGTAGGTAAGTAAAATATAAAATGAATAAAAATAAACTAGTTAGGTATCTTAAGAAAAACGATATCAATAAATAAAATCCGCAATGAGAACAAACAATTGAGTATTTATTTAAAAGTTTTAATAGAAATAGTGTAAAATAACAATCATGATACAAAAAGTATGAATGGTTGAATTCGCATCACATCTATCACATTTCTATCACTTGTATTAATATAGGATTTAATTTAGCAAAAATAATTTTCCATTATCAAATCGCAATTCAATTCGCCATTGCTAGAGGTCAGACTCATCGCAACACTTACTCTTGCAATGTCCGTTCTTCTTGCATCTGCAGCATATCGCTTAAATCCATTGTGACTTCTTACAGCTTCCTTTTCATTATCACTGTCCACTGCGGTTTTATGATTTATCTACCGATTTGGTTCTTGAGGGGCCTCCGTTTCTCGTCTTCAGTAGGCTTTACAAAAACATTGGACCATAAGCTTCTGCCCCAGACTTCATCACGCTAGATAAATGACAAGTTAGTTTACTAACTTGTCATTTATCATCAAGTATCAAGCATTTGTATTCTTCTTTTAGAGAAATCATTTATGCGTCTTATTCTTTTGCGTTTGTACCTTTTGCTTCATTGAACAAATTAGGAATAATTTCCTTCGTGTATTTAGAAAACATTAAATAGGTTAGGTACCATTACATTAACTACTAAGTACTATTTGGTCCTTTATTTTTTTCTTCTTTTAGATTCTGCACCACATGTGGCGTGCGAAACATCCACCTATCATGTCCTCCCCCCCTAAGGTCCCATCCAAAGGATGAGCGCAGCTCAGCAGTAAATTATCATACAAAAACAGTTTTTAATATGTGTATTAAGTACTTTCGGACCTTACTACAAACGAGTGAAGCGTGTATTACTGGGAAATAGTCGTAACGTACTCAATATTTCTTGCTACTCTAAGTGGATTACTTTTCTATGATATA
>OZ020272.1:1163140-1403949 GCA_963971205.1 Aethes cnicana
TAGTGTCGCGAGAGGTTCAATAACATTCACTTTTCACTGGTTTTGGTGAGCTTCGTGACATAAATGATAGTTTCTTTAATTTACCTGTTGATGAGTGATATCCTTCGTGAAATTATCACAAATATGTATTATTTGGTGATGAAGGTTAACACTTTGAAAAAAGAAACTTTTTTTCCGAACAAAACGGAAATGCAGAACATTGCGGCATAGCTACTCGATATGATGATAGTTATTTATAATTAATAAAATCAATGAGATTCAAGATTTAAGACTTTGTTTCGGCGCCGATCTATAAAGTCGCCTTTGACAGCTATACCTACCTCTGGGCCTCAGTCAACAGTGGCGCCAACTGGTGAGCCAAGAAACGATAGTCCCCATTTAAACGTTAAGTTTGAAAAAAGGTTAACAACATATTTTTTTCATACTCACAGTCAGCAAAAGCAGGATTGGAGGAAATTGACAAAGTTCCCTTCGATAACTTTTTCAAACGCTTTTTAGTTAACTCTCTAGATAGCCACTGGAGTTTATTAATAAGTTTGTTTCACATTAATGTTTAGCACACCCGTAACGTAGACATTGACAAGAATTCAGGTTTTATTTCTTGAAAGAATATTTTATTCTACGCGCCAGTTTCTCGTTTTTCCCGTGGAAATGAGCGAAATAAGTTAGAATAGCCACCACTACAAGACTTAGAAGCAAACTGAGGGCGGCTCTCTGACCGGAGGTTAGCTTCGCCATTTTAATTAATCAAAAAATTAAAAATGACACTTGAAAATTACAGAAGGGCTTCAATCGCAAATTGACGGAATTTCACAACTTTACTGATGAAGATAATTAATGAAAACTATAATTTGCGAATTTTTTGCAACTTGAGAATTTTTAACAATATTATAGACTGATAGCACTGTTCCCGATTTCCAGAGGCGTCCTGGGTGCTCGGAGTCTGGATGCAAAGTGCCGGCGAGCATTTACTTACACTTTCGAAGGGGGCGGGATCGGTCGCTGACCTCTCAGGTGAGCCCGGCTAGAAAAATAGGTCACCTAGGTACAGCCTGATATAGTTATTGCTACACCCAGTATCACCCTTACGCCGTCGACTTAGAGTCTATATCGTATTCCCACGTGGCTTATTAACGTGGTTGTTATACCTGTTGCAGTAACGACTAACGCGTCAACTGCCGAGCGTTTTGACGTTTCGCTGGGATTCGGCTACGAATATTCCTCGCGGGTTTGTGGCAGTGGGGTGTTGAACATTATACATACGTGATATATTGTAATAGGATGATTTTGTCTCTCTTTCTTGAGAGTATCAATTATAGGGATGACGACAACTTTTTTTCCTTAGTCTATCAGGAAGATTATTGAAAAGTATTGGACACGTATTTTTTCTTTTGTCACGTAATCAAAGTTATGCGGAGATATATTGAGTGGAAATGTCGCGTGACGTCACGGTTAGGTACGATTTATACCTAACGGTGACGTAGTTAGCCCCCACTCTCCAACTTTAATGCGTTTTAACTTGGTCATTCTTTGTTAATTTGATAAAAGAAAAAATACGTGTCTAATATTTTTTTATTAGTACCTAATTCAAAAGATGTAGAATAGAATAGAATACATTTATTGACAATCGGACGACACAGAGATACAAACGAACACAGATGTTAATACATGAGAAAAAAACACAGAAAGAAAATAAAACTAAATAAAAACTCTGTGCCGAACGGCGTCAAACAGGGTGCCACTCAGCATAATGCCGGAACGCTGGGGAGCGTCAGCGCTCATTTTCAGTGACCCCTAAGTGACCACACGAACGACAAAGAACATTGAAAAAATAATAATGAAAATCAAAACAAACAAACTAAAAAAAATAACAGTAAACAAACTAATAAAAAATATACGTAAAAAGAGAAATACTAATACTAAAATGTAGATAAGTGAAGTCGCCAAATTGTCGTAAATAAGCAATCTCCATAAATATACTCGTAATTATTAATTTAATAAGTTATTATTATATGTTTGATTATTACTTTTATTTAATTATTAATTATTTTCAATCAAGCACGAGGCAAACATAAAATTACAAAAAAAGCTTATGTGAAACGAATCGTTATAAATTTTTTTCTTTATTTTTATATAGGTACTCTAAATTAATATAACTATAGCTTTATTTCAAATAATTCAATTTAGAGATGTCATTGTAAAAATCTCTGTTGTCAACTTTTCTTTGATATCTGACTATGTTGTTAACATTTATTACGGATGATATCAAAAGACTAATATATTAAACTATACCTTACTTGTGGATATCTATAATTGGCTTTATTTTTTGTCTAAATTTATTAATTAATTATTACTACTATGCTGTTGATGTCCTTATAAATAAATAAATAAATAAATAAAATCGGAACCCTTACTTAAGGATCACTTGTGTGTCTGTCTGTAAGTCTCTCACGGCCACCGGCCACTCCAAAACTGCTGGACCGATTGAGTTGTAATTTGGTACTTATACAGGGCCAAGCAAAACGTTGTGACGATATTTTATTACCCACAGAATCAACTATCGATTCTAAGCAGGTTTTAAATTATTTTACGAGTTGGTAAAAATAAACATTTTGTATGGGATACAGTTATCGCTCACGCCATCAATCCCATACTGGGCCATACTATTTTTTATTTACTAACACGAAAAAAATAAAAGCCTAAAAACATTTTTATTATCGATACTTGATATGTGGTTAAAATATCTTTATAACGTTTTGCTTTATACTAATGATCCTATATATAGGTACGTTACCTATCTATAAAGTTTTGTTATGTGACGTGCACACTGACAAATGTTGTATAAATAGGGATGACGACAGGGTGAAGAAATCGAAATTCTAATTAGTCCGTCAGTCAGGTACCTAAGCAAGTACTATTTCGCAAATGGCTGCGGTTGTCTCGCGATAAAGCTCACTGTTGTTTTTTTTCCTTCATTAAATATCACACGAAAGTGCGAGCCGGATTTGAACCCCCGACCCTCAGCATAAGAGAAGACAGACCAAACCACAAGGCTACCAAAACACAATAGCAGCTGCGTAGTTTAAAATATCGATTTCCAATTCAGGGGTAAGTTTAAATAAACAACAAATACTATCACGACGCCGCAAAACCACCAAAGAGCGTAAGTGTCATCAGGTCCGGCGATTTTCTCCCTTATTGGTTAGTTTTGAGGCGGTTTGGTCGTCATTTTCCTGTGACACAATTTTAAAGTAAACTGTCAACGGGAAGAAGTAGTGACCTGAAAGAGGGGGACGGCTGTAATCTCTCTCGCTTACTCATGTCGTAGTAATAAAAGTGTCCTAGGATCACAGGATATTTAATTACTTACAGAACGGCCACGGAATCACCCGCCTGAATCTAGCCGGCGCGCAACTCGCGCCCAACTCGCCCTTACCGTCATTTGTTTCATCCGGAGTTGGAGCGTGAATCGTTGGCCCGCATAGGTGTACACACACATTTACAAGTGTACAGACGTCCTCGCACGCAAACATTGACACTTCATTCGAATTTTGTTCGAAATCGTCACAAAAAGGCGCCGTGCCCGAGTGCCCTTAGACCGGCCGAGTGCCCTTCGGATATCTTCCAGCGAGCGTCGGTTTTTTTCTGAAAGAAACTTGTAATGTGTGGCAGGTCTTAAGAGACGCGTCTTCAGTATTTCCATAGATATTATAGTCTAAATAGTACCTATGCACTAAATTCCGAACTCTTTACAAGAATACTTAACACATTTTAAAAAAGCGACTGTCAGGTCATCAGCGTCACACGTCACACGCCATCATGTTGGTTGTCAAGCAATATTTACTAGTACTATGAAACCGAAAAAAAATGTTACCTAGACGGTGTTTTGCGGGATGGTCGGATACGAGCAAGACGACACCCTCACTCCGAACCAGAAGATCATCGCCGGCTGCATCTCAGGCGGCATGACGAGGTATACCCACAGCCTTGAAAATATAAAATATCTAGGGCATAGACATAAATAATACTTCGTATGGACCCGGCCTGACGTAGATACATGTCATGTCATGTTTCCCCACTTCCTTGGTGTCCAATCCAAAGTTAAACTTATATCGTGACACTAAAGCTGGGTCACATTTTTTCAACAACGAGACGAGTTTTTAGATACTGAGACAGTTTCGAAAAAAGTTTTTTTAAAAACGCTTATTGTCACGCACGCTCGGTGACAGAACTTTGGATTGGACACCGTGGAAGTGGGGACATATTACGTGTACGTTAGACCGGGTCTATATTATTTACGTCTATGATCTAGGGACTTTTCAGACAAATTGACCTAGAGACACGAAACTATAAGCAAAGAAAAATACATTTTTTTTAACTGACACGACTTGGATTAAGAAATAATAGAGTCTGCGTCAAACTCAATGCTTCGCCGCCGCGCGCCTTCTAAGTTGTGTCGTGTTTATACCCACTATGGGAGCTAGACAACGACATTTAGACAAATACATCAATACCAAAAGACTGCCAATCGCCTTACATTACGGCGTACATCGGAAATAGCCAGGGATATGGAGTGTGGTATGTGTCTTGGTAAGGAGCGCAATCTTATATGGTGAAACAGTTGAAAACGTGTCCAGCGGCCTTGGTAAGCAACAAAACAAAACACACTCTCCTCACAACCGTTTTCTCTGCGTTTGCGCCTCAGCAGCGCCATCTGATGGCGCTACTGCAGACTATCCGCCTAGGTGGCTTGACTGGAGTGGCGACCGCAGCGCCCCCAACCTACCCGATTTGGTGTCCACTTTTGGAAGTACAAAGATTGCCCTCCTTTAGCCAGGGAGCTTCAAATTTTCATACTTCGCCTGCACAGCAGCGCCATCTAGATGTTGCTCATCGAGTTAAAACCTGTATGCAAATTACCTAGGCAGCGACATCTATTATCGCACTTATTTCGGGCGTACGCTGATTTGTTTGATTTGAAGGTGGTCATTCTAAGTTGACCTTGATTCTTCTATGATATCAATATTATAAATACAAAAGTAATAACTCTTCCCATCAGTCTGTTACCTCTTAAACCGTTTGATTGGTTTAGATGAAATTTGGTGTGGAGATAATTGGAGTCCGGGGGGTACCATAGGCTATATACTTTTTATACCGGAAAATTCGCATATACGAATTCCACGCGGGCGAAGTCGCGATGAGTTATAATTCCACCAGGGGCGCTGGCGATAGTGCGCCATGGCTTTTTGCACGGTTTGACATTGACAGCTGCACAACCCTCCATCATCACCTCGAAGGCAGTCTCCATGCCAGTATAATGCATGCCATAGTTCGCATACCTTACGCGTAACATGTGATGCATGGAATTGACATTTACCTAGTAGCAGTAAGCATTATAATTAAGTTTTAAATAATATAAAATAAAATAAAAATAAATAAATATCTTGGGACATTTCACACATATTGGCCTAGCCCCAAACTAGGTAAGCAAAGCTTGTACTATGGATGCTAGACAACGATATAAATACCCACTTATATAGAAAAATACATATACATATATAAATACTAACATATTGTATGTATTGTAAGGTGTTCTCAATGTGTAGGTATACCTACTATATTTTGGCTTTTACTGAATACAACATCTCGAAGTATGTTTTGTTTATCACTTTACCAGTACCTGAAGCCCCTTCAATCCACACTTCACTTTTTACACTCCAGTGGCGCCCGCTGGTGAGGAAACTTATGCTGTAGTTGTCACAGCATAATGTGATTTTGAAGGTATTTTCATTTTATCTTCCGCAGATTCATCACTCAACCGCTAGACATAATTAAGCTAAGGACTCAGTTGCAGAAAAAAGGAGGACAAAAAAGGTTTTTCCGTACCACACGAGCTATTTTTAAGGAAGAGGGCGTCACAGCCTTCTGGGCTGGACACAACCTCGGACAGGTAACACAAAAGCTTTAGTTTTTTACTTGGAGATACGGCTTAAAGAATATGTGTCTACTCTCCTCTATTATTTGACGAAACCCAAGTTAAATGACAGATAACGAGTATATAAATAAATTGCAAGTGGGATTGCCTAGCTGAACTTGGGTAATAAGATGCAAGGTAAAAAAAAATGACGTCTTGCATTTTTTTTTGTCAAATTAAAAGCTTCACTGCTGTCTAGTCCATGATTCCACAATGCCTTCAGGCTTCTGATCAAAATGAAATTGTTGTTGTGATGTCTCATATCGTGGGGAAAAAGGAACGTATTAACTTAACACTGCTAAGCCAAGGTATACTTAATAAAATTAAAAATTGACAAGTTTTCTAATAAGGCGATTTTTTCAGATTCATTCAGTGCTAGCGGTCAGTAAGTGCTATTCCGAGCGCCCGCCGCCATTTTTGTCGAATGATGAGGGCAAGCCGTCACGACAGTATGGCAAAAAATATTATAGCGAATGCATAGAATACAAAAGGGTGGATTGAAAAACACACAATTACATTAGTTTTATATATTTTTTAATAGACATCCTCAGGTTTTCGGAGTAAGGTAGATTTTAAAACAGAAAATATTGGTAGGTATTAGATAGGTAGGACCTACTTGGATAATTTTATATGAAATATGATTTTTACCTTTTTTTATTTCTTACGACCGCAGGTATAAAAATAGTACCTACCTACCTATTTAGCTATATTTTCTATTGCTTTTACATCACACGAGACTAATTTTATAGCTCTAAACAAGATACCAAATCATCATAATATACTGGTGGTGTTTTGTTATGATAAACATAAAAAACTAAGTAGGTATCTACTGACTGAAGTTTTAAAATTAAATTTATTACTTAATGATAAAATAAGTTATATAAAACAGTTTGTGACTTTAATTTTCTTTTAATTTTTATTGACAAATGTTAATTGGCCTATTTTTATTGGACGACTAGCCGACCCCGCGGACTTCGTACCGCCTTGGAATTTTTTTGGGTATGAAAAATAGCTTACGTCCTCTTCTCAGACCTACTGAACATATACTCCAAATGTCATAAGAATCAGTCGAGCCGTTTCGGAGGAGTTTGGTTACAAACACTGTGACACGAGAATTTTATATATTAGATAAATTAAATAAGTTCACGTTTTTCAATATTACCTAGGTGTCATCATTACTCATAACCAATCCACCTTCTTGAATATGCAATATCATTGTTATCGAACATCGTTTATTTTAATCCATACCTTAGCATAGAATAGCATGAGAGGCGCTGCAAATCTTGCCATGCCATCTTATTGTTCGTTACATGTATAAATTGTTCCAAAGACTTTTTTATGAACTCGTTCTTAGCAGAGTTCAAAGTCAGCATGTTAAGCACATTTTGGTTCAATACATTAGAGTTCCTATCGGGGTATCGGGTTCCTATAGGGGTGTAGTGTGGTATAGGTATATATTCTTCCAGTCGGCCGAAAGGCGGATGAATATGACCAAACCTCACAAACTCTCGCCAGTGGCTCCAAGCAGCTGTCTTGTACGCAGCGGCCACACCCTGGTAACCACGTCGACTCGTGGGCTAAACCTGGCGGAGGGGGGGCGGGTGCTCCGGCATTCTCCCTAGCGGTCGCCCGCCGCATAGTGCACCAAGTCTGCCTCGGCATAGTGCAAACCACTTTCGGTGGCGAGGCAGCAGGGCAGTGATGGAAGGCCTTAAAGTTGGCGATAGGGGCCGAGCTATCGTCATCTAGACACAACGAGGATTCCCAAGGAGGGTTGACGTAAGGCAGGCGGCCGGTTGTAAAAAAAAAACTTAGCCAAAACTCTGACAACATGGATTCGAGAATGTATAGAGAGAGCGACAGTGCTAGGGCGTACCCCCCAGGCGACGCGCAGTCGCAGCACCCGGCGGCTGTGGGAAATGGACTAGGGTTGTTGCATCAGGGACGGGTGCAACGTAAGACGCGAGTCCAGGAAGTAAGAATGCGATTTGCAAGTTGGAATATAGGAACTATGACTGGAAGAGGAAGAGAGTTAGTAGATGTTTTAGAAAGGAGACGAATAAATGTAGCATGCCTGCAAGAAACAAAATGGAAGGGAACGAAAGCAAGAGAAATTGGAGCAGGGTATAAATTTTATTACTGTGGAAGTGATGGTAGAAGAAATGGTGTGGGAATCGTTCTGGATAATGAATTGAAAAAATGTGTGACGGATGTTAGGAGAATGAATGATAGATTAATACTTGTAAAGCTATTGTTAAGAGATTTAGTGTTAAATATTATTAGTGTGTATGCGCCACAAAGTGGGTGTAATGAAGCAGTGAAAGAGAAATTTTGGGAGGAATTCGACGGGATGATGATGGAGATATCACAGAATGAAGAGGTTTATATAGGAGGTGATTTTAACGGACATGTGGGGCGTTTGAATGCTGGTTATGAGAGAGTGCATGGGGGTTGGGGTTTTGGAAATAGAAACAAAGAAGGCGAATTCCTATTGCAGACCGCAACAGCTTTTGACCTAGCTGTTGTAAACACGTTTTATCAAAAAAGAGACCAACATTTAATTACATACCAGAGCGGTAATCACAATACCCAAATTGATTTCTTTTTAGTGAGAAGGAGTAACTTGCGCAATGTTAAAGATTGCAAAGTCATACCCGGAGAGGCTTTAACATCCCAGCATTGCCTCCTTCTGTTAGAATTTAAATTAAAGGTCAAAATTCCCAAAAATAAAGGAAAGCCCTCACCTAAGGTCAAATGGCATTTACTTCAAGAACACGAGTATGTAAGAGAGTTCCAAGAAAGAGTTGTGGATAAAATGATAGAAATGGATGACATGCAAGGAAAAACTGTGAATGAATGTTGGAATGAAATGGCAGAATGTATAAGGACAGTGGCGAAGGATGTTTTCGGGGAAACGAAAGGAAAAAAGAATATTGACAAAGACACATGGTGGTGGAATAAGGAGGTGCAGAAGTTGTTAAAGGCGAAGAAGCATGCGTTTAAGGAATGGAAGGAGACGGATGCAAGAGACGTAGCCTTAAAAGAAAATAAAAGAATGTGTTACTCAGAATGTAAGAGAAATGCTAAAAAAGCTGTCGCTATTGCACGGGCTAAAGTACAAGATCAACTTTACAGTTCATTGGATAGCCCTAAAGGTCAAAAAGATTTATATAGACTAGCAAAAGCAAGAGAGAAGAATGCAAGAGATATTACACACATCAAATGTGTAAAAGATACAAAAGGAAAAGTTTTGACGGATGATGAGGACATAAAAGAACGTTGGAAGGAGTATTTTGAGAAATTGATGAATGAAGAGAACGCGTGGAGTAAAGTGGTTGATCATGTACCAACGAACATGGGAGTAGTGAATGAAATAAGTATGGAAGAAGTAAGATTTGCCGTAGACGGTATGAAAAGGGGAAAAGCAATCGGACCAGATGGAGTGCCTGTGGAAGTTTGGAAGATTTTAAAGGTTGATGGTTGGAAGTGGCTGACTTTATTCTTCAATAAGTTGTTGCATGAAGAGACGATCCCTGATGAATGGCGTAACAGTTCTCTGGTGCCCATCTACAAACACAAAGGTGATGTTCAAGACTGTAACAACTATCGAGGAATAAAGCTCATGTCACACAGTATGAAAGTTTGGGAGAAAGTGATAGAGAGAAGAATGAGAGACGAGAGTATGGTCACTGGGAACCAGTTTGGCTTTATGCCTGGACGAGGAACGACAGACGCCATATTTGCACTACGTCAGTTGTGCGAAAAGTACCTACGTGCACAAAAAAGCTTGCACATGGTGTTTGTCGACCTCGAAAAGGCATATGACCGAGTGCCCAGAAAGGTGCTGTGGTGGGCGTTGAAAGCAAAAGGAGTGCCTGATAAATATTTACAGCTTGTCCGTGCGATGTATCGTCAAGCCACCACACACGTTCGATCCGAAGCTGGCGTTACCGACAGTTTCAATGTGGCTGTAGGCTTGCACCAGGGATCGGCTTTAAGCCCTTATTTGTTCCTTCTGATTATGGATGCATTGACATCGGACATACAGGAGGAAGCACCCTGGTGCATGCTCTTTGCCGACGACATTGTCCTTGTCGGAGAAAATGCAACTGGGGTACAGAGCAGGTTGGAAAAATGGCGGGAAAGATTGGAAGGTGTCGGACTGAAAATCAGCAGAACCAAGACGGAGCACCTGTTCTGCGATTTCGGGGGCGCATCCAGTTTTTCCCAAATAGCCTTAGACGGTGTACCCCTTCCAACTTGCTCCAACTTTCGGTACCTCGGTGCATTGTTCCAAAACGACGGCAATATTGATCTGGACGTGAAGAACAGAATAAATGTAGGGTGGTTGAAGTGGCGACAGGTCTCAGGGACAATTTGCGACCCACGAATGCCCTTAAAACTTAAGGGGAAAATTTATAAGACCGTCGTGAGACCTGTCGTAATGTATGGATCTGAATGTTGGGCGACCAAAGGGACGGATGAAAAAAAATTGCACGTGGCTGAGATGCGAATGCTGAGATGGATGTGTGGTGTTACTAGAATGGATAAGATTAGAAATGAGTATATAAGGGGAAGTTTGAAAGTAGCGCCAATAACAGAAAAGATGAGGAGTAAAAGGTTGATGTGGTTTGGGCATGTGATGAGGAGGGATGAAAGCCATATTTCTAGAAGAGTATTAGATATGGATGTCGATGGATATAGAGGAAGAGGTAGACCTAGGAAGGTGTGGATGGATTGCGTGAAGGATGATATGTGTATGAAAGACGTTAGTAGAGAGATGACTGCTAATAGAAGCGAATGGAAGAAGAAAACATGTTGTGCCGACCCCACATAACGTGGGAAAAGGGCAAGCAAATGATGACATTAGAGTTCCTATCACACCATGCAGCACATTGGACAGAAATAAGGACTGTAAACTATAAACTCGTCTTGAGAATTTCAGGTTTATTTCACCAAAGATAAAAAACAAAAAAATATAAATCCCAATGTCCCAAATAAAGGAAAACTCAGTTGAGATCATCTTAATTACCAATACAGCTCCGCTATGTTCTGGCTTAAAAAAAGACATATCTGTATTAACTGTTAACTAATTTTCTACCTGACTAAAGCAAAACAAAAAGGGTTATAATTTTGACATAATTATGTATCTTAACGATGCTTAATATACTGACATTTGATTTGACAAAAGAGACAATGAATTTGACGAAAGAGATGTCGATTGATTTGTCATTCATTATTGTCCGAGTAATAGGTTCGTAAAAAAGCAACATGGCGGATTTCAATACAAGTCAGCCTTTAGTTTTCATCTTCTCTTTGTTTTAATCATTTATTGTCAGTATCTTTACGATATGGGTATCAGATGACGTAAGATTTTCGACACCGCCTCTCATGCTACAAGGGCTTGCCGCTCATCATCGAAATGGCACTGACCGCTCGCTGCCCATGCGCAGACCGCCTCACAGTTTTACGCCTACGAATTGAGCACGAAATTTATCATGAACCATACAAATCCAGAGCACAAGTAAGTAAAATAAAATAACTAATATTTTTTTTATTAATAAACATAAAATTACCTAGTCGATTCGTTCCGGAAATAAGTATTTTATGTAAAAAGTCCGTGCAACAATTGAAGTGTCAGATACTTAGCGCAAATCCAGTTATGCCTTTTTCTACTTGCTGTAAAAGCAAACTATTGTTTGATGAATCGGTAATAATAAGCGGATGGAGTTATTGTTGTTAATTCGAAAAGGATACAAAACTTTAACTATAAACGCCTGCAAAAATAATCGAGCAATGTTGAGTTGTCATGACATTGATCAAAGTTTAAATGCAGACACCGATAGTTGTAAATTGTAATTGTTGTAAATTATCTATGTTGTTCCTAGGATAATTGTTGCAATCCATACTTAATGTTTTATTCAACCATAGAGCGACAATTCATAGTTTCATTCAGTAGTATCCATAAATTAATGAAAACAGCGAAATATTTGACAGCTATTTGCGACGTTGCCAGCTTTGGGAGTAAACCCTCTTAACACCAATATCTATGAAATTCTAGGCAGTTCTACGTATTCTTGTGCGGAATTTTCGCCGGTTGCTGCAGCGCGACGCTGGTACTGCCCATCGAAGTGATCAGGGTCCGCCAGATGCTGGTCAAGGCGCAGTACGGGGGCCTGCTGCAGGGGGCGCGCCAGGTCTACAGCACCGGGGGCTTCCTGGCATTCTACGAGGGCCTCGGGGCGGCGTTGCTGCAGGTGATGTGAGATTTTGCGCAAAGCCTCTTTCAGGCCGAAGCATTTAGTTTCAGGAAAGGCTATAATCGGCTTTGTATACTAGATTGACCCTACCCTGGATTGTGTTGATGAGTTTGCCCCCTTATTGTGAGGGTTATGTATGGTGAGTATAAATAAATTTGGACTTAGGTTAGGACCTATGAATTTTAGAAGATTTTTTAAAATTTTCAAAGTGTCTTTTTGCTATGGAAGGTAAATTCTTATGAGTCATTTTTACAAAATTCATCTAAGCCTGAACTAAGTTAAGCTTGTAGGTATGTAGGGTAGGGTAGGCTTGGATGATGGGTCTAGACATGATATAAAGAGGTGTACAGAATGATCAATCATAGTCCTCGCGGGACCGCCATAACCGAATTTCACGCGGACGAAATCGCACTCAGGAGCTAGTTAGGTATTTAATAATGAAGTTCTATCTTGCAGATGGGTCCATCCTCAGGCATATCCTTCGCCGTGTTCCGGTTCACGCAGCCCATAGTTCTACACCTCATCTCCTCCTCCACGCTGGCGGAACAGAAGGAGCGACATGCCGCCAACCTGTACAAGTAAGTGCAAGTTTATCATCATCACCACCACCCCCATTATTGTCATAATCATCATCATCATCATCATCATCATCATCGTCATCATCATCATCATCATCATCAATATCATTATCATTAGACCCCTATCTACCCTATGAGTGACAATGACAAACATACCAAATAGTTCATCATCATCATCATTTCAGCCGATAGACATAGGCCTCCCCCAAGGCGCGCCACTCAGACCGGTCCTGTGCCACTCGCATCCACCGCGTTCCCGCGACCAAATAGTTACGGTCGTTATTTACGAATTTACCCCGTTGATGGAATTACCCCAAGTGCCCTTACATGGTATCATAGAAAAAGTAAGGTAAATCTAGAATGACAACCTTCATACATATCAGCGTACGCCCGAAATAATAAGTGTATAAATAGATGTCACTGCCTAGGTAGCCTGCATACAAATTTGAACTCCATGAGCAACATCTAGACGGCGCTGTATCGAAGTATGAAAATTTGTAGCTCCCTGGCTATTTCTGATTTACGCCGTAATGTAGGTAGCCAATATGAAAATTTTACCTCCATGAGCAATATCCAGGGGGCGTTTCAAATGATCAGACTGGTTACGTATGGAAATTTGAATCGATTACGTATGGAGATATTGCTCATAATACAAAGATTTTCCAATATACGCTGCAATGTAAGTCTATTGTCAGTCTTTATTGATATCTTATCAATTTCATTGTTTCTGATATTACCTACTTTAATTAAATGTTTAAACTACTTACAACCCTATAATTCTCCAATCCACTACCCTATATGTGGCTAACATGACAAAGTTTCACGTTTCTTTCTTACGCTTCAGTTCGTTAGAATACGAATTTGCCCCGTTGACGGAAATACCCCGTGGCCTTACAAAGTGTCCATAGTTTCGTGGTTCCGCAGGCCCCACGTGATGCTGATAGCGAGCGCGCTGGCGGGCTCCGTGGCGGGGTTCGTGGCCAAAACCTGCACTTACCCCTTCGACCTGGCGAAGCGGCGGCTGCAAATATCAGTAGGTATTTAACTTCACTTATTTAACTTCACTTATTTAACTTCACTTATTTTAACCAAAAACCTAAAAAGGTGATACACCATTACCAGTACATTATTACCAGTAGGTACTTACCTGGGCGACCAAGATTTGCGCGGGTGAAAATAGCTTAAATTAGATTTTGCCTAGCTAGATAGATCGATTTATCACCCCTGAATACCCTTAATACCAAAATTCATCGAAATCGTTGGAGCCGTTTTTGAGATACTTGGTATAATTAAACGAAAAAATAAAAAATGTATTCAGGTATTGAAACTTACAAGATAAAAATTATGGTTAGGAGCTCTTCTTGTACAAGATGCAAATATGCTTGTTTAATAGTATGGGATGAGAAAAAATAACAAGAGAATATAGTCAGGTCAGAACACACATTAAATTATTTTGATAGTTATAAAAAACAAAAAACAATAGGTATCTTTAGTTAGATGTAGGTTTGGTTTTTGTATAATGACGTCACTGTTCTAAACTCGTAACTCGTAAGTATATAATGAAATAGTATATACAGGATGTACACCCTGCATAAACAGGATGTACAGTTGTACACCCTGCATAAACAGGTGTCCCAAAGGTCAACGTCAAGTAAAAACAGTTGCTTAAAATGAAAATGAAAATGAAAATATTTATTCAGCAAATAGGCCACATCTGGGCACTTTTTTACGTCACTTTTAAATGAATTAACAGAAATGAATTTACCAGCGCTTCCTAGACCCATTGCTTGAGAAGAAGCGCCGCAACAAACTCAGCAGAAGGCCTTTTTTCAAAATTTAAACATATAGATTTACATTAAATTTACGTTAATATGTATAAAAATACATATATATGTAGGTACATACTAAAATCACATTTAAGGGATGTATAGTCCCTAACTTAAACTTAAATCTAAGATCTTAGAGATGGTCTTATATTAGGTACAAATTAATGAAAATATTGAAAAGAAACAACGACTATTTAAAGTTACCTAATACTTAAATCTTAATAACTATAGTTATAAAGATTTCAAGGATATACGTAGGATATCTAGACATGGTTAGAAAAAAAGTGACAAGTATATTTTTTTCGGTAATTAGGTAGGTACGTTATGACTTGGCCTGAATTGAATATTCATTGGCGCATCAGGGGCATTTAATGTTTACAAGTTTCAAATTACAAGCGGAGGTCTCTTTCCATCTGAACCTAGTTAGAAAGACACTTGTAGGTAATTTGTTACTTAGCCCCCCCCCCCCCCGATTATTACGTTTTGACATTTATGAAATCTCATTTCTCTGGGCAATAAATGGCGGGTCGTTTTGTTCCGGCCCGACGGCTGCTTAAGAAAGTTTTCCGGGTTAATCGACTTCGAGAAATGGTCATACTTACTCACTAAGGTGACCATACACTTTGGGCGGTAAATAGTCACGCACGTACGCACTTTGGCGCTTTCTGATGAGTTTGTTTGGCTGTCTTGTTCTCAGGAAAGGACTATCAAGTGCTGGTTGATTTATTGAATAATCTGACGTGTACAGACGCCCGTATGTAGCCAATTTGATGAATAAAATATTGAGTTTTCAATTGTTCCTACCTTGTCGCTCTAAATTTGATGTCATCAATTGGAAGTATTGGAACTCTACGCTAAAGCGGCAAGGTGCAAAAGTAATCGTCTCTGCTTTTGGTTTGACTAAGTATGACAGTTTCGCTTTCAACCTATTTATCTGTCCTGACATGACATAGATTGAAGTTAAGTTTTCGCAAACAGACCAAACATTATGGAATCTATTTCTAAACTGATACGAAAAAAGGTATAGGTTATTATTTTATTATTACTGGAGATTTTGTAGGACCCATATGTGTGTCACTTCGACCATGGCTGATCTCGTAGTAGGTATGTATCTGTGACTTTAGTATCTCTACAATCAGATGAACCTCATTTTGTTTTAGATTTATTTTTTATTTTTGAGTTGATCAGTGAGTGTTCTTCGCTGTAGGTACATACGCGTAATTGAAGAAAATCGGTGGCCCTTTGAAAATCGTCGTCTAATTTCTGTTACAAATACAAATTCGTTTATTCTCCATATTAGCATGTAACATTCCTTCGTTTAACATTTCACATAGGCATTCTGTAGTTTAACAAATAATCATAGGCATTTACTATGGAAAAAGGGTATGGGTATTTCTGTTGTCGTATATGTCGGGAGTTCTCTTTTAATTTTCAGTAGTTTGATTACAAAAATTGTAAGCGATCTTAATTAGAACTTATGTTAGTACATGAATCCTATAGGGAGAGAGAAAAAGAGAGAGAGATGGATCAACAGCTTTTTTTTAACCAACTCCCCGTGAAAAGTCCCGTTTTGACAGACAAAATGGTCACGATACTCGTAACGTAAAAGTACGACGGAATAGCAATAATTTCGCACTCATCCGTACCGTTTCCGCGTGTCATTTCTGCCAACCGACCGTCGGTAGGCGGCGCGCGCGCCGCACAATTCACAGTCACATCACATTCTGTACTACAGCTTGTCAAATTCGTGGCCGAGCCTCCCTAGGGACAAAGAGATGGTCGGGCGGCAGAGAGCACCGAGCACGTGACGTATTACATTGATCACGTCGTCATGACACGTCACGTCACGTCATACTTTAACTGTATAACGGAACGAAATATTGAAACGAATATGTAAATGCGATTGAAGTTATAGGTATTCAAAATATTAGAAAGGCTGTATACGGATTATCAAAGCCCAGCTTCGACGCGGTTCGATTTACACGAAAGAACTGTCAAGTATCTCCTACTTCGTTTTTTATTTTTTATTTTTTTATTTCATACAGTCATAATGTCATATCTACTATGCACACGAGTCGGCCATCTGATACGTAGCTTTTTTGCTGATTTTTGTTATACTTTAGCAAAAATATCTCGTCAAAAAAAGCCATGGTTCAACCAGGTCTCTTGATTCGCAGTGGGATCTCGTACTAACTGTTGTACCACTGTTGCGTAAAAGGCGGTTATGTCTTCAAGTAAGCCTCTGCTCGTAATTGGGATTCATGACCACTCATGGTTTACTGTTGTAGGATCCACAGATGTCAGTTACGACATCGGCCCGTACTTAACGTCTTAACTCTTAATAGGTAGTAAGTATTCATTTATTGCCAGGCGTATTGTTTGATAGGTCAAAAATAAATTCAATGTAGTTTCTGTCAAACAAGCTCCGTTTTGTTTAATGTTCTGGGACCGATTTCTACCAATTTTATGATACGGCAATGAAAATGATTTAACATTTTTACATAATTGTTTAGTTCTACAACTAAGATGTGATTTTTTCAAAACCCGTTTTAAAATAAGGAAGCAGATTTTTTTTGCGATATCGATGTTAGCCAATTGCTTCTTAAAATGTTTTTTAGATTTAAGTAACTAGTCATTAAATTCACTGGTTCTGCTTATTCCAGACGCCAAAACGAATATTATGCGGTCCACAGAGAGTTAAAGAAAGGTTATGACCGCATAAGATAATTAGACCATAAACAGTTTGCCTCAGATAAATGTATACGGGCGCCATCAGATTTATGGAACCGAACAAGGTGATCAATAATATCTGACCAAGGTATTGTCAAGATCTTAGTGCATGATCCCATATTTATGATCACCTTATCCGCGACGATATCTGATTGCGTCGTCGGTCCATTACGCGTGAAAATAAATTATCTTTATGGGAGGCAAACAGTTAGCCTATTTGAAATGGGGCAAAATCTAAACGCACATATGCGTTGTGGAAACTAAACTACGTTTGTTTTATATTGTGACACATAAACGAATGAAACTACAAGTGCTACAGTTGACGATTGAAAAATATAAATAAACTTGTAAGTGATTTTTATTTTCTTACAAATCTTAGTTTAGAGTTCTATGAACGCATTTAAATTAATCGATATTTTTAAAAAAATCTGTTTCTTTCATTACCTATTATGCAACTGAATAGTTTGCATAAGTATGTGATAGTTTCCACATAGTGCTTAAAGTATTTTTTACAATTTTTTTTTGTTAGGCTATTACAAAGTGTATCACAAGCTTATGACTCTCTAGTACTTTTACATATTTTTGCAGACTTTCCTTTGAGAAACTGAGCCATCAGATTGTGGCTGCCGGAGGTCGTGGGTTCGACTCCCGCTAGTGGTCATCATTGTGGCTACGAATCTAGGCACCCACCGGAGCCAAGCGCTTTTTAATATCGTTTATAGCTTTCTCAGATATAACTACCTACCTACTATTATTTATAATTTTACAAAGTTTCTTTTTGTTGCAGAGTCACAAAGAAGACCCAACAGTGAAGACACCAAAGACGGCTCGCAATTTGGTGAGATGCCACAACCTGTCAGACTGTATAAGGATAACGGTGAAGAAGGAGGGCTTTCGTGGTCTCTACCGGGGGTGGAAGGTCACCGTGTACAAGGCACAACTCAGCGCAGTCGTGTCTTTCACCACATACGAGATGATCTGCATGGGTTTGAGAGAACACCTCAAGGAGGATGACGACGATATGCCCAAGAAGAAGAATGGAGATGAAATCGAGAAGGATAAGAAGGGCGGTGATGAAATGCAGAAGAATAAGGATAAAGGAGATGCCATGAACAAGGGAAAGAATAATGGAGATGTAATAAAGAAGGATAATAAGAATGGACAGGAAATGAAGAAGGATAACAATGGAGACGAAATGAGGAAAGAAAAAAAGAATAGAGATGATAACAACAAGAGTTCAAATGATGAAGTGAAGAAAAAGAAAGGAGATGATAAAGGATAAACAATGAAAGTGTACTTAAATTGTAGGAGGAAACCTGTGGACTGTTTAGTTAATGAATAAAGTATTGTTTCTAACGAGTGTATTATTTATATGAAGTATGTTCTAAAGTTTACATTGTAAACAGTTTATAGAGTACGGCACTAAGAAAAAATATATAAAAATTTAAAATTAAAAGAAAACTCCAACAGAAAAAACACTGGGGCTTAGTTTTTACAAAAACACTGGACCGATTTTCATCAAACATAGCTAATTGACCGAAAACTATCGATTAAGTCATATATCTAATAAAAATAAATCAGAATCGGTTCTACAAAGCTATAATTATATAAGGTGCTAACAAATTAGTCACGGATATTTTTACAGCTGATAGTACTCGGCTCTCGAAGTACATTTAAGTATGAAACATCATTGGTTTTGTTTTTTTTTGGAGCAAAATAGGAAACAAATTTGCTACGTTAAAACACCCTGTTTAAGAACCTGCCGTTTTCCCGCCGATTTTTTTTTCCTTAATTATAGTTAAAAGTTAATTGTTTTAATGTAATTTATTATCTCTTAAAATATCCTTGACTAATTTGTTAGCACCTTGTAGACACACGTATACACAAGCACGTCAAACTTATAATTATAACTTTATAACACCCCTTTTTCTTGTGTTAGTGGTTAAAAAGATATCGCGTCTCATACAGGGTTGCTGAGACGATTTATTTTACCTATTACTTTCACTGTCTTAAACGCAACGCACATGAGCGTTTTGGAACAATTTTACTGAATACCTATACGTTGGAAAAATAACACAAGTTATTTTTCCAACAACCACCACCACATCAGCCAATTTTCATCCCACTGCTGGGCACAGCATCCCTCTCATCGCGAGAGGGTTTGAGCTATCTTAGTCCCGACGCGGGCACAGTGCGAATTGGGGAGTTCAAATACATCCTTAAATGACTTCCCATAATTTCGCACTTAAGTAAACTCAGAGGTGTGGACCTGATTCAGGGGACGAACCATAGTCGGGCCTCTGCATGAGAGGTGGTAGGTCAAACCAATATAGGCCACCACAGCTTTTTCATTGTACCTACCAAAATCCTTCATATCCTTTTCAGTCTCACAAGGACGACAAGAGGTACCCAATAGCTGCTAGCGCGCGGGATCCCATCAGATGCCACCACATGATCGAGTGTTTGACTATGACTGTCATGAAAGAGGGTATCTTCGGCCTGTATCGGGGCTGGACCATAACAGGCTACCTAAGCAACATCAAATTTGGACTCCTCTACGCCACTTATGAGCTGACATGCTTGTTCCTACGGTACCTCCAGAGCGAATACACATCAGGATGATTACGATCAAAATATGTGAAGTCGCGGCAATTGTGTAAATAGGTAAATAGGTATAATTATCGCCCTTGTCAGAGCCATCTGTCATTTCTAAAGGCGATGATTAGATTGCATCTGTACAGTGATGTATTAAGACACAGTTGAAAAAGCAAGTTCGTTTTTTTTATTAAATTGAGTAAAACGATAAAAAAGGAAATCTGATGAAACTGATTATTATGACAACTACAATCGTTTCAAATAAATCTTACGTATGAATCAATAAAAAATACTTAGGAACTTCTCAAGTAATCGGCACAGGTGGTAAAAATAATCGAAAGAAACACAAGTGATTGAAAAATACTGTGAACTTGTACTTACCTATCAATTCATATCTAAATCAAACAGGTAGGTAGGTATGTAAAGTATATCAAATACATCACTTGTGCTTACTTGAATAAAAGTATATCTTCTGTGCCCAAATATATTCAAAATTGGTATAATTTTGAAACTCGATAAAAAGTGATTACCTTATATTACAATTTTAAAAATAATCTAGTCCAAAGAGTCCAAAAATGCAAATAGTCTAGAACTGTCAATAAAAAGACGATATGTTGCGATTAGATTAAGACGATATTACGATTTCTGCGGAAAATGTAATCTTGAAATTGTATGTTGTTGTGTGATTTTTTGATATGTTACAATAAAATAAATATACCTATAACTTGTTTATATTTATTTAACACTGCTGCCGCACGGCTGGCTCGCAAGGTACAGGCGAACTGCAGACGCGCTACAGACTTCGGTGTGGCCCGGGCTTAAGAAAGAACTTCAGTCGGTCCTGTTTTTTTTCTGTATTGTATGGTGTGGTAAGTATAATGGAGTACCGTAAGCTTTATTATGAGTAGCGCGGCAGCATCGCTACAAAAAGTCCCCGTGGGTTAGGACCCTTAATAGCAATGAGCATTTTATGAAAAAAAGTTAATTTAAAAAAACAAAAAACCCGACTGCGTAAAAAACTAAAAAGAAAAAAACAATAGTACTTAGTTCAGTAGTAGCTAGGATTATGTTAAGTAATATTTACCGTCGCCATCAGATATATGTTAGCGAACAATGTGATCATAAATATCTGGACACGATCTTACTGTCAAGACGTTAGACCACATGCTCAGATATGATCATTCTTGCTTGCTCATATTACGTCTAATGGCGATCGTACCTACTGAGAAAATACACCATGGAAATAATTTCATGTTCGACACTAACATAAATCAAATATTGATTGTTATTGAGGAATCTAAAGATGCCTACTATCGGGACCCATTATTTGTAACATTTTACCCTAGATTTTAAATGGGTCCCGACTGTAGGCATCTTTAGATTCCTCAATAGCAATCAATATTTGATTTATGTTAGTGTCGAACATGAAATTATTTCCATGGTGTATTTTCTCAGTAGGTACGATCGCCATTAGACGTAATATGAGCAAGCAAGAATGATCAGAAATATCTGAGCATGTGGTCTAACGTCTTGACAGTAAGATCGTGTCCAGATATTTATGATCACATTGTTCGCTACCATATATCTGATGGCGACGGTAAATATTACTTAACATAATCCTAGCTACTACTGAACTAAGTACTCTTGTTTTTTTCTTTTTAGTTTTTTACGCAGTCGGGTTTTTTGTTTTTTTAAATTAACCTTTTTTATTTTTACTATTTTTAGTTAGGGATTATAAGACTGTAAATTCCGCAATCTTGTCATTTCATGGAGAGAGTTGCTATCGTGGGGATTATTAAGTAGCTTGCGATGATCTAAATTACTGATTATTAATCCCTCTAGAGACCTAACCCGGCTCAAAGCTACTAGCCTGACCCTTCGCAAAAATGCGTGTACCTAAATCAACCACAGCTCGGTCCCAGGTAGTTCCTTGTAGCTTATGTACAGTAACACCCCAGCACAATATCTAGCGACCAAGCTTTGCTCGACACCGAGTTTTCTCAGGTACCTATTCCAAATTTCATCCAAAACGTTAGAGGCGATTCTGAAATCGCTTGTATAAATAAATAAACATACAAGATTAGGCGCGTTTACAGTACAAGATCTACAGGTTGAAATCAAAGACGTGAATGCATATGAGTTTATCTGGGATAAAAAGTAGCTTATGTCTTTTTTCCGAAATCCAACTATCTCCGTACAAAATTTAATCTAAATCGGGCACGAAGTTATCATCGAGTACGGAAGGTCTAAATCTGCGCGAGACGAAGTCGCGGGCAACGGCTAGTCTATATTATATATTATATACTAGCTGTTTCCCGCGACTTAGTACGCGCGTGAACATCAAAATGTAAAAATTCCGTTCCCGTGGGAATTTCGAGCAATCCTCTCTTAGTGCACCCCTACACTCCCCAAGGAACCTACGTGCTAACTTTCTGATATCTACAACCGGTGGTTTGGCCTGTGCGTTGTTACATCAGTCAATCAGTTTTGCCTTTAAAATTTTCAGAACTATTATTTTATATATTATTATTATAATATTATATATATTATAAATGCGAAAGTATGATGAAGTAATTCTAACGTATACTTGCGTCCGGTACCTGTAAGCTACCGAAGCTTGCCAAGCGTGTAAACGCACCATTACCATTACGTAAGATCATAATCAGTCACTGAGAAAAGCACCAACAGAAAAATATTTGCGATTGCAGCGCCACCTACCGGGTCCAATTGTGTTTTTAATTAATCCAGGAAGCCATTCAAATAAGCACACAAAGTTTCATCCAAATCAGTCTAGTCGTTTAGGAGGAGCAGGGTGACAAACACACGTAAGAAGAATTATAATTATACCTAAGTACCTATATTAAAATTTATAACTTGAGATTGCACTTTATTTATGCATATACTTTACCTGCTTTCCAACAGGCGAGCCGACGGAACACATTTCAAAACTCACTATCCATCAGGTGGGCCAAAATTATTAATTTACTAATTATACAAAAATGATAGAAACTCATATCGGATCAGTGCGACAGACGCGTGCGTCTGTCGCATCTGTCGGCCGCCCGCGTCAGTCGCAACCCACGAAAACGTCTCCATAATTCCCATACTACACCGGCCGCATCGCCGGCACGCGTCAGCCGCAGCCGCAAGCCGCAGCGATCGATCGGAGACATCCAAAACCGACCTTAACCCGGCTCAAAACGCTGGCTGTATTAAAATTCTTCAAGTCAACCGATAGATGGCGCTACTGGTACTACATTAGAGTATTAGGTAGCTATTTTATTTATTTACGAGCGCTGAGTACTGACTAGTGTAATTGGTACCTATAATCAATTAGGTTATATTTTACTGTATTAAGTAGGTAAATAACACTATTGACACTTTAAATGTAATAACGAAACTAAAAGTCTTCAAGTCAACGGATAGATGACGCTACTTGTACACTACATTGCACATGCGTACGTACTTGATTGAAGTTTGAGATTTATGAAAAACATTATTATTTTATAGTCGTCGTGACCTGCTTGAAGACTCGTTGATCTAGATTATTTCCTGTGTTGCTAATTCGAACGGATTTACTACTGGGTGGATATAGGTACCTACTTTACGTGGTTAGTAAAGGAACTTTAAATCGTTATAAATCATAAACGGTTCTTTTGTCTGAAAAATGGTCAAAGAAACCTAATAATGATTTTTAAATACCTATTCAACGATACCTCACATGCCATAGTTGGTTGACTTTTATTTTTTTATTTTGTACAATATGGCGTCTGGTGGCCGCCATTTTGAATTTTGATTAATTTCATATCTTCAGTGACACTCGCGCCATTCAGACAAATCGATTGACGTATGATTCATTAAAATCGACCCACGCGTTTGATCTCTAATGTGCCACAAAGGAACAAACATACATACATACATACATACATACATACATAGACAGGTAAACACATAACCCTCCTTTGCGGTGCGCAGTCGGGTAAAAAGGTCGAATATCAGGCGTTGATTACAAACTTTCAAATAAAAGAAATAAATATTAAACAATAGAACTCCAAACTTTTGACAGCAATCCGACAGCTGGTCGCGTTTTCATGCACGAGGATAAATTACCGTTATAATAAAGTACAAACTGGAGGGTCAAAATTAACAGTGAAATGGATGAAGACGCGGATATGCAGGGGCCATCTAGGAAGAGCCAGGATTACGAGGGGAGGTCACAGAGCGAGAGCGAGTCGCGGTCTTCTGGGTCAGCTGGAAGCTCGAAAGCGCCTGCCGGGGAGACGCAGCTGACCATAGCAGGCAGGTCCAACGTGGCTAAGAAAGTAACGAGGAAGAAGGACAAGAAGAGAGGCAGGAGAATCGGGGGCGTAGAGAAGACAAGGATGACTCGACGACCACGACGGAAGCCTAAGCGCAAGGCTCCGAGGGGTCGAACCGTTGCGGCATCTTCTATCTACGCTGCACGACCTATGACGTCCCTGGATGCGGTCTCGGAACAGATCTGCAAGTACTGTGGACACCGCTGCTGCCTTCGAAGGTAGCTTCAGTCTGTCTGCAAAAATTCCATGGAATTAAAGTACTAAAAATGACGTTTTCATGATATTAGCTTCTGTCATCGACCTTTTCAAGTGAATTTTTCAGTGATTACTTTCATTGTCCTGTGAGGTTCTTTTTTTGAGGGTATATACAATAAATGAATACTGATTTGAAATTCGTTTTCATCAGATACCAAAGTGAGAAACGTCAGTTACGAAAAGCGAAAAGCAAGAGTGACAAAACTAAAAAGTCTCCAGCATTGAGGATTACAAAAGGTTTGGATTTTGTCTTAAATATACCAACGTAGGTACTTAACGCTTTGCAAGGGTGGAAATATCAATATTTTTGTGGAATTTTGTATAAGTATATGTATATAAGAGTATTTGGAGAGAACTAAGTCCAGGTACGCCCATATTGCTTCGTCGACAGACTATGATTTATTAGACTGTACAAAAGACTGTTGCTGTCCGTCTGTCTGTTTGCGAGAAAGTCTAAAAACTACTGAACTGATTTTCATAATTATGGTTTTTACTAATAAGTGAGGAAGATCCTTAAACCAATGGGTGCGAGATTTACGTAGATAGTACTACCTGCACTGCGTTTGTTTGTTTGAAAAGTCAGAAAGCGAGCTTTGATTAGTTGAATGAAGTGATCAGACAGAAGCATCTGAAGCGGCCAAGTGCGAGTCGGACTCGCCCATGAAGGGTTCCGTAGCAGCAAGTAACATAATTATAAAAGTTCTTGTAGTTCGTTGTAACTTTGATCGATGTTTTTTTTATATTATTTTTATATTGGAGTTGATTGAATGATAGAAAAAAAACGCTTTTGCTTTGGTTTGCACGGCAGTGCAAAGCATTTTTAGGTCTTCTTGGCTTTCAAAGGGTTGGAAGCAATGGCTGGAAGCCCGTTCAGTTGACATCTTTTTGACATTTCTATGACGGTACCGATAGCCGATGAGGGAGCGCAGGCGGGGTCGCGGGCCGCGATGCTGTCTGCACTCTTCATCAAGAACAGCACACCGGCCGACCACAACGAAGAAACTATACACTGCCAGGTATAATTTATACACTAATACTTTTAAAGCTAATTGACAACATTTCAAAATTTTAGTAAGAATACCGGAACGGTTTTCGAATTTATCTAATGGTGTTAATAAAAAAGTTTCACATTTTTTCGTCATTTCGAACTATATCTATGCGCAGAAAGAACTACTACGTCATTTTTGACTTACGCTCATTTAGAATGAGAAGCTTTTTAATTTTATGTATGAAATTGACGACTTACGAAAAATAGAAAGAATTTTCCTTTTCGTCATAACGTAATTATACCCCTGCAGAGTCACCAGCCTGATACAAATGGTTCGGAATTCTCTGTCAGTATTTTCCGGTCTATGCCTTTAGATTCATCTTGACTGTGAGAGTGATACTTGGTAGGCACTTACATGAAAAGGTTTTATGCAGTCGGGTTATTTTTAACATTTTCAAAAATCGAGTTTTTGCAAAATGATTAGGGTATCAGAGTATGTGGTACGCATTAACCTATAATAAGTAATAACTATGGAAAAAATAAGGTAAATCTAGAAGGACAACCTTCAAACAAATCAGCGTACGCCCGAAATAAGTGTTAAATGCGATAATAGAGTCGCTGCCTAGGTGGCCTGCATATAATTTTGAGCTCCATTAGCAACATCTAGATGGCGCTGTACAGTCGAAGTACGAAAAGTTGAAGCGCCCTGGCTATTTCCGATGTACGCCGTAATGTTAGGAGATTGACAGTCTAATACAATCTTTTGTGTCTGGTAATAACATATGGACGAATAGTGTCTAACAGAATATGTCAAAATATATGGAGCAAACTGACATTAGAAAATACGTTACAATATGCTAATAACCTCTTTATAACGAAGGCCAAACGGGTGTCCGAGCTGTTCGGGCACCCGTTTTGACGGAGCCATTTTTCTCCGGCTGATTGTTAATCCTGTGGTACGTCATATTGAGCCCTTCGACAGATTTAGATGACTACCTAACTACCTACTTTTTTTCTTGACTGAACATATGGGTACTGACTATTTTTAATCCCATAGGCTTTAGAAGAAATGTTTTTCATAAAAAAACCGACAGGTACTTAACCTATTTTGGCGCGGGGAGGTAAGTGTCGCTACTGGGACGATAGTACCTATTAGATATCATCATAATCATCATCATCATCATCATCATCATCATCATCATCATTTCAGCCGATAAACGTCCACTGCTGGACATAGGCCTCCCCCAAGGCGCGCCACTCAGACCGGTCCTGTGCCACTCGCATCCACCGCGTTCTCGCGACCTTTACAAGGTCGTCACTCCATCTTGTTGGAGGCCTACCGACAGCTCGTCTACCGGTTCGCGGACGCCACTCCAGGACTTTCCGGCCCCATCGGCCATCAGTCCTGTGAGCAATGTGCCCCGCCCACTGCCACTTAAGGTTTGCAATTCTTCGGGCTATGTCGGTGACCCCAGTTCTACTGCGGATATCTTTTCTGATTCTATCACGCAGAGAAACCCCGAGCATAGCCCTCTCCATTGCCCTCTGGGTGACTTTGAGCCTTCTTATGAGGCCCATCGTAAGCGCCCACGTCTCGGAACCATAAGTCATCACTGGCAACACACACTGGTCGAAGACTTTTGTCTTGAGACACTGCGGTAATTTTGACGAAAAGACACTGCGAATCTTCCCGAACGCTGCCCAGCCGAGTCGGATTCGACGATTGATCTATTAGATATACTGTCATCTAACTGACAAATTGTTCAACTACTGTCTTTATTCTGGCCATTACAGATAACTCCAGAAATGATACACTTGACTCTGAAGGAACTATCCATGTGGCGCCAGAACGTACCTACCGAGGCTATCTTCGAGTACATAATGGTCGGTGTAAAGTTGAACACGTTTGCCAATTCTGTACTTATACTTTAGTTTATATATCATCATCATCATCATGCCAGCCGAAAGACGTCCACTGCTGGACATAGGCCTCCCCCAAGGCTCGCCACTCAGACCGTATCTGTGCCACTTGTTTCCACCGGATTCCCACGACCTTTACGAGGTCGTCGCTCTATCTTGTTGGAGGCCTACCGACAGCTCGTCTCCCGGTTCGAGAACTTTCTGGCCCCACCGGCCATCAGTCCCATGACTTCGTTCGCGTGGAATTTGGTTGTAGTGTTCCCGCTGAAACTATACGTTTTTCAGTTTTACAAAGTAACCCATATCCTACTTCCCCGGGAAACGAATTAGATTACCCTGACAAAAGTCCATCTAAATCGGTCCAACGATGATTTAAGCATTAAGAGGTAACTAACAGACAGAGTTACTTTCAGTAGATCGGTACAGAGTTACTTTCAGTAGATTGGTCCAGAGTAACTTTCAGTAGATTGGTACAGAGTAACTTTCAGTAGATTGGTACAGAGTAACTTTCAGTAGATTGGTACAGAGTAACTTTCAGTAGATTGGTACAGAGTAACTTTCAGTAGATTGGTACAGAGTTACTTTCAGTAGATTGGTACAGAGTAACTTTCAGTAGATTGGTACAGAGTAACTTTCAGTAGATTGGTACAGAGTAACTTTCAGTAGATTGGTCCAGAGTAACTTTCAGTAGATTGGTACAGAGTAACTTTCAGTAGATTGGTACAGAGTAACTTTCAGTAGATTGGTACAGAGTAACTTTCAGTAGATTGGTACAGAGTTACTTTCAGTAGATTGGTACAGAGTTACTTTCAGTAGATTGGTACGGAGTTACTTTCAATAGATTGGTACAGAGTTACTTTCAGTAGATTGGTACAGAGTTACTTTCAGGAGATTGTCACACAGTTACTTTCAGTAGATTGGTACAGAGTTACATTCAGTAGATTGGTACAGAGTTACTTTCAGTAGATTGGTACGGAGTTACTTTCAATAGATTGGTACAGAGTTACTTTCAGTAGATTGGTAGAGAGTTACTTTCAGTAGATTGGTACGGAGTTACTTTCAGTAGATTGGTACGGAGTTACTTTCAATAGATTGGTACAGAGTTACTTTCAGTAGATTGGTACGGAGTTACTTTCAATAGATTGGTACAGAGTTACTTTCAGTAGATTGGTACAGAGTTACTTTCAGGAGATTGTCACACAGTTACTTTCAGTAGATTGGTACAGAGTTACATTCAGTAGATTGGTACGGAGTTACTTTCAATAGATTGGTACAGAGTTACTTTCAGTAGATTGGTAGAGAGTTACTTTCAGGAGATTGTTACACAGTTACTTTCAGTAGATTGGTACAGAGTTACTTTCATTAGATTGGTACGGAGTTACTTTCAGTAGATTGGTACGGAGTTACTTTCAATAGATTGGTACAGAGTTACTTTCAGTAATAGGGTTCGAGTAGGTATTTATAATACCAGTATGGATTCCATTGGAATAATTTAATGTACTTAAGTATGATTGATCATTTTGTTTTTCAGTATAACTATCCAGTGAATCCGAACCCTGAAGAAACAATGACCGAGCTTCACGAGAAGCTGCACATAGCAAGTATTGCTGGTAAATAATACATAATTAACTAACAAATATCTCACCTATCTCAGTAATTACTACTACTACAGCCTATTTTACACTGCTTTCAGCATAGGCCTCCTCTCATCATCGTGAGAGGGTTTGGGCTACAGTCCCCCCGCGGACCCAGTGCGGATTGGGGACTTCACACACATCCTTGAATTACTTCGCAGATGCGTGCAGGTTTCTTCACGATGTTTTCCTACACCGAAAAGCTTAGTGGTTGTTTGATTTTATTGCCATAAAATATCTGATATTACTATATATTTTTAAAAAATACAGTTTTTCATTTTTTTGATTATTTTGCCTCAAAATATAAATTATTTTTAAAAAATATTTTGCGAACATAGTATGCGTAATGGGGACTATCGTTTCTTTGCTCACCAGTTGGCGCCACTGTTGACTAAGGTTCGGAGGTATAGCTGTCAAAGGCACTTTATAAGATCGGCGCCGAAACAAAGTTTTAAATCTTGAATATCATTAAGTTTATTCGTTATAAATTACTATCATCATATCGAGTATAGTTATGCCGCAATGTAGAGCAGTTCCGTTTTCTTTGAAAAAAAAACGTTTTTTTCAAAGCGTCCGCATTCATCGCCAAATAATCCATATTTGTGATAATTTCACGAAGGAGATCACTTTTCAACAGGTTAATTAAATAAATTGTCATTTTGTCACGAAGCCCGCCAAAACCAGTGAAAATTGAATGTTATTGGACCTCACGCGACACTAGCGCACCTAGTGGCAAATTCACACGCGATAGCCCCCATTCGGAAAATTATCAAGTGTCAGAGAACTCATCATAGGTGAAAATATTTGCTCCTCAGAGAGTCTGGAGCGTGGCCAAAATCTTTGAGCAATTCGTGGTTTTTCATAAAGATCATCCAAGTAGATTTGTTCGTGTGCGCAGAGAATGCGCTGGTGCTATCCCACCCAGTTCTAAAATTATAAGATAGTAACGAAGTTTTCATATTAAAATCCATTTTACTTCAAATTCAGCATTTTAATTTTTAGCAATTTGAGTTGTGGCATTTTACTTCAGCCACGCACGCCCGGTTAATGCCTTGGTTACTTTTTTACCCGACTGCGCACCGCAAAGGAGGGTTATGTGTTTACCTGTCTATGTATGTATGTATGTATGTATGTATGTATGTTTGTTCCTTTGTGGCACACTAGAGATCAAACGCGTGGGTCGATTTTAATGAATCATACGTCAATCGATTCGTCTGAATTGCGCGAGTGTCACTGAAGATATGAAATTTATCAAAATTCAAAATGGCGGCTACCAGACGCCATATTGTACAAAATAAAAAAATAAAAGTCAACCAACTATGGCATGTGAGGTATCGTTGAATAGGTATTTAAAAATCATTATTAGGTTTCTTTGACCATTTTTCAGACAAAAGAACCGTTTATGATTTATAACGATTCAAAGTTCCTTTACTAACCACGTAAAGTAGGTACCTACCTATCCACCCAGTAGTACATCCGTTCGAATTAGCAACACAGGAAATAATCTAGACCAACGAGTCTTCAAGCAGGTCACGACGACTATAAAATACTTAATAATAATGTTTTTCATAAATCTCAAACTTCAATCAAGTACGTACGCATGTGCAATGTAGTGTACCAGTAGCGGCATCTATCCGTTGACTTGAAGACTTTTAGTTTCGTTATTACATTTAAAGTGTCAATAGTGTGTGTGATACAGTGAAATATAACCTAATTGATTATAGGTACCAATTAGGTACACTAGTCAGTACTCAGCGCTCGTAAATAAATAAAATAGCTACCTAATACTCTTATGTAGTACCAGTAGCGCCATCTATCGGTTGACTTGAAGAATTTTAATAGGTTCAGGCTTATGTAGCGTTTCGAGCCGGGTTAGGTCTCTAGAGGGATTAATAATCAGTAATTTAGATCATCGCAAGCTACTTAGTAATCCCCACGATAGCAACTCTCTCCATGAAATGACAAGATTGCGGAATTTACGGTCTTTTAATCCCTAACTAAAAATAATAAAATAAAAAAGTTAATTAAAAAAAACAAAAAACCCGACTGCGTAAAAACTAAAAAGAAAAAAACAAGACTACTTAGTTCAGTAGTAGCTAGGATTATGTTAAGTAATTGATTGCTATTGAGGAATCTAAAGATGCCTTCAGTCGGGACCCATTTAAAATCTAGGTTAAAATGTTACAAATAATGGGTCCCGATAGTAGGCATCTTTAGATTCCTCAATAGCAATCAATTACTTAACATAATCCTAGCTACTACTGAACTAAGTAGTCTTGTTTTTTTCTTTTTAGTTTTTACGCAGTCGGGTTTTTTGTTTTTTTTAATTAACTTTTTTATTTGGTTTTATTTTCAGGAATTTACACACATTTTCGTTTTTAATTTTTTAATTATGAATATGATAATCCATACTATTATTTTATATTCGAAAATATAAAGAATAAATCACATGAATGCTATTTCATGTGATTTATTCTTTATATGGTAGTGGTAGGGCCTGGTGCTAGGTCCGTCCGGGGTGGTACCACCGTCTTTCCCCGCTAACCTGCCGCCAAATAGCAGTGCTCGCACTGTTGTGTTCCGGTAGGGGGTTAAGGCAGCCGGTGAAATTTCTGGCACAGAGGCATTCCATCTCAGGCCTCAGGGTAGGCAACGCATTCGAGATCTTATGGTTTCTTAATGGGATCATAGGATTTCGGTGTCCATGGGCCGCAGTGACCACTTACCATCACGTGGGCTGTGCGCTCGTTTGCCTATACCATCGAAATAAATAAATAAATCTTTTATTTTCTCATTAAAATTAAGAATGGCTTAAGAGCTCCCAGTACGCACGGCGTTTCTCAACTTATCATACAAACGTAGTTTCGCTTTTATTCCCAAATTACTCAACAGATTTAACTCGAAATTTGGTACACATGATAAAGGCATTAATTGTGAGTTTCCAAAATTAGTACAACTCGTGGTGAAATAATGAATTACAAATTACAAATTACAGCCAAGCTAAGTGTTAAATTCAAATTGAATTTCGCTCATAAATAATTTCAGAGCTGGATTCGAACCTCGGACCCTCTGCATGCGAGGATAGGTCAAACCGCTAGGCTATCACGGCTTCAAATATTAATTATTTCTTATTTCGAATAACAATAAATATGATTACGAAAAACACTGATAACCGGGATTTACAATATTTATATCAAATCTAGAATCAAAAATACAATCGATCGCCATTGACAAGCCAAGATCCTCTCTGACGCGCTCGAGCGCTCTATGACAGTCATAAAGTTGCCATATATAAACTAGGGCTGTGACTTTACGGTTAAACTAGGGATGTTCTTAAAGTTATATCTATGATTATACAGTAACAAAGGTTCTTGTTAAGAAATGTCGCTAACAGTTGGTACCTACTGTCACCAGGGTTGGTGTGGGCGCTGCCTGACGACTGCTGGCGGCTGACCACGCCCATCGAGCGCGTCAACAAGCTAGAACAGTCGCACGTCACCATCTTCTGGAAGGTCTACGCTGACACCATGAAGCCGCTTGACAGGAAACTGGTGACTATAGCTTGTCAACTTCGTGCCCAACCCTCCCTGGGGGTACCAGACGGGTCGGGAGGTAGGGGAGCACGTGCAATTGATGACATCATATAGCACAGCTTGAACAAGTGCACGCCCGAGAAACTCTGCACAACGGAACGGTGGCGCAGGGGACTCATCATAAATGATATCCAACTCTCCCCATATTTAGAATTTTTAGATCTTGTACTAAATGCCTGGACCCCGGAACCCTCTATCGATATTTAGTTATCGAAGCTGTTTGATTATAAATAAGTCTTAAGTTTCTAATTGAAGTGCATATGTAAATTAACCCCAAAAACCTAGATTGGCTTTGATATCTAACTAAACACCCTTGTAACTATATCTATTATATGCTGTTGGTATATATAATAAGTACATATACACGGTGGGTCAGAAAATATGGCAAATAATTAACCCACAGTATGGGCTATCGATTCTAAGTATATTGTATAGGTCTTTAATTTTTTTTGAGTTGGTAAAAAAAAAATTGTATATGGGATTGGTTGTGTGAGCGACGCCTGAATCCTATACAAAATATTTTTTTTTACCAACTTGAAAAAATTTAAAGACCTATACAATATACTTAGAATCGATAGCCGATACTGTGGGTTAATTATTTGCCATATTTTCTGACCCACCGTGTATATCAATATATACAAATAAATATGTTGATTTTTTATTTTTCTATATTTTTCAGGGTATGCAGCTCCATCGGGTAAACAAAGAGACCGGCGCATGTTCTAAAGAACAAACCAACAGCGGTGACGATATCATTTGAGTAGCTATAATAATTTTCAATCTCCAAAAACAAAGTTTGAATTGAACAAATTCAAATTTTGCATGGACTGTTCGAACAATAAATTTTATGCGACGATTGAAAATCAGCCCTAAATAAATTACTAAAATCAACTTCTGAATGGGTAGTTTTGTTTAATGAATCGTCTTTCGCAGTTCATGTTGTTTACAATAAGGTCTTACAGGATGGGCAATTCGTACCGCCTTAGTTTTTTTTTAGTTTGAAAAATAACTACCGTCCGATTCTAAGACCTACTACTACTGGACATGCACTCCAAATTTCATAAGAATCGGTCGAGCCGTTTCGGAGGAGTTTGGTTACAAATGACACGAGAATTTTATATATAAGTAAGTACCTATATTAGATTAGATATTCTAATAATATCATGTAGAAAAAGTCGCGTCTGTAACTTGAAAATTTAAAGAAACTATCAAGTCGAAGGGACTATAATAAACGATACTGAACACAAAATAACGATTTTTAAGAAAAAAAATCCATGTATGTATGTCCGGATTCAACTCGAAAACTACTGGACAGATTGCAACAAAATTTGGTATGGGGGCATAGACATAAATAATACTTCGTATGGACCCGGCCTAACGTAGATACATGTCATGTTTCCCCACTTCATTGGTGTCCAATCCAAAGTTAAACTTATATCGTGACACTAAAGCTGGGTCACATTTTTTCAACAACGAGACGAGTTTTTAGATACTGAGAAACAGTTTCGAAAAAAGTTTTTTTAAAAACGATTATTGTGACAGAACTTTGGATTGGACACCGTGGAAGTGGGGACATATTACGTGTACGTTAGACCGGGTCTATATTATTTACGTCTATGTATGGGGGTAGTTTCTAATACTGGGTCAACATAATTATACCTAGGCCACTTTTTATCAACGGAAAAATGCATAGTTCCCGCGGGAATGCTACATGTTACCGAATTACACGCGGACGAAGTCGCGGGCAGAAGCTAGTATTATAATAATTCTACATATAACCATAGGGAGGACACGGCCTATAAAAGCACGATTTCGAACACAATTCGAATGAAGTGTCAATGTTTGCGTGCGAGGACGTGTTTGTACACACTTGTAAATGTGTTTGTACCAACTACGCGGGCCAATGATCCACTCACTATCTCCGGATGAAACAAATGACGGTAAGGGCGAGTTGGGCGCGAGTTGCGCGCCGGCTAGATTCAGGCAGGCGCTTGATTCCGTGGCCATTCTGTATCTACATATTTACTATTAAATATTCTGTGATATTTATTTATTTTTATTTATTTATTCACTAATTAATTTACACGGCATTACAGGTGAACTAAGGCGCCGAGAAATTAGACTTAATTACTAGAAAATTTAACAAATACAATGCTTAGAATATATACTAATTACAACTGGATTGCCTTTCACACGTAAGCTCACAGAATCTGAGGCACTCGGAACACACTTGATGCCATCGTCCAGCGAATATATCGCAATTGGGCTCGGATGCCAGCATCGCATTCAAGGTTGTCCTCGACGCCGGCACCGCCAGCAGCGGCTGCGAGCGTGGCCTCAGGGGAATCTCCCGGACTTTAGGGACAAACAGTCGCAAAGCTCGGCTGACAAGTTCGAGACAGTCGGACTCACCGCGCAATATGCGGCACACAAAAATGAGCAGACGGTTGTTTCGCCTAACCTCGAGTGAATTAATCCCGAGAGCACCAAACAAAAAATTTGTCGGATACAAAAATGGGTAAAAGCCAAACTTTTTTTTTGTAAAGGTACCTAAGAAAGGCTTTTTGTACTTTCTCTAGGAGCAACACATACGTAGATTCATATGGATTCCAGATCAGAGATGATATCAAAAGCTTACTCCTTACTAATGTATTGAACAATAGCGAGATGGCCTCTGGCTTTCAGGAGAAAATTCTTAACATTTCGGATTACAAAACCTAATCTCCGGTAGCAGTTATCTGCAAGTTTCCGAATATGGTCATGAAAAGTGAGCCGCGTATCGAAATGAACCCCCAAATCCTTCACCGAGGAGACACGGTCATTCGGTTCTCCGCCAATCGTGTACTGAAAATGCAGTGGCACACGAGATCTGCTAAATGAGCACACACAACATTTAGCTGTGTTTAAAAAGAAGCTTATTATTTATAGTCCACTGGAACACCGAGTCAATATCTGCTTGTAGAGTAACACAATGTGTAGCATTATCGACTTCATAAACGAGTTTCAAGTCGACAGCATACACTGTTGATATAACTATCAACTACGCATAGATGCTCACAGAGTTAGTTCGTGTACCTGTGCGTAGCGTAGCAAACATGATGCAGACGGATGACATAATTATTTTAGTAGTCGGGGAGTCCAACGGAAAATTTACGGAAATTAAGGTACTGTACTCGAGGCTAGTTAGAAAAACAAAACATGGGAATTGCTTACTAATTAATTACTTATGTTTATTAATTCGGTCAATCAACTACTTCTTGTTGTTATTCTGTCCCGTTTTCCAGGGGACAAAATGAGAGGGGTTTCTTAGAAAACCTGTTACAATATAGAATTCTAAGACTCTTAGAAAGTGATTCATTAGGGAAGGGATTGAAAATGGCAAAAAACCCACATTTAGTGTATAGCAGTACAGAATAGCAGTTTTAAAAGTGACCCAGGGGACAGTAACCATGGCAACTAATGACATAAAAAAGTTTATTAACCCTGGCTGGAATAGTCAGTCTTTTGAGTGACAGTTTTGTTTGGGTTCATATATGATGGTTATTTTTTACGCTTTTCTGTGTGCCGATTGTGTAATCAGCTTTTTTCATACGTTTTATGCAACTGTTCTTATCATGCAAACGTAAAGATTTCCTCGATCAAAGACACTTGAGACTTACATACCTACCTAGATACTTTTCTATATTTTGAAAACTTGTACATACCTACCTACTCCTTATTATACTAAACTCCTTAATGCTATATTAAGACTGTCCGCACATTATAAGAAAATTTCTGACATACAAATTATAACGCTCGCCGGAAGGTACTTGTTGCATAAATTTTCTATTAGACCCCGCACACTAACAATAGTATTACAGTCCTTACAGACCTAGGGTGGTGAATTCGTAAATATCCCAGATCGCAGGTGCCATAAATATGCGATCTGGGGCTTTACGAATTACCGCCCATGGTTTGTCAAAAGTTTTAAGTCTTGCTTTGGCCAAGAAGTGAGATTTTCTCTCCGCGTAGTGGGCAGAAAATGCCACTTTACGGCCAAGGGTGATGTAAATAGTCTTTGAATCCAATTCCAACATGCTCTAGAATCTCCACATTTAGTAAGTATCATGGGCTCCCCTACTACACTGTTATAGTTCAATAACTTCAGTATACTGACAATCGATCGATCAGTTATTAGAAGCCACCATGTTAACAGCTCCCACAAGCTTCCTAGAAATTTGATTCTGTCGCTTCGTATTACGGTTTGAAATTCAATAACAAAGGCAGACATAACCTACCGCAATCTAGCCTACGTGCTCCTATAATAGGTTTAGAGCTATTAGTTTACGTAGATTGCACAAATAAGTGTGTCTATTTCAATGTTTCGCTGAATAATTTGTCTTCGGCCGTCTTCAGCGTTGAACAAACCAAAAATGACGATCTCAATCAAACAAATCTTTTATTCTGATCCCAATCATACTCTATCACCTGTGAATACTCAACATGTAAATTGATGCAGTGTTTTCGGAGATTAACTCTAACAGATAAAATGACAGACAGACCGAAAATAATTGTAAAAACCATTTATTTGTGTATTACACGTCTGAGTCCGCTATCCTTTTTTTTATATTTCTCTCATACAGTCAGCAGCAGAAGTAGATAAGCTGTCCAGGTGTTCAAAATGACCTACACACGCCCTTAACGTCTTAAGAATAAGGTCGTGTGTAGGTCATTTTGAACACCTGAACAGCTTATCTACTTCTGCTGCTGACTGTACTCTCAGTCTGTGATTTCTCTCAATGTATAGGTACAGTCAGGCTCTGCTCCTTTACTTTACATTATAACCTTTTGAATACCAAACACCTAAAGGTGTCTAAGCTAAAGTGTAAATACTTTGATCACTAATACAACGTAGGTATATTAATCTTTTTTATTTTATTTTCGTTCATTCAAATGGCACGTTTATATCTACATGCCAGGGCCGAACTGATCACTTCATTCAAATATTCAATGAACTTATCGAAAATTTTCAAGATTCCTGTTGGCTTTTTTATATATATACAAATTTTGTGCGTAGAAATTATTTTTTTAATGAATGAATGAATGATTTGATTTTAATTTAAAAATATATAAACATGAATATAATTATAAATAACTTCAGATTAGAAGTATTGAAGCATCGTCAAAGCTAAGCAACAAATTGCAGTTAAGAAAGTAAACTCCGACCAAACCTCGACTTCGTTTCAAGGGGATGGCTGTTAAAAGGTTAGTCGAAGACAGAAGAAAACATTTTATGTAAAAAAAACTCCATTTATTTCTTTGGTTCTTAAAATTAAACATATAACAACTAATGACAATGTAAACTGGTAACTTCGTGAGTATAATTGTGTTTCCGACATTTTTTCCGAATTCAGGTTAAGTACTGAACACAAGTCTCAAGTCATGTACTTACGTAATTATATTAAATATTACGCTCTGTTAAATAGTATGCTTTTGATGATAATCGAAGCAAGCTGATTTAGTTTAATACATAACCGACATCACGATCGATGGGATACAATGTACATAGGTATCTACAGACATATCCACATAATAATGACTCAAAATTGAAGTACATGCAACAAACATATAAGTAAGTGAGTTCGCAGTTGCAATGTGATTTGTATTTCTACAGATAAGAATTAAAAAAAACTTGGAACAAAAATAAAAAAAAAACACCACAAAAGCATACCATCAAACAGGCAAAGAATATAAAAAGACAGATAGTAGTATTTGCCGCAAACGCCACGTTTTATTTTCCCACCTGTACCTAATAACCAAAACGAAGCGTTTTGTGTACAGTCAGCAGCAGAAGTAGCTAAGCTGTCCAGGTGTTCAAATTGACCTACACACGCCCTTAACGTCTTAAGAATAAGGTCGTGTGTAGGTCATTTTGAACACCTGGACAGCTTATCTACTTCTGCTGCTGACTGTACATCGGAACCGGGTTTAAAACTGCAGCGGCCGCTTGTTATAACTTTGGTTTGCTCGAGTTTTTTCAGTGATTTGAAGCACAACAAACTCCAGACAATACTTTTAATAAACAATGCACGTGCAATGTTGATGTTTTTTTTGTTTTTCTAGACAATACCGCGCGGGAAATCCAACGGACAGGACTCAAAATGTTTCAAATTCCGCAGGGAGTTTAGGCGAGTCTAATTTAAAAAAAACACGAGCCCTGTTGTTTGATATTCTAGTTTTGTTTAGCTACAAGCAAGTTTGCGCGACTTAAGACCAACGTGTTCACTCCTTTTATCTCTACAAATAACAACCCGTTTCGTAAAAGCTACGATTATACAATGTTAACACGTAAAAACTGACTGATTCATGCCATTTTCTGCCTGTAACTTGTATCTGGTAGCCTTTAAAAGCTTCGGTTGCATATGAAGCTAGTTTTATTTTGCCATATCGAAATGGAATTGGCAGATGGTTCAATTACTCGAATCTACATCAGGATATTTCATGGAACACACAAAGGTTGATAACTCCGATCGATAAATGGTTTTGTTCCTTTATACTCGTTCGTTACATTTATCTCTTCTTTATACCTGTGAACAATAGAAATATTTTCATTAGTCTAGTTAAATATGTTCCTGGAGGCCAGGATATATTGAGAAGAAATTAAAACTAGACCCATAGTATTAAAACATTCGAATATATTATACAAATCGACCTTTTTAATTGTTTTTCTACGAAATTATGAGTTTAAAATTGTAGTAAAGAGAATTTGGTCATTTACTTTTAGAAATGGTCTGTTATCGCTTTTAATTATTTTTTTATACAAACATTTTTGTGTGCGAATCACAGTTTTCGAGTAGCATTAGGGCACACGATCTCGAACACAATTCAAACGAAGTGTAAATCAAGGACGTCTGAGTTTAAGAAATAAAAAGAGTGCGTTTTGCGAAGTCGTACAAAAAGTATTGTATGCAGCGTTGTATAACCAAGTCAAAAAATGCTCGTGGGGAATAGCCGCTCGCTTTTTTTGACCTCTTTTATACAACGTTGCATAAAATACTATTGTGATATAGGTAAGGTTGTTGCCATTCTTTTGGCATGGGGTGTAATGACAATAAGAGTTTGAGTGTTCATCTCTGCTCTGGAGCTTTATGGTACCGTTACACTATTAGACTTTAGCTTGTCAACTTCGTGCCCGACTCTTCAATGGGGGTGAGACGGTCGGGCGGCAGGGGATGTTGATGATATACAGCACACTTACAATTAAGCGCACGCCCGAGAAACTACCCCCCCCCCCCCAACGTCTGTCGCGCCGCAGGGACGGTCAGGCACGAAGTCGACGACCTCGCTTCTCGGTACCTCGGCACAAAGACTCACCTAAATCTACTATGTTGCACACGTTCCAATCAGTTCCAGCCGTGAGACAGCGCTTCGCTCTCCCATCCCCTGTGATGCTCCTCGTGAACAGGCACGTGGACGATCTTCTCCACGATGACCTTCTTCTCCACAGGGTAGGGCACGTGCTTCACAATCGGCACATGCACCTCCTTGTAGATAGGCACCTCTTTCACCACCGGCACCTCTTTGTACACCGGCACGTGGACCTTGGACACGTGGTGGTGGTGAATCGTGTGCACCTTGTAAGGTACGTGTATTGTCACGTGCTTGCTGCTGGAAAGAGAGAGAGGTCGTTAGCACAATGAGGGCCACCGTAATCCTGCGCACTAGTTGGCGCCATTGGATAAGCTTGACATTTCATACAAGTGTCAATTGTCAGTGTGACATTGACGTTTCAGAGTCCTCAGTGTTGCTTGTTGCAATTTAGCTTGTTATATGGCACGTAATGTGCTAAATTGGCAACATTACATCTCGTAGGACTCCAAGCGCCTCTATTTTACGAGGTGTCCACTGAATCTTACTATTGTCAGAGTTAAATAGTTTTTTTTTATATGTATATAAAAAAACAGACAGATAGTCGATTTTTAGTTTTCAACTTTTTTCACTTGTTTAATTGTCTATTGAGGGGTACTAGGACTGCGAAACGTTGTCATCCATTCATAGCATACACATGTTGAAAAATGGCCATTCTCAATGGCCGTCATCCAAGATGGACGTTGACGTTTGTTGAGTCTCTCCAACTTTATTTTATTAATCATTTACACCGTACCTTTATTACCGAACAACTTGCAGGCCTGTGGCCCTTACTTTGATATTGGCGAAGTGTCCAAGACAGAAGCCATTAATTTATATAGAATAGTTTAAAATAAAATCAACACGCGCCTTGTGCAATACTCTGCGGCCTACAATTATTTTGTATGAACACTCGTACACTTAAAAAACGTGACTTGCACCTGTTAATTTGCTTTCCGCTTATTTGGAAACTAAATGACGTCTCATCAAATCCAGACTCGGTCCGATTTTGGACTTTGAACACGGTAAGCTTGAGTTCTTTTTTTGCTTTTCCGTCCAACTGGTCCCATTGTTTGAATGCAGATTTATACTTTCACTAAACAAGGGAATTAAGGTAACTCCTATTCCGTACGGATCGTCAGTTCAAATTCCAGCATAAATGACTTACCGTCATCTTCGTTGAAGATTTTTATTTAAACATAAATAATTAACAGTTGTTTTTACACCTTGAAAGAATTTTTAGAGCAATCAAAAACTGTAAATTTTATGTAATTAATAAGTATTTTTAGTTTTAAAATTATGATATTTTTTACATGCTGAACGCAGCTAAGTGTGCGAACTGATAATAATAATATGTGACATCTTTGTAAATACCCACAGTTACAGCAAATAAACTATTTCATTCATTCATTGGCAACGCACTCTAAATCGTTCGCTTACTATCAGGTTGTTTGCCTAAAATTGCCCGTAACTGTAACCACAAGTACAACGAAATTAGATAGATAAATAACAGTAGAAGCCCTAAGAAAATGGAAAGGCTCTTCTGTCTTTTTCTTTTGTCATCGAATCAATGGATGAGTTCATTCCGATGAACTGCTTTTGCAATAAATTAAACAGCTCAGAATATCCCTTATTGCTAAAATAAACGAGGTCAAACGTAACAAGTCCCAATTAAATACAATGCGAAATCGATCTCGGCACAACGTAACAGAAATCAAAATTTTAATTTTTTATTTAACTGGATATTGTCTACATTACGAAGAGTCTTTTGTTTCACCAACTTTACAAAAAGGCTGTTTGTACCGGTTTTATGAAATACCTAAGCGATGAAAACTTTATTCGCCTAGGGCCACTGGGTAAAGCGTGAAATAAAATTGGGATATTATTATAAATATTTTGTATCAATCGATCAATCACTTAAGTATTCAGCAAATCTAAAGAAAGAAAGAAAGCTAAATTTCATCCAAACCAGTTCAGCCGTTTTGACGTGAAGGATTATCCTTCACGTCATTGGACAAACATACATTCACATTTACAGTATTAGTAATATTAATATCTAAGAATCAGTGGCGTAACACATTACCCGCCTTAATTGACTTCCGCGGCCTTGACTCTTCGTTATGAAACGGTTATTTAAATCTTTAATCTAATTATAATGCAGCTTCATTTAAAATATTAAATAAGCTTGTTTCTCTTTAGAATCAGAGTTAGAGTTTGTTTATGCCTGTAGTAATATGTAACTGCAATTAACAAAACTGTGACGTGTGAAAAATTGTGACGATATTTTACCCACAGAATCAGCTATCGATTCTATGCATGTCTTTTAGGTGTGTATTTTTTTCGACTTGGTAATTTTTTTTTGTATGTGATTCAGGTATTGCTCACACCATCAATCCCATACCCCTATACATATATATATATATATATATATATATATATATATAATGTATATATATATATATATATATATATATGTATATATAATTTTATTCGAGTTGGAAAAAAAAAACATTATATGGCCTAGTATGGGATTGATGGTGTGAGCAATACCTGAATCACATACAAATATATATATGTATTTATATATATTGCAACACTGCACACAGTTTAACATTTAATAATTAAATTATTGCTTACTTGCAAATTTTTCAATTTTGGTGAAGGAAAACATCGTGAGAAAGCATACACGCATGTGCGAAGTAATTCATATTTAGCTGTGTGTGAAGTCCCCAATCCGCAATGTCGATTATATCGACCTATGACGAATCTATAAACTGTGCGACCACCACATCACCTCTTTACGTCCCACTGCTGGGCACAGGCCTCCTCTCATCACGAGAGGGTTTGGGCTATAGTTCCCACGCCGGCCCAGTGCGAATTGGGGACTTCACACACATCTTTGAATTACTTCGCAGATGCGTGCAGGTTTCCTCACGATGTTTCCCTTCACCGAAAAGCTCAGTGAGAAACTTAGAGGTGCGAGCCGGAATCGATCCGCCGACCCTCTGCATGAGAGGCGGTTGGTCGAACCACTAGCTCACCACAGCTTCATGATACATAACATACAGTGCTAAATCATAACCCCTCATTTGGCATCATCGTAGTCGGGTAGCTATCAAGATGGCACACCCACGTCACGTACGCCATACAAATGGCACGGAATCTGCACACCATTATCAGATAGTGTACAAATACGTGCTCGTGTCTACGTGAACCTGTTTAGGGTTGGCGACGGAACGAGTACGCACGAGCTTCCTACTCGTATTAAAGTTATGTAAGCACTTGTTACGCGCTGCTAGCGACGGCCATGAATGACTGAGTGCATGTTCCCCGCGCACGTTCGCTGAGGCGGGGTGAGGTAACCTGGCGTTGGTGCGGGGGGTACGTGTCGCTACTGGTACGTAGTAGGTACCTATTAGATATACTGTGATGTAGGTGAAACTTACTGGTGGTGTCCGCCGGGAGTGGGGGAGGCCACGACGGCAGCGATCACAAGGGATACGAGCTGGAACAAAATAAACATTTCACGTAGGTACTAGACAATAATCTGAAACACATTTTATACACACAGGTACACTAAGGTTATGTGTGCCGTGCTATACCTAGTTTGAATATTCAACGGTCTTTCCCAACACTATGTTGCCACAGAAAGTTTCCGTTATACAACAACTACTACTACTACTGCAGCCTATTTGCGTCCCACTGCTGGGCACAGGCCTCCTCTCATCACGAGAGGGTTTGGGCTATAGTCCCCACGCGGGCCCAGTGCGGATTGGCACCTGCACGCATCTGCGAAGTAATTCAAAGATGTGTGTGAAATTTCCAATCCGTTATACTATACAAGAATTTCATAAAAATAAATGTATGTGCCATAGGTAATTCGCAGTTCACATTTTAAGTGTAGTTAGTTGCTAAGATAAAAATAAGTTCTTTTTAATTGGATGACATGGCATCATCATTATGTACAAACAAAACAAGACGCCATCTCCCTGATAAAGAAGAAATTAATAATCCTTTCATTGTTAAGAACTTGTATTTTCAAGGAATGTTCGTACCGTAGTAATAAATTCCAGGTACTACTCCAATACGCAAATTAAACCTCGCGTAAGTCGGTTCCGGAAATCGCTCCATTGTTATGATGAAATGAAAAATACACAGCGCTTTGAAAGGGAATCGAGCAAATACACAAGTACACATTTATAATGTAATGATGTAGCCTTTAAAAGGGGGCACAAAGCTTATTTCACAAAATTTCACCTCAGTTAGGTAACTGCGCTTCAAAACACTTGGTAATTATAGATTTCGCCGCACATTAAGAATTGCCAGAAAATATGTCAAGTACTTATAATTTTTAAGAAGCTTCCCTCCCACACTAAAACACGCACAAATATGCACACAATATCACGAAACACTAGATGGATAGAACTCCCAACTATGCGCGCAATCACAAAATAAAAACCAAGTAAGTAAGTATAACTTGTTCACTGCTTTAAAACTTGTGCCTTTCCTCTTCCCTATCCTTCTACCCCGTCTTCCCTAGTCCCTAGTCCCAGTCCATGTCTATAGGCAACGATGACCACTTACCATCAGATGGGCCGTCTGATTGTTAAACGTTTTACATTAAAAAAAATCGATGCTTAGAATGAAGCCAATATCACTTTGATTCGTCAATTTCACACAAAATGTTTCCTTTTTGAGACCAACCTCTTTCGCAGAAGCTTGTTGAATAGGATCTTAGCTTTCTTCCCCTACGAACGTACAACACGTATCTAACTAGTTAGTAAGAAACGCGTTTTTATAATATATGTACTTATCTAATATTTAGGTAAATAACGCGCCACGGAATTGCACCCGAAACTGTATCTATTGGAGGTTGGAACGCAATTTGTATTCAATAACACTTGAATCTAAAATAATGTAATTGCAATAGGTATATCCTGTTAGCTAACTTTCCCAGCACTTCAAGTTGCTTCCGATGCATTTATAAAACGTGTTTGTAACTTTAGTTAGTTCGACCTGGATTCGCAATAATTGTCACTTACAGCGAATTTTGCGTACATCCTTCTGGTTGCTGGAATGACAGTGTTGCACTGAAAACTTAGATTTAGGTATGCTTGACTCCGAGCGAGCGAAGTATTTATACTTTATTTTACGTAAGAGTGCATCCCTCCTACTGCTGGTAGGGGTCTGCCACCGTCCCAATACCGATTCGACAGAACGCGCTCGAGTTTGTAAGTCAGTTGTTTTTTTACTTTTATAAATCATCTAGGCCTTATTTTTATTTATAAATATGTACCTACAGATTTTTTATATATTTATTTCTTTACTCGAAGTGCGCATCCTGTGGAGATATTCAGATGCGATAAATGGTAGCCCGGTGATATTTTAGACTAACAATATACATACATATAGGGTCAAGCAAAGCGATGTGACGATATTTTTCCCACAGTAGTCAGCTATCGATTCTAAGCATGTTTCTTAGGTTTAAAAAAAAGCCGTGGTGGCCTAGTTGTTCGACCTACCGCCTCTCATGCCGAGGGCCGGGGGTTCGATCCCGGCTCGCACCTCTAAGTTTACTTACGTGCGAAATTCAATTTGAATTTAATGTATTTCTTTTATTACCACACATTTTAATGTATCGTTATGCGTATATGTCGTATTGCGAGTAGTCATTTCACGTATTTTTATATGTCGTTATGCGTCGGGAGCGCTGTGCCAAATTTCATCAAAATTCGTTTAAATAATTCAGTAATAAGAAACATGCGTCCAAATGTTCAATTTAATAATTAGATTTACTCATATTATTAGTTATACGATGGTGTTCAAGGAATGTTCGTTGAGTTTACCTAATATGTTGAGCATTTGATGTTTCGTTAAAATGAAAGAGCTTCTTATTTAGTTTTAGTAAAAGCGGATATTTTGATTATTACAACTCTAAGTAGTTTTAAGTTGAACGACTGATTTTTAATATTGGCCTTGTAAGAAGCCCGTGCCTTGCAAGGCCGTTTGGAAGAGCTCCACAAAAGATAAGTTTATTAAATAGTGATTACATCTAGAATATTTAAAAAAACAGACTAATAAGAAACACTTAACAAGCTGTTCATTAATAATTAGTTTCTTTATTTTATCCAATTAATTAACGAATAAAACTGTTCATGCGTTACATATTATGTGACCTTCCATGGTCCACCCACATACTCACTAATTAATAAGAAGTCTTGTTTAATGAAAATAAAGATCTTTTTTTCCAGCAAAATCGGGAGAGACACATCCTACGCATAGTTTCGTGTCCCCTTACTTTATGTAGGTACGTAACTAATGCAGCCATGGATCGGTTCATAGTCTCATCAATTTTATTCAGTGAAGCATGGGTATAGCAACAAGCCAATTAGCCGACTACTAAACAAAATGTTGCCAAGAAGCGAGTTGAACTCGCCTGGAGAGGATTCCGATCATTTTATGTCTATCTATTAATGGGCCCAGTGAACTAACAAGTTTCACCACGGTTCAAGTTATTATTATATTATTATTACGGTTCAAGTTATATTTCTTTTTTTAGCTTTGTTCCTTTAGACTTCTCCCGATTATTTGTAACCGTTTTTCGATTTATAGCATCCGTTTGCGAAATATTAAGCTTTAAACTGCTAATTTTGATAGGGTCAAGTCCAACCTTGAGCCTAAGATGGAAAGGATCTATTTTCACCCCTTACCGGAACACTGCTTTTTGCGAGCATTGCTTTTTGACGGCAAGTTAGCGAGTAAGGCTGTATAGCTATCTTGACGAACCTTGCACTAGATTAAAACAAATTCGCTAAGACTAGTAGTAACAAATTTGAACTTAATTGCTCCAGTAGTTTTGGAGAAAATCGGCTGTGACAGACGGACGGACAGACACACGAGTGATCCTATAAGGGTTCCGTTTTTGCCTTTTAAGCTTCGGAACACTAAGAACACTGGCTTAGCTAGAGACTTCGTCCGGTTATAGCGTTCCTGCGTCAACTGCCTTTTCCGGGATAAAAGTGTTTATTGGTTTTTCCCGGGAATGGAACGATCTCCATTCCTAATTGCATCGACATTGGTACATATATATACCATGGATGAGTAACTATCGCATTAAATTTTTGGATAATTGCTTGTTATCGTCTAAGATTTTTATGCCAAAGAGAGACTAATTGGTCTGATTGTGTTTATCAGACGATGCTGCTAACTAATTTATTTCCAACGAGCTTTTTCTGTTAAACGAGCAATATTTGTAATTATCATTATGTACCTACTACTACTACACATGAGAGGGTTTGGGCTATAGTCCCCACGCGGGCCCAGTGCAGATTGGGGACTTCAAACACATCTTTGAATTACTTCGCAAATGCGTGCAGGTTTCCTCACAAAAAAGAAAAGCTCATGGTAAATTCAAATTGAATTTCGCACGTAAGTAAACTTAGAGGTGCGAGCCGGAATCGAACCCCCGACCCTCGGCATGAGAGGCGGTAGGTCGATCCACTAGGTCACCACGGCTTTTTCCTATCACGGATTATATACCTATATAAATATATTTGTAATCACTTTCTCAAAAATGGCTCTAACGATTTCTATGAAATTTGGTATGTTAAGGATTTCGGGGGTGACAAATCTAGCTAGGTCTCTTATCCGGGAAAATTCATTTTGTTCATTTTTAATGTTCCGAACCTTAAAAGGTAAAACGGAACTCTTAGGGTCACTCGTGTGTCTATCCGTCCGTCTGTCCCGAGGTTTGTCTGTCTATGAGGGTCTCGAATATTTTTTTTAAATAATATTTATGCTCAATAGTTTTTGAGTTATTTAACAAAGTAGGCGAAAAGTTACCTACCCCCCCCCCCCCTTATCTTCGAAACTACTGGACCTAAAATTTTGGAAAAAATGGAAGGATAGTTATTGACCTATAGATTACAGGAAGTCCATGGTATTTGGAATCGAGTTCAAATTGCTTCTTGACCGGTTTTTTTTCCAAGACCATTCTTACAGATTCAGATTTCAACTGTAATACTTGGAATCTGTGTGACTTTATGGTATGGTGAATTATATTTTGTAAATATATACTTAAATAGATCAGTCACCTACAAGAATCTGCCCTTAAAATATGACTAAAGATTATTCTGACTGACCAAAGGATTTATTTCTATAAATGAAAAAAAATAGTACCTACTTAGATGATTTTATCTACACTCATATCATAAACCCGCAAATTATGACCAGCATTAAGATAAACTGCTTGGTTAGAACAGATTTCCTATCTGTGAAAATGTTCTTATAGTTGTATTAGACCATCGAATTCGATTGTCTAATGGCATTCAAATTTCGAACATCTTCGAACAGCAATGCTTGACTATATACTCCAATCAGACAGAGCGAAAGTTTGTTCCAAATTCGAATGTCGGCTCTATTTAGTCTATGCTTATTGAAATCGAATGTGACACACTGACGTATTCGTATTGCCGCCATTGTTGACAGATTTTGAAGCATCTTAGAGGATTTTAAAAATTAGTGTAGATAAAGTTGTGTATGCAACTGTACATAAATAGGCCTCAAAACACTCGTGCGATATTATTATAAAACTCGCCTGGCCGCTCGTTTCATAAAACCCCACTCGTGTTTTAAGGACCTTTATTATGTAGCAGTTACATAAACTACTATTAAGTACTGATGCTAACGGTACTCTCGAATCCCATTATCATTGCTGTCCAAATATTATAGGCGTATTACATGTTATATAGGCGTTGTGGCCGATTTAGGCTTTGTGTTGTCTGGCTAAGTAATTTAGGGTGTCTGGATCTCATTGATTAGGTATTTGAATCTATTCAACATTAAATGGACACTGGATTGTATCATATGAACGTTATGTTCTCCGTAGTGTGAAATTTTAATTAAACGCGATACGCTACGTCGAAATTTGTTTTGAATTGGTAGTTTATGTAATTGCTACATAATGAAGGTCCTTAAAACACGAGTGTCATAAGGCCTTATTATGTACAGTTGCATGCATACACAACTTTATTTATCTACACTCATTTTATAAATCCTCTAAGGGCCCTAAGATGCTTCAAAAACTGTCCACCGACCGTGGCGGCAAATCGAATACGCCAGTGTCACACATTCGATTTTCATTTACAAGCATACACTACAGAGCCGACATTACAATAAACAGCATTTAATTTTTTTTAACATGTTCATTTTTTTTTTTTAAGAGGACAGGTACTTTTTTATTTTTTTATAAGTCGTAAATTTCATACTTAAAATCGCAATTGTAAAAGGGCGTAAGTCAAAAATGACGTACGTAACCCTTCTGCGCATAGGTAGAGTTAGTTCTGCGCGTAGAGCTCATCCGTACGGCGTTCTTTAGCGAAAGATCCATGTGACGTCACATGGATGGCACTTGGACGGCACGCACCAGTTACCACTAAAACACGATTTTCTCTAAAAGTAATAAACAATAAAATCTGAAAAAAGGAGAATGTGCAAATTGGCCCCAGGACCAATAAGATTGAGTGATATGTCGTTTAATAGGTCTTAACGAGAGGTATAATACTCACTATGGAGACGAGCCTCGTAATGCTGTGTGAACGGAGATATAAAGGGTTAAAAAAAAGGTATATATTAAGGGAAGCCATCTCAAATTCTTCTGAAAGCTTATTTTGATGAAGGGAACCATACACACACACACATACACACACACATACACGTATACATTTATTTTGGAAAATAAGGATATATGCCTTCTTAGACTTAAAACAACTAACTCGGTTTACCTAAAAAAAAACAAAAAATGCTAATCATGTCTATTGTGAAATAGGCACTATTCAACTTTATAAGTATCCACTAAAGCTAAAATGAAATAACAAATGTATCCAGCAGCTCAAGAAGTAATACGAAGTTTGATCATCTTCAGTGAAATGAATTCCCGTGAGTTAGCCTGCTTAACATTATCCACTGCATCCACTGCGAAGTGGATTTTCCACTTCGAAACTCATAGTCCGATTTGGATAATTAATTGTTTTATTGTATTTATTAGTGCCAATGTACTTTAATTGAGGATTGAAGGGTTGGAGATAAATATTTGACCACTATCTTAACTAGAAAATAGAATGCAAAATGTGGTCCGCGGCGTAAAGTTCGTAGGTACGTATAATTAGAAAATACATTAAAGAAATCTCGAAACTTATAGGAGCGCTTCCTTCGCTTTCCGTTTCCTATCATACAGCATTGTTCGCCGCATTACTGTTAAGAAACCCTTATCCTGTATGCCCGGGTTGATAGACAAGTGATTTAAACAACGACGCTTTTCCACGTCGTTGCTTAAGACACCTTGTATGATTACCGATGCGGTGAAACTTCTTATAGATAATGATCAAGATCAGCAGCATATAATACACGTACTGTATTGTAAACATAGTGTCCGAGCTGACTTATATTATAGAAGGACTCCCATTGCCATGTGAAAGTCTGGTGGTATGACCCTAGTGCAAGCTACCACTGTCTCTCGCTAACCTGCCGCCACCAAATAGCAGTGCTCGGGTTGTTGTATGTTGCTTAAGGTAAGGGCTGTGGTATAACCAAACAAAGAGCTTACAATATACTAGATAACGAATACAAATCATTATCGATCAATCTGTGGAAGTCCGTACCAGGACAAAAACATTCGAAAACCCTAATCAGGGGATACGAAAAAAAGTTTTCTAAAGAGTTCCTACAACTCAAAAGATTTAAAACATGTGCAGTAACCAGGAGCCTGACTGGACATTGCAAACTAAATAAGCACTTAGCACAATGGGGAATGAGGGAGGACACAAAGTGCAGATTCTGTCACGAAGCGGCGGAGACGCCAGTGCATATCCTCTGCGAGTGTGGACCCCTCATCCACAAACGAAGCATCCACCTAGGGAGTCACATTATACACCCGGAAGAGATACAAAACATCAACGCCCAAAGAGTTTGGAACTTCTTGGACTCAACGGGTATTTCTGATGAACTATAACTATACAAAGGGCCGTCACAATAGATCAGCAATGGTCGAGGTGACACATATATGGCCCTACAACACCCCCTAATAATAAAGGGGTGCGGTGATATTACTTTGCATAAAACCATTCCATAGTAGGCCTCAGGGTTGGCATTGCATTCAAAATGAAGCTCAGGTGGAGTCTCTACAAATATCTACTCAGGTAAATAATCAGCTGATATGAATCAATTCTAACGACCTGATACGAAACCCGGGTAGAAGGAGAACATCTTGGCTGAAGAATTTTTACCAGTAGTTTGGAAAAAAATGCTCGATTTGTTTACACCTGCAGTCTCAAAGATGCGAATTGCGACTGTGGACCTGACTTTAGAACGAAGATGGCAATTGGCAACGTAAGAAGTAAGACGAACCGCCTTGAAAAATCTAAAAAGAGGAGGTTCTCGATAAAGCTATATTTAATGTTATGCTACTTACAAGACGACTCTAATGAACTGCAACTCGACGGTCTTGCTAGCTAGCGGGGTGGGTAGGTACTATAAGTACCTACCTCAGGACGTCCAACTCGATGGTTAGGTACCTATATTGTTGAATTGTCATGCGATGAACATTTTTTGATAAGTTTTATAATAATAATAACAAGCGGGTTAAATTCAGTTAAGTAACTTAGTTACCTACTTTATGACGACCTCATAAAAATGGTGCAAAATAAGTAACTATATGCTCATATAACTGACCTCTACCAGAAACCAAAAGCTTTTCGGGATGTGAAATCATGGCTTCGTTACTGGTACTCGGTATGTTTCCCACAAGATGGGATTTAGTCGAGTTCGAGTCGAGTACGTCTAATGGTGATCGTACCTACTGAGATTTTTTTTTATTTCCATGATGTCATTTCTCAGTAGGTACGATCACCATTAGACGTAATATGAGCAAGCAAGAATGATCAGAAATATCTGAGCATGTAGTCTAACGTCTTGACAGTAAGATCGTGTCCAGATATTTTTGATCACATTGTTCGCTACCATATATCTGATGGCGACGGTAAATATTACTTAACATAATCCTAGCTACTAGGCTACTACTGAACTAAGTAGGTAGTCTTGTTTTTTTCTTTTTAGTTTTTTTACGCAGTCGGGTTTTTTGTTTTTTTTGTTAATTAATTAATATCTCGCTTCCCACAGCAAATTAAGCCAAGCGCCCCAGTTGACAATAATCTGCATTTAATTACCTTTCCAATGATATATAAATTATGTCTATTGGACCTGGGGCCGGGTTCCATACATTTTTGCCCATTCTCCTTTATTTGAGTCCTTCAGACAGAGATAGGTACCGAAACGGTTTTCCAAAAACGCCTTACAATAGTTATTTGTTATGCAAGGCTGCAAAGTTGTTGTTTGCTGTGAGTGCGTGATTGAGACCGGAGTGAACGAAGGATTCTAGGATTGAACCACGAGCGAAGCGAGTGGTTCAAATATAGAATCCTGAGTGTAACGAAGGTTTCAAGGCACGAGACAGCAAACGACTTTGCTGCTGAGCGCAACACAAAATTTTTCACCTCACGCGCGATTTTTCGGGAAGAAGACTTAGTTCGGCGTCACGTACAGTTTGTGCTAACTCTGGAAGAGTTAAATTCGTATCTGCATCGCTAAAATCGCTCATATTTTCTTTATTACTTAGTTTAGGTATTCTAAATTACAAAACCAGTAATCTAAAACTTTTTTTTTTTGGTTTTTTTTCCGGAGGTTGCGTTCCAAATCACTCCTACTCGTACTTCAAGATTCAATTATTCATTGAATACAGTTAAAATATACACATATTTAAGTATTTTTGTGATAAAACATTGTGAAATAATGAAATACATCTGAAAATGTGTATTATTAATATAATTTTATTAATGATGATATTAAGTAAATTGAACCTTTATTTTAATAAAACTCTCACGACGAATTGCGTTTCAGAACGTATCGTTGTTTTTTATTGTGACAGTGGCGTCATGCGTCGTTCGAATTTCAAAAACACTTTCCACGCTAGCGGATAAAAACAACTTTTGCACTCGGATATCAAGCTGCAAAACGACCACTTTCGAGCCAGTGAGGTGAAAAATATTTAAAAGAAATTTTTGTTGAAAAGTACGAGTAGGAGTGATTTGGAACGCAACCTCCGGAAAAAAACCCATTAAAAAAATAAAATAAAAATAAAGTTTTAGATTGCTGGTTTTGTAATTTAGAATACCTAGCTATACGGAGTAATAAAGAAAATATGAGCGATTCTAGCGATGACGATACGAATTTAACTCCTCCAGAGTTAGCACAAACTGTACGTGACGCCGAACTAAGTCTTCTTCCCGAAAAATCGCGCGTGAGGTGAAAAATTTTGTGTTGCGCTCAGCAGCAAAGTCGTTTGCGGTCTCGTGCCTTGAAACCCTCGTTACACTCAGGATTCTATATTTGAACCACTCCCTTCGCTCGTGGTTCAACCCTAGAATCCTTCGTTCACTCGGGTCTCAATCACGCACTCACAGCAAACAACAACTTTGCAGCCTTGCATAACAAATAACTATTAAATGTTGTCATTGTCAATTTCGAACAAACTTTCGTTTAGTCTGCCTGAAGAATGTATAGGCGTACGTTGCTGGTCAAAGATGTTCTAAATTTGAACGTTATTACAACATCGAATTCGATTTTGTAAAATGAATTTTACTGTATGACATTGGCTTTGACAGAACTTGCTGTTAGAACGGATGTCATTAATACCGATTTTTGAACGCATCACAGGATTTATGATGTGGGTTTTTAGTAGACAAACTTATTCATTAAATTCTTGCAAAGTGTACAAAAATGTGTAGGACGTTCTCAGTTCGCACAGTAGCCGCGGATTATAGGTACGACACGTTTGGCTCAGTTGGTAGTTGGCCCACTGTACCGACGGCAGGCGCGGCGCACTCTTTGATTTCTCCGCGCTCGATGCAAGTACCCGCCGGCTTCGCACCGTGGCGTGATGATTAGTGGTTGCCGCGCACTGCTAGCGAATGCACGCGCGCGCGTAAACTCTTAATGTACGTCGCGACCGCGACGCAAGAGTCGAATGCTATGAAATTTGAATTATGTAAAAAAATTGTATTGCAGAGAGTTGTATTAACAACAACAGTAAAATGATTTGGTAAAGTGTAAAATGATGAAATTTGGTATGGAGGTAGTTCAAGACAACCCAAATTTTATTTTTTTCAATAATAATTATAACAATAGCTATGCATGTACAGTATAGTATCATTGGGTCTATGTACTCGGGACGAAGTCGCGGACAACGACTAGTATATTATGATAATGCAGTTGTATGACTGTGTGTCTTTTGAACTATGTCTTAATTTTGAATTTAGCAGATTCATAAATTGACAGATAAACTATGTGATAAGTGATAACTTAATAGTAAATTACGTTGTAGCATCTGTGTAGACGAGTGTTTTTAATAATAAAAGAATAGCTAACTTAACTTAAATATATATTTTTTTAATAACACTATTCTACGTAACCTATGTACTAATACTAGACGCATCATTTATTATGTTCTCGTGTGCGCCAGCCCTAGCGCTAGGGCGTGGCCTCCGAAAGAGCGCGCTGCATGTGATAGAAAGAGATGGCCAATTTGGGAGCGTACGGTGCAACAAAACCGGTTTTTTGTTAGCAGTCGGCCTTCTGTACGTTAGTACTATTACTTATTCTGTGCCGACGGTCGGTTCGAATCCCGCTAGGGGCAAACTTTGAGTGATAAGCACGAATGTTTGTACTCGAGTCACGGATGTTTAGAGTAGGTATTTTGTGGTATCCTTTTGTAGACTTTATTTAATGGCATCAGCAATGGGACCTCTCTGAAATACCAGTAATAGATAGATTCAATTCAAATTCAATCATTTATTCAGCAAATTGGCCACATAGGGGCACTTTTACACGTCAGAAATTGTTAAGGCAAGACTTTTTTTTGATAGGCGAGGATATCGTTATGTTATTATTATCTAAGAAATAGGAATTTCGGTGAGTCGTTTCATAATTATCGGCTCGTTTCGATGTAAGGAGTTTACAATTTCTATTTAAATATTGACAATTAAATCGAAGATCGTACCTACCTAATGTAGTTCCTTTTTCTACTTTTTTCTAGAACGTTGTGTAGCTATAAGGCATCATCAGTGTAATATAACTAGTTAATAACATTCTACAGAGACCGGTTGGTAATAGGTCACAGGTTCAACGCCGGTTGGCCAATTTTCCTATATACAGCCATTTTATCTTTCCTACGTCTTTTGAATCTGAACATAAGTCAGGTGCCTTGTGCAAGTGTTCAGATCGGCTCAATTATACGTTCAATCGATTGAGTAATTTAATTACAGACAAACTAAGTAATGTAAGCGACATTTCTTAACAAGAACCTTTACTACTACACTACTACTACCTCTCATCACGAGAGGGTTTGGGCTATAGTCCCCACGCGGGCCACTGCGTGCAGGTTTCCTCACGATGTTTGCCTTCACCGAAAAGTTCAGTGGTAAATTCAAATTGAATTTCGCACATTAGTAAACTTAGAGGTGCGAGCCGGAATCGAACCCTCTGCATGAGAGGCGGTAGGTCGAACCGAACCACTAGGCCACCACGGCTTCTTCTACACATAAGACCCATAAATAAATACCCATCCTTGATTTGTTCTATATTTAAGTATATCAATATATGACGGCCGGATCGGTCCAGTTGGTAGTGACCCTGCCTTCTGTTCCGATGGTCGCGGGTTCGAGTCCCGCTCGGGGCAAACTTTGTGTGATGAACACGAATGTTTGTACTCGAGTCATGGATGTTAGTATTTATATATGTATGTATTTCTCTATACATATAAGTATTTATATCGTTGTCTAGCATCCATAGTACAAGCTTTGCTTAGTTTGGGGCTAGGTCAATATGTGTGAAATGTCCCAAGATATATTTATTTATTTATTTAATATAATTCTTTGAGCATTATTTTGCAATATGCAAGAACCTTTGTTATTGTATAATCATAGATATAACTTTAAGAACATCCCTAGTTTAACCGTAAAGTCACAGCCCTAGTTTATGTATGGCAACTTTATGACTTGTCATCTTCTTGTCATAGAGCGGTCGAGCGCGTCAGAGAGGATCTTGGCTTGTCAATGGCGATCGATTGTATTTTTGATTATAGATTTGATATAAATATTGTAAATCCCGGTTATCAGTGTTTTTCGTGTAATTGTAATTAATAAACTCTTATTTCATACATAATAATTATCAGACTTTCCATTCTTAATATAAGTACTAAAACCAGTTGTCAGATACTGAAACATTTTTCCCGAAGAATGCCGTTGGGTTTTTCTGGGTCTTTGGGCGGTCTTGTTTTCTACTATCTAAAGTCCCGCGCCTTCACATTTCAAAACGCTTCAATTTTTTATTATTATTTAAAAAGCACCACCACCACTCTCAACGCATAGTTGATGGCTGTCTCAGCTCGCACACATGTGTTGAGAGTGTTGGTGGTGCTTTTTAAATACATTGAAGCGTTTTGAAATGTGAAGGCGCGGGAATTTAGATAGTAAAAGATCTCTATCAAAGTTCGAGTCACTTTTGTCAATGGACGTCGTACTGCTTACGTAGGTACAGGTTTACACAACTTAGAAGGCGCGTGGATTAAGCAATAATAGACTCTGCGTCAACGGCGCAAGTGCTTCGCCGCGCGCCTTCTAAGATGTGTCGTGCAATACCACGACCGCCTCAGCAACGGCACGGCTTGTTATAACTAGAGGAACTTTCTATACTCATATTAATATCTAATATATAAATTATATACAAGGTGGGCCAGATCCAAATAATTAACCCACAGTATCGGCTATCGATTCTAAGTATATTGTATAGGTCTTTAATTTTTTTTGAGTTGGTAAAAAAAAGTGTATATGGGATTGGTTGTGTGAGCGACGCCTGAATCCTATACATTTTTTTTTACCAACTCAAAAAAAATTAAAGACCTATACAATATACTTAGAATCGATAGCCGATACTGTGCTGTGGGTTAATTATTTGCAATATGATCTGACCCACCGTGTATAAATTCTCGTGTCACAGCGTTTGTAACCAAACTCCTCCGAAACGGCTTGACCGATTCTTATTAAATTTGGTGTGTATGTTCAGTGGTGACTTTCGTACTAACAAGCTGTGTAACATTCTTGAACTCTTGGTAAGTAGGTTGATACGTTATTGGACCTATATTCGAAGTCTTAAACAGGGGACAGGGAGATTCCCTATAGCATGCTCACGCGTCGCGGCGTTGCAACCGAACTTTAAACAGCTAGATTTAAAGTTCAACTTGAGCGCCGTGACGCCTGAGCGATTTCATACGGAATCTCCCTGTTCCTATTTAAGACTTCGAATGTAGCCCCTGCACCTGTGATCATATATACACGGTGGGTCAGAAAATATGGCAAATAATTAACCGACTGTATCGGCTATCGATTCTATAAGTATATTGAATAGGTCTTTAATTTTTTTCGAGTTGGTAAAAAAAAATGTATATGGGATTGGTTGTGTGAGCGACGCCTGAATCCTATACAAAATATATTTTTTTACCAACTCAAAAAATATTAAAGATCTATACAATATACTTAGAACCGATAGCCGATACTGTGGGTTAATTATTTGCCATATTTTCTGACCCACCATGTATTATGTCGATTAACACACGCTGCGGTGCATCTGATATTAAAAAGGTGCTAAGTATGAATTTCGTGCTTTAAAAACATAGATCTTAATCGATTCACGTGAGGTTTAAATTGTGTCATGCATAACGACTAGAACTATACTTTCCTCGGTCGCGCGATATAATCTTTTTCAGAATAATAATGGCCGGGTGTTCATTATGCAATTAGTTTGGATCCATTTTGGTAGGTTACTCATCTTGTAATTGCGAATGCGAAATATTATGACATGTGTACTAGTATAATATTGCGAATGTTTTTGTATTGCTACTAGCGATTTTTTTTTCTATCAATTTAGCGATTGCACATATGGCTATGAATGAAATTGCTCTCTATGTTCTCACAGTAACCTAGGTGTGATTGAATAATGCTTTTTTTCCCGTACACGACTTTTTTATGCGAGTTACATGATGAGAAATATTGCAAAATAATGCTCAAAGAATTATACTGATATACTTAAGTATAGACGAATCAAGGATGGGTATTTATAGGTTTTATGTGTAGAAGAAGCCGTGGTGGCCTAGTGGTTCGACCTACCGCCTCTCATGCAGAGGGTCGGGGGTTCGATTCCGGCTCGCACCTCTAAGTTTACTTTTGTGCGAAATTCAATTTTAATTAACCAGCACAGTGGTTACACAAACCGCAAACCTGCACACGTCTGCGAATTAATTCGAAGATGTGTATGAACTCTAAGAAAAAAAAATTACATCCCCACTTTACGAGTAGGGGAGGTACCCTATAAAAAAAAACAATTTTTTATTGTACCACTTTGTCAGCGTACCTAATTAATATGTATATTCATACCAAATTACAGCTTTCTAGAACTAAGCATCTCCGAGCAATAGTGCGGACAGACGGACGGACGGACGGACTGACGGATATGGCGAAACCTTGTGGACTTCGGAACCCTAAAAAGGAAGAGGTTCTCAATTCGTCGGAATTTATTTTCGTGTATGTTCACCGAAAATAAATAGTAAACGTGAACCGATTTCGATGATTCTTTTTTTATTCGAAAGGTGATAGATACTTCAAAGTTGATCCCATATAAATTTAGTTCAGTTTTGATGATGCGAGCCGGATTCGAACCCCGACCACAGTATAGTTTCGGTTGTACGTGGTCTGTCAGTCCGCCACTCAGTCAGTAGGTAATGGAAGAGTTTTATGTGAGATTTATGTATATTATTGCATTTAATTTTAGTCTAGACGCTAAAAAGAAACCTACGTCTCTGTTTTGATTACGCGAAGATTTCTAAACTTACATAAATTTTAATCTCCGATATGATTTCAGCAATTAACCTCCTTCAAGGATGTTGTTGCGAGAACGTTCGATGAATCGAACTTTCACACGTTCGCCATCTCTCCGGTTGTTTGGATAAGGCAGGGCGGACATTTCCAGACTTTGTGCTATTTATTACTTACTAGCTTCTGCCAGCGGCTTAGCCCGCGTGGAATTCGGTTATCGCGTTCCCGCGGGTACTATGCGTTTTTGCGGGATGAAAAGTAGCCTATGTCCTTTCCCGGGACCCCAACTATCTCCATGCCAAATTTCATCTCAATCGGTCCAACGGTTGAAGCGTGAACAGGTAACAGACAGACAGACAGACCGAGTTACTTTCGCATTCATAATATTAACTAGCTTTTCCCCGCAACTTCATATGCGCAGAAATAATAAATGTAAAATCCCCGTTTTTTTCCCGTTCCCGTGGGAATTTCGCAAAATCCTTTCTTAGCGTATGCCTACGTCATAACATCTACCTGCATGCCAAATTTCAGCCCGATCCGTCCAGTGGTTTGGGCTGTGCGTTGATAGATCACTATGTCAGTCAGTCAGTCAGTCACCTTTGAGTTTTATATATTTAGATATGAATATGGATATACTTAACAAAGAAACAGGAACCACTTTTGTTTCTTCCATACAGACTTTAAAAACTTTAAAATTGTTTTACCACGACTTGTACAAGTTTTGAACACTCATAATGATGATTTCTTTATATTCAACAAATATCTAGTCAATCTGTTTAGTCATTTTGGACTAAAAGTGAAACTAAAGTATGAAAAGGCGAGAAACTCCGCGCTTGTAAGCGACTCTTGCGTGTAGGAAATAGGTGTAGTAACAGATTATAATACTTAGAAGGTAGCAGCCTCGTAAATAGGCTGCTGTAGAAAAGGTGCGTTTTATTGAAATGGTCATTGCAATCGGTTACATAATAGTCATAATACCTTCGAGAAGGTCCAGTCTGTGAGAAAGATGAAATGCGACAGTTCTCTGTCTATGCGATGTTATAGTTATATGACATTCGATTCTAGAGCCTTCCAATATGTATTTTTGTATGCATTTGCTAAGTACGAAGTCCCCAATGTGCACTGGGCCTGCCTAGTGGTGAGGAAGCCTGTTCCCAGCTGTGGGAATTATAAAGGTTGTTGCTGTTTTGTAAGTTATGTGAACCAGAATGTCATCTGAATAGCGAAGAGTATAAACCTATACTCTTCCGCTACGGAAAATTACTCTTCGAGTAATAGATTACTACTATAATAGATTTCAGTAATTTGAGTAGTTTTTTGTCTGTTTCTTTCTGTCTGTCTGTTTGTTAGTTAGGCCGGAACACACTTAAAACAACAAAAACACTTAGTATCAAAAATGTAAGTAGGTACGCACGGACCTTACAAGTCGAGTTCATTAATATTGTTCGAGTTCATTATATATCACTTATGGACCTTATTACAAGGGAGCAAGGTGTAAAAGTGTGTATATATTGGAGAACTCGACTCAACGTACTTACTATTGTGTGTTTCTTTTCTATTTGCAATGAATACTCTAATAACTACGTGTGTGCTACTTATAATTTCTATACAAAAAAAGTCCAGAGGTACCTATAGCTGTCAAAGGCGACTATAAGATCGGCGCCGAAACAAAGTTTTAAATCTTGAATCTCATTAAGTTTATTAATTATTTAAAACTAGCTTCCGCCGGCGACTTCGCTCGCATGGAATTCAGTTATTGTGTTCCCACGGGGAAAGGATCCCGGGACCCCAACCATCTCCATGCCAAATTTGATCTCAATCGGTCCAGCGGTTGAAGCGTGAAGAGGGAATAGACAGAGAGAGTTACTTTCGCATTTATAATACTGATATGGATAGCTATCATTTTTTGTTTCAAAGCGTTCAAATTCTTCGCCGAATAATCCATATTTGCGTAAATTCACGAATGAGATCACTTTTCAACAGGTAAATTTAAATAAATATTAATTTATATCACGAAGCCCGCCAAAAACAGTGAAAAGTGAATGTTATTGGACCTCGCGCGACACAAGCTCCTCTAGTGGCAAATTCACACGCGATAGCCCCTATTGACCTTTCACGAAAGCCTGTGGAACTTGCCGACGCTCCATATGACCGTAGTTTCAAAATATACCGGTAATATAATGTGCTGTTACGTAATATGGGTTAATAAACAACTTGCGACAAGTCGAGTGGAGCAAATTACCGTACTCTGGTAACGTATGGCGCTTCGGTAACGATAACCGGTCTTTCGATCCAGATAGAACACAAGTAAATGATTGAAAAACCGGCCAAGAGCGAGTCGGACTCACTTATTATGTTACCTTTACCTATGATGATGGCCGTAGCTAAGTAGGTACCGAAATTATCCCATACCCATCTCAAAAACTTCGCGACCGATTATTTTCAAAACATACCTATATTTCGTTTGAAGTTTTTGTTGAACTCTATATTTTCCATTTTTTTTTTCACTGCATAGTTCAAGAGTTAGAGGGGGTGGAACACGCTTTTTCTTTCATCTCATTTAATTTATATTTTGTACCTACATACTTTAAAATACTGTTGCATTATTTTTGAATTTAATCGCTTTACCTATTTTACAAAAAAAAACCTTCCTTGTTATTGCCGCAGCGTCGCCGCCGCCGGCAAACCAGTGTAGGACCGCCGCCACCACTGACCTTGGCCCAGTGATACACCTACATAATTATTGCGCGTAGAAAGGTAATCAGAACCGTTACATAATTACTTACATATCACAGGTTTACCCGGTACTATAATAGCCATTTCCCATCTTTTTCCCGTACTTTTCCTCATTGGAGTTCCAATTTAAACTTCCTCTTGGACACGTCGGATATATACACTTACCCTTATCTAGGTCACAGTACTAAAAACCACCTAACCTACCTCTTAGTTATCTAATCCGTATACCTATTTAAGGTCAGGATTGGTACATGAAATACTACTAGCAAGTTGACTAGGCGTGGTCTTGGATTCCATCCTTATGTTGTAGATATTCCTCAAGCGCGCACGAAGCGCTTCGATTCATGCTTAATCATGCGAACAGCTAAGGAGTGGAATTCTCAACCGGCCGGTCTCTTCCCCTATAGTTATAACTTGGATCTTTTCAAGTCGAGAGTGAACAGGTACTTACTATCTAAGTAAGCATGTATCACCCTTCGACCGCATCGTCACTTACCATCAGGTGAGATCGTAGTCAAATGCTTTCTTATAATAATAATAATAAAGTTGTACTAATATGAAAATAGTGAACCCATTCTCATTGTCATGGAAATCGGTGGAATTTTAATTCTATATCAATCCCTGAAGATTTACAGTTAAAAACAGAAAAAGTCCAGTAGAGTCCCTAGTTAATAGTTGCCGAGACTAAGACGGGTTCAGTCTAACGCCGGGCTCTTATTTCCACAAAACAATCTAAGAGGGTTTGGCTACGGTTGCCTAAAATTTGCTTGATTCTCTAAATAAAAAATAAATAAATGTCAAATAAAAAGCAAATGTCAAGTTTTAACCGCCCGAAGCCATAATGAGGCGTTTTGTAGATATAGGGTAAGAACCGTGGTGGCCTACCGGTTAGACCTACACCTCATGCAGAGGGTCGGGGGTTCGAATCCGACTCGCATCTCTAAGTTTACTTACCTATGTGAGAAATTCAATTTGAATTAACCACTGAGCATTTCGGTAAAGGAAAACATGCGAATTAATTCAAAGATGTGTGTGAAGTCCCCAATGGGCCACTGGGCCCGCGTAGGAACTATGGCCTAAACCCTCTCGTGGTGAGAGGAGGCCTGTACCCAGCAGTGGGACGCAAATAGGCTGTAGTAGTAGGCAGGAACCGGCCTAAAGCAGTTTGCCTGTCGGCACTATGAAACTGTAAGTAAGTGGGTATACCTACCGCGCTACGTCGCGCGCAACGTCCACCGTACTTTCGATTTTGGGATTTCACGCACTTTTTCCACATACGTGGTGTCTGTTACACTCGGAGAATTTAAATCGACCGCACTGATGCAAGTGATGTAACACTGACACAATTCCGCAGCTATTGAGTGTAAATTGTGTTACACGTAGATACATGGGTCCGCTGCTTATGGACTTTTTATTAGAGATACAGATAAGTAGATAACCTGAGCAGAGCACATATGTGATTCGCGTTCGCCAATAGCTTGCGAGCTGTGGAATGGAATGCATAGTCATAGAAGAAGTAAGGTAAACTAAATGAATACTTAATTACATTGTCTTTGATAGAATCTATGCCATAGATCACTAAGATGAACTTTATGGTCTTAGTGATTCTTAGTGGTCTGTGATGGAATAATCTTTCGGATCAGATTTCCGTGCGCTATACTACTGCTACAGTCTATTTGCGTCCCACTGCTGGGCACAGACCTCATGAGAGGGTTTGGGCTATAGTTCCCACGCGGGCCCAGTGCAGATTGGGAACTTCACACACATCTTTGAATTACTTCGCAGATGCGTGCGCTATAATTTGAGGGAAATACCCTGGTCACTTACTACTACTACTACCACAGCCTATTTGCGTCCCACTGCTGGGCACAGGCCTCCTCTCATCACGAGAGGATTTGGGCTATAGTCCCCACGCGGGCCCAGTGCAGATTGGGAACTTCACACACATCTTTGAATTACTTCGCAGATGCGTGCGCTATAATTTGAGGGAAATACCCAGGTCACTTACTAGCTTACTACTACTACTACCACAGCCTAATTGCGTCCCACTGCTGGGCACAGGCCTCCTCTCATCACGAGAGGCCTTGGGCTATAGTTCCCACGCGGGCCCAGTGCGGATTGGGGACTTCACACACATCTTTGAATTACTTCGCAGATGCGTGCGCTATAATTTGAGGGAAATACCCAGGTCACTTACTACTACTACTACCACAGCCTAATTGCGTCCCACTGCTGGGCACAGGCCTCCTCTCATCACGAGAGGATTTGGGCTATAGTCCCCACGCGGGCCCAGTGCGGATTGGGGACTTCACACACATCTTTGAATTACTTCGCAGATGCGTGCGCTATAATTTGTACACAAATGAGACAAATGGATTAATTTCATTTTAAAACAAAAGACGTAAATGGTCAATAAGCGAATGATTAGGGCTCTCAAGGTCCGCAAAGCAATCTCGCATCCTCTAGTTTTGCACAAAATAAGTGTTGTCCAGTCATTTGCCTACGACGACCACCTTGCAGTAATGTCATCTGCTCATTTGCCCCCATATGATATGATAATAAATGCAGACAGTAAGGATGAATCTTGATGAAGGATTTTTCAGTCGAACATTATTCAAATTCAATCATTTATTCAGCAAATTGGCCACATAGGGGCACTTTTACACGTCAGAAAAAGAATTTACCAGCGCTTCCTAGACCCAGAATTCAAGCAGAAGGCCTTTTTTCAAAATTTCCACATAGTTACAAAATTTACATTAAATGTATAAAATATACATATAGGTGTGTACTAAAATTACATTGAAGTTATGTATAGTCCCTAACTTAAACTTAAATCTAAGATCTTAGAGATGTATTAGTCTCCAAGGGTCCAGAAAAAAAAATTTATGGAGATGGCCTCCATTGTCAAATAAATATAAATTCCATAGATGCCGACAGTCTCAAAATGTCAATAAATAATGAAATACATCATGTATAATAGAGTTCATTAATACATGTCAATAAGAACATGATGAGGTCTCTCGCCTAAAATGTTTGACATTGAAAGCAGAATATACATAAGTACCTCCCCAGGAAAGTCTGTCAAGAGGTAGGTATATATATGGTATATATGTATAGATCTGGTCACATGCTACCCAAAAACTTTAGGCTGAGCATTTGCGTACATGTTGAGCTTTTTTCAACCGACTTCGAAAAAAGGAGGATGTTCTCAGTTCGTCTGTACGTTTTTTTTTGTATGTACCTATGTTCCGCAATTACCTACTCCGTCAATTGTGAACCGATTCCGATGATTCTTTTTTTGATCGAAAGGTTTTGATTTGGGATTTGGATTAGTTCTGATGACGGGATTCATGAAAAAATGACCCGTTCAATTTTTTAGCACGTGTATGAATTTGGCATCAATTTCAAAGACTACAGTGAGTCCCATCGTACCCATGTTTGGAAACTGTAGCCGAAAAAAAATTAAAATTTGTCTTCAAACTCCGACAGCCTACAAAGTCGGTGTCAAGTGAACCGCCCCAAAGCTGATGACAATCTAATAGTGAACTTGACACCGACTTTGTGGGCTGACAGAGTTTGAATTCTTTTTTTTTCAGTTTGAGATTTAAGTATGTGGCAATTCTTAAAAACTGTGGCTTTATCGATTTGCATTAGGTCCGTTCGTAGATAGGTCCGTGCAACTCGCGCCCAACTCGCCTACCGTCATTTGTTTCATCTGGAGATGGCGAGTGAATCATCGTCAGCGCAAAGCAGTGGGTCAGGCCAAGTTAATGTAGTGCCTATAAGCATCTACACTATAAGTAAGTTAATAAACAAACAGTGTTGACAAAATTGACAGCGAATCTTTTATTTTTAAATAAGTAGTATCATCGTTTCGTACATCGGTTATGTAAAAATGTAACACTATCTCTGCTGTTTCGTGCTCTCATTTTAAACTCGTTTAATATGTGTATCAAGTGTCATTGGGCATTACAACATAGAACCACAGAATATTTAATAGTACTACATACAGAACGGCCACGGAATCACCCGCCTGAATCTAGCCGGCGCCCAACTCGCGCCCAACTCGCCCTCACCGTCATTTGTTTTATCCGGATTCATGGAGAGTGAATCTTTGGCCCGTATACTGGTACACACACATTTACAAGTGTACAGACGTCCTCTCACGCACACAGATGTCCTCGCACGCACACTTCAAAATCGTGTTTTTAGACCGTGTCCGCCGTGTGATATGCCCTTGGAGACTATATACATCTCTAAGATCTTAGATTTAAGTTTAAGTTAGGGACTATACAATCCCTTCAATGTAATTTTAGTACGTACCTATATGTATATTTTATACATGTAATGTAAATTTTGTAAATTTTGAAAAAAGGCTTTCTGCTTGAGTTTGTTGCGGCGCTTCTTCTCAAGCAATGGGTCTTGGAAGCGCTGGTAAAATATTTTTCTGACGTGTAAAAGTGCCCCTATTTGGCCAATTTGCTGAATAAATGATTGAATTTTGAATTTTGAATTGATAGAAGGCAGCACAAAAGAACACGGCGGACACGGCCTATAAAAACACGATTTCGAACACAAGTGTCAATGTTTGCAAGCGAGGACGTCTGTGTGCGTGCGAGGACGTCTGCACACTTGTAAATGTGTGTGTACTAGTACGCGGGCCAGCGATTCACTCACCATCTTCGGATGAAACAAATTACGGTAAGGGCGAGTTGGGCGCGAGTTGCGCGCCGGCTATAGATTCAGGCGGGTGATACCGTGGCCATTCTGTACGTAGTGCTATTAAATATTCTGTGACAAGAGTTTACTTACGTTCGCGCTGGATAGAGGCCTATACTCAAATACTGAGAGGTTTAGGCGTGGTTTTTTTTATGTCATTGGTATAGGCAAACGAGCGCACAGCCCACCTGATGATAAGTGGTCACTGCGGCCCATGGACACCGAAATCCTATGACCCCCCACTAAGAAACCATAACATCTCGAATGCGTTGCCTACCTTGAGGCCTAAGATGGAATGCCTCTGTGCCTCAAATTTCACCGGCTGCCTTATCCCCCTACCGGAACACAACAGTGCGAGCATTGCTATTTGGCAGCAGGTTGGCGGGGAAAGACGGTGGTACCACCCCGAACGGACCTAGCACCGATACGTCACCGTATGAAATAACTCGGGACCCCCGACACCCCCCAGGCCAAGGGGGGGGGCAGGACTTCCCCTCACTCCCCGCACGAAGCTCTGCAAGACGCCGCCTCCTTCGTTGACCAAGTGTATGGTACTTGTTTAATATAGTATGTGTGGAGATACATACGACATTTTATGTATGTTCACGGTTGCGTGGATATCATTATAATAATGATAATACTGCCTTCCAATCTTCGTACGCACATAATAATCATTATACGATCGTAAACAGTGCGCGAATGATATAGAAAATGCTATAATTTAAAATGAGACCTGTCATGTAATGCTGGTTGGATCATGTTTTGTCTTATTTCATTTTAAATTGTTTTAAACGTTATATCTAAATATATAAAACTCAAAGGTGACTGACTGACTGACTGACTGACATAGTGATCTATCAACGCACAGCCCAAACCACTGGAGGGATCGGGCTGAAATTTGGCATGCAGGTAGATGTTATGACGTAGGCATCCGCTAAGAAAGGATTTTGCAAAATTCTCACGGGAACGGGAAAAATCGGAATTTTACTTTTTAATATTTCTGCGCATACGAAGTTGCGGGGAAAAGCTAGTTAAAGATAAACGCAGAACATTTTTTTTAACTGGTGGTGGTGACATCCTATTTACGTACCACTGCTGGCACAGGCCTTCTCTTATCACGAGAGTTTTTGTGTTGTAGTCCCCACACTAGCCCAGAGCAGATTGGGGACTTCACACACATCCCTGAATTACTTCCCAGATGCGTGCATGTTTCCTCACGATTTTTGTCCTTCACCGAAAATCCCAATTTCAATTGGATTCTTATAAACAACTCTCTTGAATTTGACATGTTTTTTCCTGCGTATTCTCTTTTCAACACACTCTACGCTAGAGATCTTCTACTATCTAAAGTCCCGCGCCTTCGCGTTTCAAAACGCTTCAATGTATTTAAAAAGCACCACCAACACTCTCAACACATGTGTGCGTGCTGAGACAGCCATCAACTATGCGTTGAGAGTATTGGTGGTGCTTTTTAAATAATAACAAAAAAATTGTAGCGTTTTGAACCGTGAAGGCGCGGGACTTTAGATAGTAGAAGATCTCTACCGTAAGTATACTTTGATAAGATCTCGCTTGCGAAGTAACCACATGTTATAGTACGACACCACTTAGAAGGCGCGCGGTGAAGAATTTAAGCCTTGTAAACCTTGTAATGATGTACGAAAGTAATTTAATTACCTACTTTAATTGGCCATGCTGAGCGGGAGCACTACAATTACAATCTTTTCCACCCATAGACATAAATAATACTTCGTATGGACCCGGCCTAATGTAGATACATGTCATGTTTCCCCACTTCATTGGTGTCCAATCCAAAGTTAAACTTATATCGTGACACTAAAGCAGATTTTTTCAACAACGAGACGAGTTTTTAGATACTGAGAAACAGTTTCGAAAAAAGTTTTTTTAAAAACGCTTATTGTCACGCACGCTCGGTGACAGAACTTTGGATTGGACACCGTGGAAGTGGGGACATATTACGTGTAGGGGAGAAGTGGCATGAAGGAGCCAGGTTTTGAAAGAGCCACTTGCATTATTTCGGTAGTCTATGAACGAATTGGTTAGCAAATTTATTTTTAAGTAGCAGTACTGATTTCCTGCCACCCACAAACATTTGACAATTCGCCGGGACCAATGGTCGCCGGTATATCGAGTCAAAGTTTTTGGCACTCAAAAGTAAGTATTTTGCGTCAATCAATTTGTTTTTTGGTATTTTACTGTGAACCAATAGAGGTACATGAATTGTAGATTGAGTTTGTGTAGATACTGGACCTTGCAGCTGCGTAAAAAGTAAGGCGCAGAAGTTTTTATCTAGTTGTTATTTCGAAGGCAATATGTTTTTTAACAATAAGTTATGAAAGAGCCGGGATAAAGGGCCTTAAAAGAGCTGGCTCTTTCATAACCGGCTCTCTTAAAAACCTGTATTTGAAATGGATAAAATAAATATTAAGCGGTTTTATATACGTCTACTTAGGTATTATTACATTATTTGCTTCAGGTATTGCATTATGGAAAAGCTTGGTCCAAAAATTTAAAAATAAAAACCAGCATAATCGAAAATGGAAGAAGCACTTCTGGTTGGGCTTATGAATCCTGTAGCATTAGAGGGAAATTCAATTACTTTTGTAAGAATTGTTTCCAATTTTAAAAGACATTTTTTACATTATTGTAAAGGCCGAAAAAACTTAATTTTTATAAATTTGAAAGAAATCGAAATATTTTGAAGTTTAATACTTTTTCAAGTTCTTGAAAATTTTACAATGTGGTTTTTGAAAAAAGATTATTTTATGCTATTTTATGAAAAAATCAATAATGGTTAGGAAAAAATTACCTCTCAAGTAAATCTATTAACATTATGTACCTAAAATAGGTAGTTATGACTGAAAATATGTTAAAAATTTACGCATTTCGAATGACTTAAAATAACTGATAGAATATAAAAATAACGAAAAAATCATAAGTTTTCAATGCGTATTTGTCAGATGTGTCTTTTTGTTAGTTATAATAACCGTGCATAATTAAAATTTTGCATTATTTTCATAATTAATACAAACTGGCTCTTTCATAACTTTGAGTGGCTCTTTCAATACCGAAAAGTTATGAAAGAGCCAAATGACACACTTTACAAAAATGATTATTTTATTGGTTTTTAAGATGTTTTTACGGATTTTTCGTATGAAATTATCTACTTTAATAAACAAACAATAATTTGAGTAAAAAAAATCCTAAGTTCTTTCATTAAAAGTATGTCCTTTTGGTTCGTTTAGAAAACTGGCTCTTTCATACCACTTCTCCCGATAGACCGGGTCTATATTATTTATGTCTATGTTTCCACCCAAGTGGCGAGGGTTACGGTATTTTACACAATGACACTTGATATTTTAAATGTGAAATAGATGTTTTTAAATTTATTACTCAAACACATCATAAGAGGTGATTAATCGGTAGTCACACAAATGGTTATTCGTGGAGTAGTAACACATAATTTTTAATAAAGAATATTTTTTAACGGCGATGGAAGAAATGACGACTCAAACGAACTAATAGATATGATGGGACTTTGGCACACTTTAGATAGGTATCAATTCATTATCATCATCATCATCATTGTCACCATCATCATCATCATCATTTCAGCCGACAGACGTCCACTGCTGGACCGGTCCTGTGCTACTTGCTTCCACCGGTTTCCTGCGACCTTCACGAGGTCGTCGCTCCATCTTGTTGGAGGCCTACCGACAGCTCGTCTCCCGGTTCGCGGACGCCACTCGAGAACTTTCTGGCCCCATCGGCCATCAGTCCTGCGAGCAATTCATTAAGACTAAATTATTCTCTTATGCTTATACATACTTACATAAATATTTTGCAAGACGTTTGTATAACTTATTACTACATGTTCTTGTAAAATGAACTTTCATTCATTCATTCATGTTTTTGCAACGGATATTGGTAACAATAACACATTTTGTGAACTGGATCACTGATAAAATAACGTACTACATATGTATAATTTATTCAACATGACCATGTGCTTGTTACTCACGTTACACATAACCGAGTTTGAATTATCGGATAGGCGCTAGGGTTGTCACCTAACTGATGACAAGATACCTTTAGATGACAAGAGGGTTTATGACATCCATCCGGAAAAAACTTTTTTTCGAGAGGATTAAATTTATTAAAGTAAATAATCTTATAAAGCTGTAAGTATGTGTTCGGTTGTTTGTTATTCAATCACGCTAAACGCTCTGGCAAACAGAATTTTACTTAATTTAACTACATACCTTACCTATCCCAGAAATCACGGGAAAGTCACGTTAAAATACCGGAAAACGACTTTTGATAGAAAATCCTGGAACTTCCCAAAACTCCTCAGAAATCACAAGAAATGAATTCCGGAAATCATGAAGCGCTCCAGAAAAAGGACTTGGAAATTCAGTATGAAATTCCCTGCAGACGAAGTAGCAAGTAAAAGCTTATACATAGCCATAAAGCTTTTAAGCTAAGGTACCGACGTACCTAAAGATTTTATTACTCACTTCCCGAACGACGTTAATCAAACTCTACTGTGCTTATATGCACTCACTTATACATTGGTATTTAGTGTCAATTTGTCACATTAATCTTTACTCTCAAAGAGTTTGACATCTGCATGAGATCATCAGTTAAGATAACCACCCTCAGGTGGTAAATTTAAGACGAGGTGTGATGAGATGACGACAGCGGGCAAAAAAATGTGACTGCACTATTGTCATGACTATGGAGTGTGGAATGTGTCTTGGTAAGACTTTAATCTTATATAGCGAAACAGTTGAAAACGTGTCCAGCGGATTTGATAAGCAACAAACCACACTCTCCTCACAACCGTTTTCACTGCGTTTTCGCCTCAGCAGCGACATCTGAAAGCGCTACTGCAGACTATCCGCCTAGGTGGCTTGACTGGAGTGGCGACCGCAGCGCCTCCAATCTACCCGATTTGGTGTCTACTTTTGGAACTATAAAGATTGCGCTCCTTTACTTCAACCCTCCATAGTCATAAGCATAAGCATTAAGTATCTGTCATACTATTTAAAGTGTTTGGACACCATACGAGTATATTTTGACCGCAAGTACCTATGTACTTAGTACCCACGTAGAGATAACATATAGTATAGAATTTGGTTGAATATTTCGACCTAAATACCTCGTTTACTGGAATCCATTGCATATAACATGTAGTCTATTCTATATAACATGTAGGTCGGCAGGATAATCAATTGGCTATGGGTGAAAAATGACAATGTGCTCGATTATTTTTTTAAGGATAGGAATAACCTTCCGTATCAAGAGAAAAAAAACTCAGAATTTTCCGTGCCGTACATTCTGCGTAAAAAATAAAATTGGTTTTGCGTTATGACGATTGAAATAAAGGTGTTTCCTTGGTCCAAGTATGCAGCACTACTTCTTAAAAAAAAGTGTTGACACTATTGACATTATGATTTTTTTCAAGAAGTATCCATAAAAAAATAATCGAGCACATTGTCATTTTTCACCCATAGCCAATTATGTATAGGACCCGCACCACTATGACCTAGGAATAATCCAAAGGAATAATCCATTTTACCCCTCACCATCGTCAAATTGCCCATGTAAGATCATACTTTTCTAAGAAATGCTAGAAGTTAAAAATGTAAAAAAAAACATATGTTATATTTGATTATTATACATTATATCATCCTTAAATTGACAGCTTTCGTTACACGTTTCACGAAACTTCGCTCGATACAATTTAATTCCAAAGTAACCTTTAACTCGGACCTTTAATCCAACTTTACTCCAGTTTATATCAAGCAGTGTAAAACTAAACGTAACAGAAAAATGATCCATATTAAATGGATAAATTGACAGCTTTATAAATGCCATGTTTTTAGGTAGACGATATTTTTATAGAAATTGAAACGTGTTAAATACTAACTAAATCGGGCGTTCTGTGCGTAGCCCTTTCGCTTTCACTCGTTGCACGAGTGACAGTGACGGCTGAGCTGGGTATAGGAACGGCCGTGATTGAATTTAGATTATTTTCGAGACCATGGGAAATTGCATTTACATCAAAGTTACTTCTTTGGATCGTTCAATACCAACACAACATTCAAAATCTGTTTTAAAAATAAACTAGCTTCTGTCCGCAACTTCTCCCGGATAAAACTTTCCGGATAAAAAGTACCTAAGTAGCCAAAAAGCCGTGGTGGCCTAATGGTTCGACCTACCGCCTCTCATGCAGAGGGTCGGGGGTTCGATTCCGGCTCGCACTCCGGTTTACTTAATGTGCGAAATTCAATTTGAGTTTACCACAGAGCTTTTCGGTGAAGGAAAACATCGTGAGGAAACCTGCACGCATCTGCGAAGTAATTCAAAGATGTGTGTGAAGTCCCCAATCCGCACTGGGCCCGCGTGGGGACTATAGCCCAAACCCTCTCGTGATGAGAGGAGGCCTGTGCCCAGCAGTGGGACGCAAATAGGCTGCAGTAGTAGTAGTAGTAGTAAGTAGCCAATATCCTTTTCCGGGACTCCAACTATTTCCATACTAAATTTCCTCCAAATCAGTACAGCAGTTGAAGCGTGAAAGGTGATACACAGAGTTACTATCGCATTTATAATATTAGTACTATGGAATTGGATCATCTTTTTTAAAGAAGTATTGAAAATAATTCAAAAACAATTATTGATTTAATGCGAGCGGCAGCCCTAGCATTATTTCTAACTTCATTATGTTATTTATTATCTAATTGACATTTAATTTGCCGTTTTGTGCTCGTTTTGGAGTGGATTTACTTTCTAATCTGTGGTTATCGTTTCATCAGTCGAATCTGGCTGTCAAGTGGCGTTGAGTATGTCATGTCATCGAGTTTGACGGTTAGTTCCAAACAGCCTAGAAAGGCTGTATAAATAAAATGACATTCCGGTTACACTTAGCTCGTTAATATCGAATCGATCGAGTGTTTACGTGGGTAGAAATAGCACGACACAACTTAGAAGAGGCGCGGATTAAACAATAATGTAGACTCTGCATCAACGGCTAAGTGCTTCGCCGTGGGCCTTCTTATTCGCGTCGTGCTATATCTACAGTTTAATTTTATATTGACATTGCCACTCTTCACACTAGAAAAAGTGTTAAAATCTAACTAATATAATAAAACTGAAAGTTTGTGTGTTTGGATGTTTGTTACTCAATCACGCTAAAACGGCTCAACCAATTTGCATGAAATTTGGCAAACAGATAGTGTGTAGTCTGGAATAAGTTATAGGCTACCTACTATCCCATAAATATAGGTACATACACTAGTATAATAAGAGTTTAATAGTACTCAAAAGTGACGCCACAATAGTATAGATGAAAGGGATTTAGCCTACTTGCCTACATCTGTGCTTTTTTACCTGAGTTTTCATCTCGGGCATGTGTCATTTGCCTATTCGTTCGGTATATCCACTACTACTACTACTACTACAGCCTATTTGCGTCCCACTGCTGGGCACAGGCCTCCTCTCATCACGAGAGGGTTTGGGCTATAGTCCCCACGCGGGCCCAGTGCCATTGGGGACTTCACACACATCTTTGAATTACGATGTTTTCCTTCACCGAAAAGCGCAGTGGTCAATTCAAATTGAATTTCCCACATAAGTAAACTTAGAGGTGCGAGCCGGAATCGAACCCCCGACCCTCTGCATGAGAGGCGGTAGGTCGAACCACTAGGCCACCACGGCTACTACGGTTCGGTATATCACCCTTACGTATTCTTAATGAAACACTAACAAGGGATCCTAGGAATAACCATATAGTTAGTTCGTATGCGCTTGCGCAGGTAGCAAGTGAAACTGCGAGTGTCAGGGCGGCTGCCTACGCGCTTTGCATCGATAAGATATAGGTATAGCAGAACACAACTTAGAAGGCGCGCGGTGAAGCACTTAAGCCGTTGACGCAGAGTCTGTTATTGCTTAATCCGCGCGCCTTCTAAGTTGTGTCGTGCTATAACAACTAACAAGTTGCTATTGCCACCTGTGAACGGGAAAAACCTTATAATTTGACTATACTTACACGGTGGGTCAGAAAATATGGCAAATAATTAACCCACCGTATCGGCTATCGATTCTAAATATTGTATAGGTCTTTAATTTTTTTCGAGTTGGTAAAAAAAAAATGTATATGGGATTGGTTGTGTGAGCGACGCCTGAATCTTATACAACATATTTTTTTTTACCAACTCAAAAAATATTCAAGACCTATACAATATACTTAGAATCGATAGCCGATACTGTGGGTTACATATTTGCCATATTTTCTGACCCACCATGTATACACTCATATCATAAATCTTCTATGATGAATTCAAAAATCGGTGGCAATGACATCCGTTATGACAGCAAGTTCTGTCAAAACGAATTTGCTATCAGTGGTCTTATAGTAAAATCTTAGATTAAGTATCTCCTAGATGCGCTATATAGCGTACCCCGGTAAGGGATAGGCATATAAAATGTGTATGTGTGCGTCAAGTACATGGGGTGGCAAGGTGGGTAAAAAATTACCCCACTCCAATAACTAGCTATCACACGCGACTTTGACTGACGGCTAAGATTTAGAGAAACAATAGTGGTAAATGTAGGTTACTTACCAAATTTCAGCTATCTACATAACTTTTATATATTCAGAAGATATTTCCTAGGGTGGCTCCTAACACGGAAAGAACTGTTATAAAGACATGTAATTTTTATTACAGGTTTTTCCATGTTTTGAGAGATTCCCAGATTGGTCCACCAAAATGGACTCCCTGTATTTCTAGCTAGGTAGATACCAGGTACCTACTACAGAAGAAATGAAAATGCAAGTATATGTTTACTCATTTATTTTCGGTGTACATAAATCCAAAAAAGATCCCGTCGAATGTTGAAGTTTCTCCTTAGTGAAGTCGGTAAAAAATGTCTCAGGTGATCATCATTATTTGAATTATTTCTCATTACTAGTTACTACTTCGTGTGAAAGCGTTACTAACAAAGTGACTTACACATTCATATTATTATCCTGAGTTTATTTATTTTATTTTTGCAGCATAGCTTTTCCCCAGATATTGGGTATCTGGTGGGCACTCTTATATTTCATAGCTGGTATCCCGAACCGTGGCTAAATTAAAAATACAGCTTGACTCATGGTGGCATACATAGTAAGCAACATCGTAATTTGGGCGGATAATATTAAAAACATCGGTATTTTGAAAATGATTCATTTATGTTATTATTCAAAGATAGTTGGTCAATTTAATAGAACATGAGCTAAATATAACTTACGTAACGCTATCATACCGAACAAGATAAGTTTAAGTGACCAAAATGAAATACTTACGCACGAAAGGTTATGTTTTCATAATTTTGCTGGGTACGTCTTTTATACCTGATGGTCGAGCGAATTATAATCGCTATCTTATAGGGGCAAACGTATATTAGTAAGAACAGTGCACTATCATAAAATATCTGTAATATTTCTCTTATATCAAATAATTTTGTTGTTTACACGAAGTCACACTGACACAATGACTACTCTTTTGTTTGCCACAGCTGAGCTGTGGCAAACACAAAAAAGCTGGTACGCCGATAAGGACAAAAAATCTATTACTTCTCTCATCTTTCACATTAAGAAATGTATAAATGCATCCCGCTCGCACGCTGTCAGATTCGACATGCCATCCCCTTGAGTAAAATTCATTTTACAAAAGAATTCAATGTTGTAATGACGTTCAAATTTCTAACATCTTCGAACAGCAATGGCCGCCTAATTTAAACAACAGTAAGAAGAAAGAAAGTTTGTTCCAAATTCAAAACGGCTTTATTTATTATATGATTTTTGAAAATCGAATGTGGGACACTGACCTATGCGAATTGCAGCCAATTGGCTATGGGTGAAAAATGACAATGTGCTCGATTTTTTTTTAATTGGTTTTGCGTTATGACGATTGAAATAAAGGTGTTTCCTTGGTCCAAGTATGCAGCACTACTTCTTGAAAAAAAAGTGTTGACCCTATTGACATTATTGATTTTTTCACAGATTTTGTGGACAGATTTAGAAGCATCAGAGGATTTATAATATGAGTGTAGATAAAGTTGTGTGTGTATGCAACTGTACATAATTAGGCCTTAAAAACACTCGTGCGATATTATTATGAAACACGCTTGTCGGCTCGTTTCATAAAACCTCACTCGTGTTTTAAGGACCCTTATTATGTAGCAGTTACATAAACTACTCTTTTTAAATCTAATAACCTATGTAAGCAATTAATGCACTTTATAACACAGGAAATCACAGTAATGTTAAATGATTTATTTTGAATGTCAAGTAAGTAATTCACTAAGTAGTAGTAGTAAGTAGATAATTAATATATTGGTATTGAAAAGAAAATTTATTAAAGATTTTTTTTACAATGTGAACATTCGAAGCGACTAGAATTGTTTACTACAAGCTTTCCCGATGTACGCCGCAGCAGCTTATCTGGTTATCTGTCTATAGGTATCTTTGCCTCTGGACTCTATGGTCTACGTTCAGTGCCGTCTTTACCATAAGGGCACACGGGGCCTGTGCCCAGGACCCCCGTAGGACAGACAGTAACAGAATATAAAATCATAGTAGAAATATCCCAACTAATACTATAAGTGCGAAAGACAGTCCGTCTGTCTATATATTTAGGTACCTTTTCACGCTTAATCCGCTGGACTGATTGCAATGAAATTCGTAGGGAAGGGCATAGACTATACTCTCGATCCCGCAAAATTTAACTGAATTCCACGCATGCGAAGTCGGGGGTTAGAATCTAGTGTTAGTTATAATTCGCTTTATTTACTTTACAAAGGGCCCCAAATTCTTATAGAGATCTTCTACTATCTAAAGTCCCGCGCCTTCACATTTCAAAACGCTTCAATGTATTTAAAAAGCACCACCAACACTCTCAACACATGTGTGCGTCCTGAGACAGCCATCAACTATGCGTCGAGTGTTAATTGGTGGTGCTTTTTAAATAATGATAAAAAAATTGAAGCGTTTTGAAATGTGAAGGCGTGGGACTTTAGATGGTAGAAGATCTCTATGCCCAAGGGCCCAAGACGGCCTTGTCTACGTTTCTTCAGTCGTCCATCATTTCCCGATTAGTGGTGCCGTAGGTCTCCTTGAAGGTTTTCTTCATGGCGAAGAACAGCTGCGAATGATTCCTCATCAGCTTTCGGAACAGACTCTTGTCCAGAAACAACACCTGTAATGAGGTAAGTAAATTATAGAGAATTACTTAAATAACTATCCAAGCATTGATCTTTTATAAGGATTCATAATCAGCCGGAGAAAAATGGCCCGTCAAGTTTCCGTTATCTCCCACTAACGCCCCAAAGACATTGCCATTTGCCAAACTCCTAATTTCTGCTTACTTAGTTAATCAGCTGTCGCCATGTGTTTGTATTTAGCAGGACATGTCTTGACTTTTTCGAGTTGTGTCCGGCCAAATATTCATATGTCCGGCCTGTCCGGCTTTCGTTTGGCTTTTTGTTAGCGCCTCAAGCGAAGCAATCATCATCACTACTGGCAGTCATGTCAGTACTGATCGCAGAAAGTTGAAATTTAGCATGTAGGTTCCTTGAGGAGCGTAAGGGAACTCCAAGAGAGGATCTCCAATCTCTGAAATTCCCATGGGAACGGGAAAAAATGAGGTTTAACATTTAAAAAAGGTATGTTATAAATTTATGTTTGGCTTTTAGTTGTGGTGATGGCAGGCTTTTAGGGTAAAATGTCCGGCTTTTTTCTAGGCTGAGTTGGACTTTTTCATTTTAGTAGATGGCAGTTAGTATAACGACCACTACTACTACAGCCTATTTTGTGTCCCACTGCTGGGCACAGGCCTCCTCTCATCACCAGAGGGTTTGGGCTATAGTCCCTGCGCGGGCCCATAGACCGGAATGGGGACTTAATTTCCATCCTTGAATTACTTCGCAGATGCGTGCAGATTTCCTCGCGATGTTTTCCTTCACCGAAAATCTCAGTGGCAAATTCAAATTGAAATTCGCACATAAGTAAACTCGGAGGCGCGAGCTAGATTCGAACCCGCGACCCTCTGCATGCGAGCCGGTGGCCGAGGCCACCACGGAGTTCCCAGTACCTACGCACGGCATTTCTCAACTTTTCATTCAAACGTAGTTTCGCTTTTATTCCCAAAATACTATTTAGTCATTTTATTAGCGGTATTAGATTAACTCGTAATTTGGTATACATAATAAAATCATTATTGTGAGTGTCGAAAATTTGTACAACTCGTGGTGATATGATACAAAATCAAATTACAGCCAAAAAACTGAATTTTGAAGAAACTAAAATTATCCTAGTTTCTTTGTTATTCAATTTATTACAAACAAAGTGTATTTTAGACACTAATACTATACTCTGCTCCACTTTCACTTGTAAAATATGGTGCCAATCTGATAAGTAGATTGCGAAATAAAACGTAACTAAGTTTGTATGGTGAAAGGAGCGTCCTGGGAACTCTCAAGTACCTAGTAAAAAGGAAGAGTTTAATTTACCGACCCTGCAGAAAGTGACGGCCACGACGGTGCTCATTCGCACCTCCTTGTCGGTGACCAGCGACAGTTCACCGAAGTAGTCACCGTCTATCAGGTGACCCATTTCCGTATGCCTCACCGAGTACACGGCCAGCAGGCCCGATTCTATTATTACTAGACCGTCGCTTTGTGACCACGCCTGAGGAACAGAAACCATGAAAATATTTTCGTACCTTCCCGCTAACCTGCCGCCAAATAGCTGCAGTGCTGACACTGTTATGTTCCAGTAGGGGGTTAAGGCGGGCTTGGGCGGGCCACGTGTGCAGGCGACGCGACGAACCATGGAGCAAGCGCGTTTTAGAATGGAGACCCCGGCTGGATAGGAGAAGTGTCGGCAGACCTCCTGCCCGATGGTCCGATTATTGGAAAGCGACAGCAGGACTAGTCTGGATGAGGGAAGCGGACAACCGCTCTAAATGGAGAGAGATTGGAGAGGCGTATGCCCAATGGTGGGCGAATACACGCTGTTGAAGAAGAGGAGAGAGAGAGAGGGGATTAAGGCAGCCGGTGAAATTTCTGGCACAGAGGCATTCCATCTTAGGCGTCAGGGTAGGCAACGCATTCGAGATCTTATGGTTTCTTAGTGGGGGATCAAAGGATTTCGGTGCCCATGGGCCGCAGTGGTGGGCTGTGCGCTCGTTTGCCTATACCATGGACATAAAAAAAAACCTACATAGACCTAGCTTCAAATTATGGAGCTAGTAGAGCAAAATTTGTATATGCTTGGTATACAGAGGTAAATTAGGGTAGGTATAGCATATCATGGTAGCTTATCAGGTAGACGAGCTGTCGGTAGGCCTCCAACAAGATGGAGTGACGACCTTGTAAAGGTCGCGGGAACGCGGTGGATGCGAGTGGCACAGGACCGGTCTGAGTGGCGCGCCTTGGGGGAGGCCTATGTCCAGCAGTGGACGTCTATCGGCTGAAATGATGATAGCATATCACGGCACAACTAAGAAAGCGCATGGATTATAATGGATTCTGTTAACGGCTTAAGTGCTTTGCCGCGCGCGCCTTCTATTGTGACGTGCTACACAAATATTAGTGGTAAATGGTGGTATTTACTGATCAGTTCGACAGACCTCTCAAAAAGAACTTAAAGGTCATTATCATGATTCTAAAAAGGCTCTAGACATCTCTGAGATGTTAAAACTCTTCCTTTTCGAATAGCCTTCAAAATGAATGCAGGAGTCATGTGAAAACTAGCTTTTCCCCGCAACTTCGCATGCGCAGAAAATAAGATCCCGTTTTTTTCTGTTCCCGCGGGAATTTTGGAAAATCCTTTTTTAGCGCTTTCCTACGTTCCCTATGGAACCTGCATGCCAAATTTCAGCTCTCTACGGCCAGTAGTTTCGGCTCTGCGTTAATCGATCAATCAGTCATTTTCTTGTTTTATATAAGTACTAGCTGACCCCGCGGACTTCGTACCGCCTTAGATTTTTTTTTATTGGGGTGAGTATGAAAAATAGCTTACGTCCTATTCTCAAACCTACTGAACATACACACCAAATTTCATAAGAATCGGTCGAGTCGTTTCGGAGGAGTTTGGTTACAAACACTGTGACACGAGAATTTTATATATGAGAAAATAGATAATTTCTTAAGAACAAAATACTCACACTGGCAACAATATCTTTGGCCAAATACACTTCCTCGGTCAGTAACGAGATGACACTGCTGATGACCTCCGTCGGCCAGTTGGCGAAGAACGGGAGCCTCATCACCAGCCACTTGTAACTGCTCATCTTGATGTCCCTGATCAAGGCTGGAGGCAGAGCCTCGTACAAACCGTTCTGTCTCTCCACCACAGTCAACGGAGCTATGTTGGACTGATAGTAACGCATCACTTTAGTGTACACGATGTCAGGAAGCTGTCTCGTCCTCAGAATATTCAGCGTCCCATTCTGGATCAACATCATTTGCTCCTCGGAGAACATTTCCCGCGTAACACACGTGAAGCAACCCAGGAAACTCCACACGTGGAAAGAAAACGCCAATATAAAGGAAACTAACGCGGAGAGCCGATCGAAGGGCGTTTCGTTCGGGTGAAGTCCGTAACCGAATAATAAAAAACTCTTGCACATCCTAGAAAGCTCCAGGCAGAAGAACAGCACAGCTGAATCGTCGTAGTTGCTGTTTTGTCTAAACATTAATAGTATGCTTATGTAGGAACGGTAGTCCAGCTGCTTATAATATATAATGTAGAATATACTCAGTGCGTCAGATAACATCAGAATCTGCATCATGATGACCATGCCTAGAACGAATATCCTGAAGAATTTGAAGAAAGATGTCACTTTGAACGACTTCCGTTGTCGGTTCCAGTAGGTCGTCACTTGGAAGATTCTTACAGTTGTGACCAGGCTCACAATTTTGAGGGTGGCTACGAATAGAGTGCATTTGCATTTGAAACAGGTGACGCGGCGGCCGAATCGTAGGAACATCAGAGCCTCTAGAGGCATGGCCGAAGCGAGGTGTACGAAGGCGTGAGTGCTAAAGTAATGGACGAATATGCTTCGTAAATCCATGATACATCTCTTGGATTCCTTGACGAAGTAGCCCGTTAGCATGTTGACGAACAAATCCAGGATTATAATGACTTCGAGCACTAGGGCAGCGTAGTGAAAGCCGAGGTCTGGGCTGTGGATTATCGAGGTGTTGTAGTGGAAGAGGATCCTATTTATGAGCATCACGTTCATGATCAAGAAATCCCAGAAGTTCCTGAAACAATTAGGAGCAAGTATATTCTATAGAATGATAGCTAATTGATATTTTTTTGTAGGCAGCGCAGCAGTGTAAGTGATTCATAGACGTAAATAATATAGACCCGGTCTAACGTACACGTAATATGTCCCCACTTCCACGGTGTCCAATCCAAAGTTCTGTCACCGAGCGTGCGTGACAATAAGCGTTTTTAAAAAAACTTTTTTCGAAACTGTTTCTCAGTATCTAAAAACTCGTCTCGTTGTTGAAAAAATGTGACCCAGCTTTAGTGTCACGATATAAGTTTAACTTTGGATTGGACACCAATGAAGTGGGGAAACATGACATGTATCTACGTTAGGCCGGGTCCATACGAAGTATTATTTATGTCTATGAAGTGATTCCATTGGAGCTGCTATGTTTATGGGTGGCTTTATTTTTTTATTATCAGTCAACATGCCGCTGTCTTGTCTATAGGAATAGATACTTAAGAATAGGCGAAGGTCGCAGGAATTTACTGAATGTGTCACAGGCAGGGCTGCGGCCTCATTCGGGAAACAAAAAGATTCCATAAGAAATCAATATGGATCGGCAAAAAATAAATTTAATGAAAAAATAAAAACCGACCGCAAACCAAAAACTTAAAAACCCACTTCAAACTCCGACAGCCTACAAAGTCGATGTCAAGTGAACCGACCCAGAGCTGATAAATAGTAAACTTGAACCGATTTCGATGATTATTTTTTTGTTCGAAAGGTGGTACTTTCAAGTTGGTCCCATATTGATTTGGTTCAAAATTTGTTAGCACGTAGATGATTTTGGTGTTAATTTCGAAGACTTCAGAGTTACTTATGTATTTGTATAGTAATGTTTGGAAACGGTAGCCGAAAAAAAAAACCACCCTCAAACTCCGACAGACTGTAAAGTCGGTGTCAAGTGAACCGACCTTAAGAAATGATAATCATACAGTGAACTTGACATTGACATCGCAGTCTGTCGGAGTTTGAAGGTGGTTTTTATTTGTTTATTTAATTTTATAAAAAAAAATTAAATGCAAATATTTCTAAGCCGCGACAATGGCGCTGCCGTCAAACGACACAAGTTTATTCACTAGGCAGCGAAGCTTAGTTCCAATTTCGAACACTAACTCCAATAACTTCGTCAAGCATGAACAATTCTCTCTCAGAAGTAGAAAGGTTTATCTCCTCTCCGTCTTGTTCTGATATCAATTTTACTGTTAGAAGAAAAGGTTTAAATTAGTGCGGTGTTTAAATGCTGCTATTCCTTTTTAGTAGCGATCGGACCGCTAATGTACCAATGCAATTCATAGACTGGTTTAACGAGATGCAATCTCGACAAGGCACGCTTTACATTTCTCGGCGCGAGCGCTCACAAGTTAACACGTCGTGTTGTAAACGCAGCAATGGTTGTTTACTATTCGAGTCCTGATTTGCTGAGTGCAGCCCGGATTGGGGCATCGATTCTCCCTGGCAGACCTAGTTTCCTGCCTCATGTCATTCACCTACATTGAAAGAGATAGATCTCCGGCGTTGTTGTGATATTTATTACAGCGTCAATTAATTAACGCAGTTTGCATTGCATTCGTTGTTTATATATCGTATTGAATACTGAAGTAATATTAATTACATAGCATAGGTAATTTGCGTACTTCACTTCACATAGGTAATATTAAGAAGCTTAGGCACTTGTTAATGCTGTAGATACGTACCTACCTAATATTTACAAAGATGATTTGGCTATTTTTCCTCATTCCTGTTTCATCCTGATCTTCGAAACTACCGGAACTAATATTTTAATAAAATACGGAAGGTGGCATTTGACTGTTTTTGACTTATACTTACTTAAGAGGGAAACCTATTAGAAGCATAGACATAAATAATACTTCGTATGGACCCGGCCTGACGTAGATACATGTCATGTTTCCCCACTTCATTGGTGTCCAATCCAAAGTTAAACTTATATCGTGACCCTAAAGCTGGGTCACATTTTTTCAACAACGAGACGAGTTTTTAGATACTGAGAAACAGTTTCGAAAAAAGTTTTTTTAAATACGCTTATTGTCACGCACGCTCGGTGACAGAACTTTGGATTGGACACCGTGGAAGTGGGGACATATTACGTGTACGTTAGACCGGGTCTATATTATTTACGTCTATGATTAGAAGTCTATGTTATTCGAAAGAATATAGAAAATAATCAACAAACGGAACTTTCTCGAAGTGAGTTTAACATGCTACCTACTTATCTGCTTGTTCAATGTATAAAATTATAGAACACGTGTCGAAAGCCTGTTGTTTACCTATTAACTGTGTATTCTTTCTGTGTTTTGTATATGGTGTTCAATAAAGAGTTTTTTTTTGTTTTGTTGTTATTGTCAGGTGCTAAATTCGAAGTCGTAATAGGGACAGGGAGATTCCCTATAGGATCGCTCGCGCGTCACGGCGCTAAAGTTGTAAAGTTCAGTCCTATAGGGAATCTCCCTGTCCCTATTTAAGACTTCGAATATAGCCAGGCCGCAATTTCATTATTTTACTCCATTTTGAAGAACAAACGACGTACTTAACTTAAAATACAAGTTGGGATAAGTACCTACATCCTTAATATTAATATCATTATATTGATTTAATTAATAATTAATAATATTATTGTACTTATGCGAAAGTAACTCTGTCTCTCTGTATGTCTGTTACCTCTTCACGCTTCAACCTTTACATGAAATTTGGCAATTTTGGCATGGAGATAATTGATGTCCCGCGAAAGGATGTGCTACGACGTCCGGATTGGTCCAGTTGGTAGTGACCCTGCCTTCTGTTCCGATGGTCGCGGGTTCGAGTCCCGCTCGGGGCAAACTTTGTGTGATAAACACGAATGTTTGTACTCGAGTCATGGATGTTTAGTATTTATATATGTATGTATTTTTCTATATAAGTATTTATATCGTTGTCTAGCACCCATAGTACAAGCTTTGCTTAGTTTGGGGCTAGGTCAATATGTGTGAAATGTCCCAAGATATTTATATATTACTTTTCATCCCGAAAAAACGCGTAGTTCCAGTGGGAACGCTGGCTCTACCGCCTACATTAATTATAGTAGCAAAAAGACAGAGTGAAAAATTTTATTGCTATCATACAATACTAGGAGTACTTATTGGTTTTGTTGTTGAAACCTTAGTGACGAGTTGATGACGTGGTTGTCAATATTCTAATTTCATGGTAATTTGACAAACAGGCAGACGGCCCACCTGGTGGTAAGTGGTGACCGCTGCCTATAGACCTTTGTAAGACCAGCGAGGCGTTGAAAGAAGAAGAATGCGTTGCCGATCTCGAAAGGGAAGGAGGATAGGGCGTATGGGAAGGGAGGATAGGGGACATGGGATTAGGGAAGATGGGATAGAAGGCCCTCTCACTCACCGTACGAAACTATTACTTCACGCCGATATTCTGTGAGTGTGGTACTTCCCCGGCCGAGCCGGCCCGATTCGTGCAATTTACAGTTATTTTGACAATTCTATATTATTCTAACAGCTGTTTTTACTAAGTACCTATACTTATTCTACCGACTACTTAGGTAGGTAACTAATAGGTACTTACCTGAATTTGCTCAACGGATGTATACAACATCTGTATTGGCGGAATTGAACTATCCTTGAAATTCTCATGGCATAAGAACTCAAATAAAAACGGGTGGCAGAATTATTGGTGTATGATAACAGGAATAAACCATACCAAAATCTTTTAAACCTAGCTCCATAGCTGTTACCAATAATATCCATTTCAAGGACGTCCTTCTCTTTCGGAATAGTGCAAAGGTGTTCATAATAAGTATCGTAAGTTTGACTACTTCTTATTTTATTCATAATCCTAAGCTTTTCCTAACCTAAAATAGGCTAAAATGTTCTGCTTGACGAGTCAGTCAAAACCTTGTCAAAACATTTACTTTTCTGATAAATGTGTCAAGACAGCAAAACGCCACTCTTGCCATAATTAATTTTATTGCTATTAAGTCTTATAATAGGTGCTACCAAGGTGTTACTAAATACAAAGTCCACCCTCCATACTGCAGTACACTATCACCACCAAAACATTGAAAGAAAATGTAAACGTAAGTATTTTTTCTCGTTTGTGCTGTATTAATTCATGTTCGATATTTTATTCGGTCCTTACATAGGTACAAGACCCCAAGTTACATTACCAAAACAATTTTTAACTTTACCGCTAGATGACAAAACATGGACAAAACCAAGTTAGCGCTGTGCGGGTGGCGAAACAGGGAACTAAAGCCGCCATCTTGTCAACAAACTGTCAAGTTAGTCATTGGACATCGATGTGGGTCGTGTGTTTTTGTGTCGATTTTAATCTAAAATAACCATCAGAATGCCGAAAAATATTACTACTGAGGTGCGTGAGATAATACTCAAGGTGAAAGAGTTTATGGACGAAGAAAAACGCATGCAAGTGCCAATTATTCCGTTGAGTAAAGTGTATGTGAGAGTATCAGCCGCTACAGGTTAGTGTTGCCAAAACATTCTTAAAACTCCCAAGTAACGTTATTTATGTATTTCTAGTACGCTCTTTGGGGGCTGTGAAATCACGAAAAATATGGTTTTCATCTAGATATTTTCTGGAATAAATATTTTACAAACGAAAAAAATACTTGAATAATTTGATTTTAAGTGCAGCGAGAACTTGTTTGAAAAACCCCGTTTGTATTATAAGTAAATGATGTTTTTTTTTTTAATTTCATGAATGTATTGACGTAACGTACCTTATTACCAGTAGTCTTATATATAAAAATGAATTGCTGTGGCTCGAGGCTCTAAGGCTCGAGAGCCTGGACCGCTTTGGCTGATTCTTTTTTTTTGTTTTTTTCCCTGTGATTCAGAGAAGGTTTAGAGAGAAAAAAAGTCGGGAAACGTCTTCAGGTGATACGAAGGTCACGGGGTCAACTAGTTACTAATTATAAGTTGTTTACAGGTGTATCAGAACGCACTGTTCTCAATATAGTCAAAGAAGCCCGGCTGGTTGAACAAGGTCTACTAGATCCAGAAACATTGAAGAAAACACCCAAAAAGCGAGTTCGTACTAAAGGAAAAATCGAAGTAGATGAATACGATTTACAAGTAATAAGGCGCAAAATACACGAGTTCTACGCTTTCAAGAAAGAAGTGCCCACGATCAACAAACTGTTGCAAATTCTCAAGGAAGAAATCAATTTCAAAGGATCTCGGGAGACGCTCCGAAAAATACTACGTAAAAACGGGTTCCAGTTCAGAAAGACGAAAAACAATAAAGAGAAAGAGTCAGTTCCCGAGCCGACGCCTCCGGTGGCTCCGATGGTTGCCCCTTACTTGCATACCATGTTTAGCCATAAAAATATTCAGCCGTAAACTTGAACTATCCCGACAAAAGTGGTAAACGCCTTTGACCTGGCAACATTTTTCTGACAGCGGCCTTTCACAGTGCCACCCGCCTATGCAATGAAACTTTGTCGAAAGATATTCGTAACTGCATCATGATTTTCAGTATGAAATGGTAATAAACTAAATGATGAAGTTTTTTCTTCGGTTCGTAAAATACGACGTAGTTGATCTGAAAAGGAATTAGGGGGGTGATTGTGTTTAGTTTAGAGACTCAAATGTGTGTCCGCCATTGTTTCCAAGTAGAAAGCTTGTATAAAGGCTTCATAACTTAATAATAAGTTATTAATATTAGAATACCAATTCATGTTATGAATTATTAAGATGCTTCCTTTTGCCGTTCACAATGATTGATTGAGTATTTCTATCACAGTGTGAACTTTATTTGCCGCTACCTAATCCAAGTGAATCTCTGCTCCATTATCGCATTCACTGCCACTTCTGTTTTACGAACTTTCGCCAGGTCCCACATCTGTCATTAAGGGAACATTGCAACGCACATGTGCGTTCAAGGCACTGCGGGAAAGTCAGCAAAACACATATATGCGTTGGTGGCAGTGAATGCGTTATGTTGGGTTGGGCAGATTTATTTGTGGCTAATATTGCATTGTTTAGGCCCATTATAATTAGAAATCATAATCTCAAAGGCCAATTTAACTATTTACATTTGGTATCAAAGCATTTGGCATAGCGAAATCATTTCTTATTGAGTGTTTTAAGGTAGTCTTTTATGTTTTTCCTACCTTAATGTTTACAAGTTAATTTATGCCAGAATCGTGGTCAAACATTGGGGAATGATAAGTTATACACTGGTGTGTAATATGAACATTATGATCATGCTATGCTCTTACTTTATGTATTCACTGCACTGCCGCTTTAGTTTTTCAAGCTTGCGAGGTGCTGCATCTTTTGTCGAGCTCAAATTTCAACACACATGTTCGTACAAGATACTGGTTGAAAGCTAGAAAAATACTTACATGGCCTATTCCCAGTCGTCTGCACCCCGTAGTTAGTCCACACTGTAAACTACTGGGATTTTGTTTCCCAGTAGTTCACACCTGCGATATCATACTGCAAAGTTTTTTTTATTGTAGCTTGTTGATATTGACTATACTATATCCAAGGTAACTATATTAAGATTTTACAATGCAATCGTGAACTATAAATTATATAAATATTTTAAGTATATCAATTCATAGCAGATTTTCACTCCACAATTTTTTTTGCAGTAATGCTTTGTAAACTCTTTAGGTAAGTTATATTTGAACTCATGGCATTATTATGAACATGATTAAGATTGATTGATTAAAAACAATTGTTAAGTAATTCAAGAATAATTGATTATGAATGTCGTAGGCACGAGTTGTCAAGCCCAATGAAAATTGTTCATACATTTCAAACATTCTGAAATGAAAAATGTATCGCAATATTTATGACCATAATTCTCCATGTACTCTTTTTGTCAATGGTCATGCAGATGTTAAATGTAAAAAAAAGAACTGAACTAATTAATTATTTATTAGTGGTCTACTGTGTAAAAAAATATTGCTTTTAAATTAGAAAGTACCATAGACGTAAATAATATAGACCCGGTCTAACGTACACGTAATATGTCCCCACTTCCACGGTGTCCAATCCAAAGTTCTGTCAGCAAGCGTGCGTGACAATAAGCGTTTTTAAAAAAACTTTTTTCGAAACTGTTTCTCAGTATCTAAAAACTCTTCTCGTTGTTGAAAAAATGTGACCCAGCTTTAGTGTCACGATATAAGTTTAACTTTGGGATTGGACACCAATGAAGTGGAGAAACATTATTTATGTCTATGGAAAGTACCTAATCCAATACACTGCTAGACTTCTGACCAATTTTGAGTATAATTATTTGAATTTTTTTTTGGTGAAATATCACATTATTCTTCAGTAGAAATTAAGATAGGGTTGATGAGTTGGGTTTGAGTTTCCCTAAGACAATCTAAATCAATTTAAGATGACCTTTGTTCTGTGTTTATGGTGGTAAGGAAATGGAAGTCACGTTGTAAATTATATTTTTTTAGATATCGGAAAAACTGTGGAACCATTCTACGATTTGTTTTAGTTCAATATTTATTAGGTTTAAAAACAACTACCTATGTACCGATCAGATATGGTACTTTTTGGAATTTTTATTTAGTAGACTTATTTGTCAGATTCTTGGTAATACAATACGTTTTTTTGTTCATTTCGGGATACACATATTAGCTGTAAGGTGACCCTAAGAAAGATATGAAATATACGACATATGCCATTTTAAATATTACTTCATAAATAAAATTGGTACAATGGTAAAAAGTACTCGTCTAAAGTACTATTAGGTATGTACAATTTATACTAATAATAAGTCTGTAGAAGAAGTCGCGTCTGTACCTTGAAAATAAAAGAAACGATCGAGGGGACTATATAAACGATACCGAACACAAAAAAAACGATATTTAGATAAATTGTCTGTATGCATGTCCCGGTTTAACTTACTGGTCGGTTTGCTACAAAATTTGATATGGGGGTAGTTTGTACCACGGGTCAACATATAGCCTACTTTTTATCCCGGAAAAACGCATAGTTCCCGCGGGGGACGCTATAACCGAATTCCACGCGGATGAACTTGCCGGCAGGAGTATTTAGTAAATAATTAGTATTAATTTGAGGAATTCGTTTTTCCTTTTTGGAAGATATTAAGAGTTACAAATCACGATAACTCCTTTAGTCTAAAATCTTTGAAGGGGATCAGTGATCATACATAAACTTGTTGTTCTAATGTTAATAAATGTAATAATTAAGGTACCTAGTTATACTTTAATGACATAGACGAGAAATAAAATCTAGAACTTGTGTATTTAGTTTTTTTTTATTAATTTATATTCATTCGTTAAAATATGCTGTAGGTGAAGAGAAAGACGTGAAAAAGTGTCAATTTTATTTATTTTGTTTTCAGAGTTACCATCTAGTACATTTCAAACGTTTGAGAATGAGGCTGCCTTATGCTATACATACACCGATGTCGGAGCCGCAGGGAGAGGTCTAGAATACAATATACGCCTGTAGTAGCGGAGCTAAGAGCATTATTGGCTGATTTCAAGGAAGGACTAGATACTAACCAATAATGCACCAGCTTCAAGTATTCTCGGCCTATCAGAAAGTTATAGAAATGTCCTTAGGAGATGTGACATAGACGACTTCACATTAATTTCTTCTCTGGAATTTGATTACAGATAAGATTTTAACATTAAAGCTAGGCATTTTGATCCAAACGAAAACCTTGACTTACTACTACTACTACAGCCTATTTGCGTCCCACTGCTGGGCACAGAACTCCTCTCATCACGAGAGGGTTTGGGCTAGTCCCCGCGCGAGCCCAGTGCGGATTGGGGACTTCACACACATCTTTGAATTACTTCGCAGATGCGTGCAGGTTTCCTCACGATGTTTTCCTTCACCAAAAAGCACAGTGGTAAATTCAAATTGAACTTCGCTTAGAGGTGCGAGCCGGAATCGAACCGGCGACCCTCTGCATGAGAGGCGGTAGGTCGAACCACTAGGCCACCACGGCTTCACCTTGTCTTGGATTATACTAATTTCAAAATTAAGATAACTATAGGTACATTACACAAACACATTGCCAAATCGTCACAGATCCTAGAGAAAACAGGCTGCCGGTTAAGTACAGTTAGCAACAAAAGTAGATAAGCTCCACGAAAGCCTTTACTCGTAAGATTTTTTCGAGTTCTCTCTTGTTGATAACTGTATCTTATGTTTTTAACTCTCTTAACACCGAAGTTCTTTAGTGTGAAGGCAGCCAGGCACATAGAGTAAAAGTTAGGTTTCCATACCATGATTGGCATTATAACTTAGATCAATAAGATTTACTCAAAGTAGGTACTTAAAGACAATTTTCACATATTTTGGTCAAGCGTGAGCGGCCCCGACGTGAATATAAAAATATTTCCAACTCTTCTACTGTGTATATTCGATACAATAGATAGAGGTAGTTAGTGCCAGGGCGAAATACTGGGTAAGAATTACCATTTTAAAATTGACGAGATCTTTTATCCAATACTATTTATGCCTAGAACTCATTACGAGACTCATATTTCTTTTTGCACAACAATACTTAACTTTTAAAGTACATTTTTTTGTTTTGGTAGTGGTTGCACCTGCAAATGAAAACGGTTCACGCGGCACACTCACAAAGGGTTTGTATAAAATAGCAGATTGTGTGACTAGGGAGCAAAATGGTATATTTTACCGCGGGTGATATAGGTGTCACCCTAGGTGTAAATAACTTTGCTACCGTGTTGTACGGTACACTGCTTTTCACTCCTATGACAAAACAAGTAGCACCTGTTGGCGGGGCAGAAATGGAGGGAGCAAAAACGCATTTTGCACCCTCTAAACGGGCAAAAAAAAAGAACTTATCGAATACGAGGAGTGAAAACAAATGTAAATTCAACTTTAGCAAGAAGGAACGTTGGACTATATGGACTTGTTGTTGCTAATTGATCTTTATCGATGATACTCTTTTAGTAGAGTAGGTTCTTGGTAGGGCTTTGTACTATAAAAGTAAAATGCACCCTGCCGAGGTAGGGGTAGTCGATGGATCCACCAATGTTATCCAATAGATTTAGTAGTAAATAGAAAAATTAAATAGAAATAGACAGACTGATAGAGCCTGTCTACCTGATATTTACTTTTCAGCAGGAAGAAGAAATTAGATTCGGTTTCGATAGTTCGGAATTGTAAACCTGTTCTAATTTTTGTATAATCAAGGAAACAGTAGAAAATTTCACTGTATCGTGAAATTGGTGGACCACGAGCTTAAAGTTAGGTTAAGAGTAAAGTGACATCAAAAATTTCAGACCAAGTATTCAGTCAGTAATCTACTTATAGTAAGGATGCTATGAAAAAAGCACCATGCGAGTAAATAAAATATAAATAGTACATTACAGACCTAGGGTGGTGAATTCGTAAATGTCCCAGATCTCAGGTTTCTGTGGCCCGAACCGAAGGGCCATAAATATGCGATCTGGGGCTTTACGAATTACCGCCCGTGGTTTGTCAAAAGTTTTACGTCTTGCCTTTGCCAAGAAGTGAGATTTTCTTTCCGCGTAGCGGGCAGAAAATCCTACTTTATGGCCAAGGGTGATGTAATAGTCTATTTAAAGGTGTGTAATTTCTACGGTCACATGACTTCTATATCTGGTTTTAACTCAATAAGTAACAGTAGTAAGTCTTGTTCATGTCTAATTTCAAAACTAAAGTACAGTGTCAATAAATGGTGCTCGAAATCATAGGAATAGTTCCAAGGTAAGCAATATAATGGGTATCCTAGGTAACAGGCAAGGCAAGACACTATTTATTAACTTTACTATACTTTCTAAATCGATAATATTGAGCTCTTTGAATGCAAATCGCAGTACGATAGATTAAAAACAAGTTAATAGTAGACGACTTTATACAGTTTAGCCTTATATTTCTAAATTTTAACGAAATGTCGTATTCTAATATAGCCCTGTGGAAATGAGATACGAATTATAGGCATCATCTAAAAAGTAACTCTAAAACATCTTGCGTTGTTAAATTATGCATTAACTTTACTAGGCTTTCAGCTGATATTTTTATATTATATAGACAGGCAGGCAGTTGATCAACTGATAAATGCCTGTATCCCAGTTGTTCTCAATTTAAGTATTTCTTGACCTGTTTAAGAATTTGTCAAGTCTGTTCTTGAACTGGTTAATGCTCTGTGCTGAAGTTACGTCTTCTGACAGCTTGTTCCATGAATGAATCACTCTGTTGCTTAAGAAGTGTTTCCGAGGATTGCTATGACAAAGCTCTGTTAGCAATTTGAGCTGATGTCCCCGCAGAAGCGTGTTTTTGTCACGCCTTGCTGCAAATAGCTACTGATCATTAGTGAAAAAATAAATAGCATCAATAGTACTCCGATTCGCGCAAAGTAGCTCATTATACACCCCTTACACTGACACATATATGCAACCGTGGCGCCCACGGTATTGCAGCAAAATATATTATATAAAAATACTTTTCATTAATATTTCTGAACGGACAATCCAAATCACATGAGACTGAAGTAATAAGTGAAATTAAAATAAACAATCGAGTCCAAACACTGACATTGGTTAAGTCGACGATTGTGCAGGCGTAGCAATTTTTGACAAACTGTGCCTTTCCTTCTGGGCGTTGAATTATTTTCAACTTTAATAAATAAAGTACCTAAATATTAAAGTTCATATTGCATTTGCGTATTTATCTATTTAACATTGTTTACACATATGAATGCTTTACCCTGCTTCCTTCGATGTGGGCGTAGCAGGCAGACTTCTGATTGTTGCAGCGACCGCTCGAACTTACCAAAACATAAATAATACATTTAAATCAGAATGCCCACAACCGTCGACTAAGGGTAGGTTGATTCAAACCGTCCGTTAAAGTTAACGTTAACGTTAAATATTTTACTATGGGACAAAATGACGTTTCTGTATGGAATGACAGCTCGGCGGCCATATTTAACGACCAGGAGTCCGTCAACTGTGCTTGAATCAACCTACCGTTAAAGTTGTTATTCTGTACACAAATTCGGTTTAGTGGACGTCAACGTTTGCTTTCCCGATTTTCATAATAACAACCAAGCATAGGGAAATAAAATATATTAATAACTATAAAGGCTGTTTAAAAAAACAGCCGGAATGAAAACGTTTTAGGCCAGCTAAAACTAAGATTATCTTTAAAAAATTATAACTACTGCTCGTAAAGAGTGTTAGTTAGTATTTATAATCTACCACTAATTCTAAGGAGATTTTCAAATAATCCTGTATTTAGGGATTAAATAAAAATAACTAAGTCACTTTTAAAACGAAATTTTTAAAGTACAATATGGACAAAATGTCAGCGCTTTTATCATAAGAATGTCGTTTTAGTTACAATTAATCTAATGGAATGCTTATTATAACAAAAATAATATAAAAATCTGTAAATTAACAAATAATATAAAAATATCTCTTCGACTTAACATTATAATTTTAAAGTTTCTAGTACCGAAAATAATATTTTCAAACAGCCCGTAAAATTTTTCTTAATTCTTGTCGAGACAACAATTAATTTATAATTGAGGTCCAAGGCAAGAATTTTAGGGTTCAAGTAACCCTTGTACATAAAGTTTTTTTTAAGTTCTAATTCTAAGCTAAACCTAAAAAATGTCTGAATACTGAAAAAAGGGGAAAATTTCTAAAAATCAAATTAAGGATTTAGTTACAACTTTCTAATATATTTCCTTTCATCAGTTTCTTAAATATGTTTCAATCGGCCATACTTTTCTTCTCTTTACCACTGGTAACTTGCCAAAATTTGGTAAAAATGGTAAATATAAAATGAAATATAGTGAGATCTTTTCAGTAACTATTAAAGATCAAACAAAGATAACACAGAGGATTCTGAGCAAATCCACGACATTAGATTAACTCGCAGGGAACATCACACTAGGTTCAAAACTAAGTCTAAGAATTAAGATGTGTTTGCAGACTTTTTCGATAAATAAATGAGATTCTTAGTACTACCACATTTATCTAACGGAGATTCAAATAATTTTACAGGGTTAGAGTCACTAAAATCCATCCATACACCAATAGGTATAGTTTCTTCTAAAAATGATAATTTTGTGGTTACGCACTACTAATAGTACTACTACTACAGCCTATTTGCATCCCACCTCTCACCACGAGAGGGTTACGCACATAAAACCACAATAAAGTTGAAAATTTAAAATAATCGCCTTAAAAATAGGCAACTGTCAAAACGAAAATTTAACCCCAAATGGGGTGGAATTGGTATTCAATAAATGAACCAGAGAGGGGTTGAAATTGGGCATGAAATACTACAGCTCTAACCGCACACCGACTCTACAGAACAAACATTAAATTGAAAAAAAAATAGTCTTAACTTTTCTATAGATTCCACACTACCCACCAGGCGAATAAAGTGTGAAAAAATCTGCACGCACATCAAATTAAACTTGAGCTACTTCAGGGAGGTAGTTATCGAGGCGCTCTTTGTCGCCCACGTTCCCGTTTTGCTCGACGACCGTCTCAATTGCCTTGAACTCCTTGTTGTTGTTCGTGGTCGACTGCGGGGCGGTGCCCTTAATGGGTTGATCCGGGTCGAGGAGGGTGGTTTTGACCTGTTAAGTAAGTAAATAACAATTAGTTCTGTATTAGAAAACGAATGAATACAGGTTAATTACAACAACAATCTGCAAAGAATAGCGAACATGCTTATCCACTCATTTAAAACTTTTACAACGCGGACGCCCAAGATGCTTATATAGAAGATTTCCCATAAGGAAAGGGATTGAAAATGGCAAAGAAACCCAAGATTTAAACCGTCCGTTAAAGTTAACGTTAAATATTTTACTATGGGACAAAATGACGTTTCTGTATGGAATGACAGCTCGGCGTCCATATTTAACGACCAGGAGTCCGTCAACTATGCATGAATGAACTCACCCTTAGCCTGGGTTAATTCAAGTACAGTTGACGGAAGTATGGAATGACAGCTCGGCGTCCATATTTAACCCTGGTCTAAGAAAACAAGGTCTGCCGATCCGGGTGGCATGTCACCCGTACGTCAAAGTCGAGTTGCCACTTTATTGCAATAAAACAAAAATGAAGGAAATATTTTCTGCCGTTATAATGCACAATGGATTTGCGCATTGCAATCGTCATTTACTCGTTTAAGCACACAAAATGGGACAAGTCAAAAACAAATGAAATCGCAGTTTCAAAAGTGACCCGAGGCAGTAACCATGGCAACTCACTAGTTGTCACTACAGAAAAAAGTCGATATATTCAAATACCGTTACGAGACCTGGGCACTTACAATGGGCCTCATAAGAATGCTCAGTCACTCAGAGGGCAATGGAGAGGGCTACGCTCGGGGTTTCTCTGCGTGATAGTATTCGCAGTAGAACTAGGGTCACCAATATAGCCCAATGGGGACTATCGTTTCCTTGCTCACCAGTTGGCGCCACTGTTGACTAAGGTCCAGAGGTATACCTGTCAAAGGCGACTCTATAAGATCGGCGCCGAAACAAAGTTTTAAATCTTGAATCTCATTAAGTTGATTAAATAATGAATAACTATCATCATATCGAGTAGCTATGCCGCAATATTGTGCAGTTCCGTTTTGTTCGGATTTTTTTTAAATTTTATTTCAAGGGTTCACATTGATCGCCAAATAATCCATATTTGCGATAATTTCACGAAGGAGATCACTTTTCAACAGGTAAATTAAAGAAATTTATAATTTATATCACGAAGCCCGCCAAAACCAGTGAAAAGTGAATGTTATTGGACCTCACGCGACACTAGCGCCTCTAGTGGCAAATTCACACGCGATAGCCCCCGTCAATGCGAACCTTAAGTACAGTGGGCAGGGCACATTGCTCGCAGGACTGATGGCCGATGGGGCCGGAAAGTTCTCGAGTGGCGCCCGCGAACCGGGAGACGAGCTGTCGGTAGGCCTCCAACAAGATGGAGCAGCAATCTTGTAAAGGTCGCGGGGACGCGGTGATAGCGAGTCGCACAGGACCAGCCTGAGTAGCGCGTCTTGGGGGGCATCCAGAGGTCCAGCAGTGGACGTCTTTGATACCTGTTTGTCTCCAGTTACGACGGTATCGCGTTTCTTCTTCCGACGGTGGACCGGCTCCAGTTGGTTCTTGCCGTCTGATGATGAGGAGGTTTGGCGGTGGAACTTCAGCTTGCGGACGCCGCAGCGGCAGGACTTCAGGGCTTTCTCGCGTCTGGAAGCGAAGAGTATTATTATTATTCCCATGTCAATGCATTACAGATTATAAGAATATAATAGCATAGAACGTCCTTTCCCATGACTCGAACAATCGAACAATATTCATGTCAAATTTCATCTTATGTCGGTCGAGCGGTTGAAGCGTAGAGGTAACAGACATACAGACAGAGTTACTATCGCATTTATGAATTTTAGTAGTGGCTGATGAAGGAAGACGTTATACTGAGCCCTTGGTAGTTTTACAGATAGATCAGCACGATTTCGAACACAATTCGAATGAATTGTCAATGTTTGCGTGCGAGGACATCTGTGTGCGTGCGAGGACGTCTGTACACTTGTAAATGTGTGTATACCAACTACGCGAGCCAGTGATCCACTCTCCCATCTCCGGATGAAACAAATGACGGTAAGGGCGAGTTGCGCGCCGGCTAGATTTAGGCGGGTGATTCCGTAGCCATTCTGTATGTAGTACTATTAAATATTCTGTGACCATAGACATATACTCGTACACGGTGGGTCAGAAAATATGGCAAATAATTAACCCACCGTATCGGCTATCGATTCTAAGTATATTGTATAGGTCTTTAATTTTTTTTGAGTTGGTAAAAAAAAAATTGTATATGGGATTGGTTGTGTGAGCGACGCCTGAATCCTATACAAAATATTTGACCAACTCAAAAAAAAATAAAGACCTATACAATATACTTAGAATCGATAGCCGATACTGTGGGTTAATTATTTGCCATATTTTCTGACCCACCATGTATAATACTTCGTATAGACCGGGTCTACGCACATGACATATAACCCCACTTTGTTGGTGCCCAATCCAAGTTTGGTCACCAATCGTGACACAGTGCTCAGCGAGACACCGGCGAGTGCGGATGTCAAACGACATATACGCAACCCTTAAAAAATGCCGACTTGCGTGATAAAAGGCTGCAGAAATCATGTAGGCAACGTGAAAAAGTGTCATGAAATATCGTATCTTCGGTGATTACCATTACCTTGTGTTTATTCCATCAATCGAAATATTTTTGTAAACAATAAATTTATTTCACGAAGTCGCCATATTGACGCCATGTTACGGAGTCGCCATAGTTACGGAGACTGCTTGTTAAAGTAACCTTGTAAGGACGTCATTTTTACACATCAAGAATTTCACGTGAGATGTTTAATTTGGACTTCTAAGAAAATATAAATAAACATTTATTATGTCAATAAATAAACAAAAGTTGATTTTTGAATCGTGTTTTATTAGAAAATAGTATTTTTCGCAATCGTGACATAATAGAGAGCTTTTCAGTCGAGTACCGTGTTTAGGCCACGAAGCTTGCTGAGTGGCCTAAGTAAGGTACGAGATTGAAAAGCTTGATTATGGCACTATTGTGAACAATACTTTTTGTACGAGTCCATTAAAATTAATAATTTAACTCATTAGTACGAGTATATAAGAAAAATAAATGTCGTTTGAATTTTGCTCTTCGTGGTAGGGCCTGTAATCTAGTTGGTCACGACGTGCATCTAGATGGCCATGCCGAAACGTGAAAAAGTATTTCGATCGTCTAGAGCGAATCGAAATAACTTATTTCGGTTGTTTCGGAAGTATGACTATTTAACGATGAAAAGAGTGACATTGCAGTATTCTCTATGAAATCTTAATACACATATTTCAATTGACGAGTACAAAAAAGGATATTACAGCATTCACGTCGCTTGTACTGAATAAAATAAAAAAGCCAGCAACACCTCTCGTTACGTCACTGCGAGGTTATAGCGCGCAAAACATTCTCGTAGTTCATGCAGTTGACCACCAGACGGCGCTGTATTTCGTTGTATGAAGAAAATGGCGACTGAATGTTCGGATGGGCCTATCTATGGAGGGTTGAAGTAAAGGAGCGCAATCTTTATAGTTCCAAAAGTGGACACCAAATCGGGTAGATTGAGGGCGCTGTGGTCGCGACTCCAGTCAAGCCACCTAGGCGGATAGTCTGCAGTAACGCCTTCAGATGGCGTTACTGAGGTTAAAACGCAGCGAAACGGTTGTAAGGAGAGTGTGTTTTGTTTTATGTTTATCAAATCCGCTGGACAAAGAAAGAAGCCTTGGTGGCCTACCGCCTCTCATGCAGGGGGTCGGGGGTTCGATTCCGGCTCGCACCTCTAAGTTTACTTATGTGCGAAATTCACTTTGAATTTACCACTGAGCTTTTCGGTGAAGGAAAACATCGTGAGGAAACCTGCACGCATCTACGAAGTAATTCAAAGATGTGTGTGAAGTCCCCAATCCGCACTGGGCCCGCGTGGGGACCATAGCCCAAACTCTCTCGCGATGAGAGGAGGCCTGTGCCCAGCAGTGGGACGCAAATAGGCTGTAGTAGTAGTAGTAGTAGTAAATCCGCTGGACACGTTTTCAACTGTTTCGTCATACAAGATTGCGCTCCTTACCTAGACACATTCCACACTCCATAGGCCTATCCCCAAGTATAAAAATCATTGTCTGTGACTCTGTGTAGACGAGAGTCCGGTCTGTTCATGCTTGCAAGGACGTTTAAAAATAATCATTAGCTTTAAATATATTACTAAGTCAAACATTTTAAGCGAGAGACCTCATCATGTTCTTATTGACATGTATTAATGAACTCTTTTATACATAATGTATTTCATTATTTATTGACATTTTGAGACTGTCGACATCTATGGAATTTATATTTATTTGACAATGGAGGCCATCTCCATAATTTTTTTTTTTTTCTGGACCCTTGGAGACTATACTTCTCTAAGATCTTAGATTTAAGTTTAAGTTAGGGACTATACATCCCTTCAATGTAATTGTAGTACGTACCGATATGTATATTTTATACATGTAATGTAAATGTTATATCTATGTGTAAATTTTGAAAAAAGGCCTTCTGCTTGAGTTTGTTGCGGCGCTTCTTCTCAAGCAATGGGTCTAGGAAGCGCTAGTAAATTCTTTTCTGACGTGTAAAAGTGCCCCTATGTGGCCAATTTGCTGAATAAATGATTGAATTTTGAATTTTTGAATTTTGAGAGAGTGGGAGGGAGATACTCACTCGGCTAGTGCTGTCTCCCTCTGTTCCAGCTGCAGTTTGACGGCGCACGCGTCCATATACAGCTCGTTGGCGCGGGCGAGCTGTTTCTCATACACTTGCCGGATGTCGCGCGCGTGTTTCAGCTCGTCCCGACGCTGGGTTGTGGTCTCTTGGATGTCGATCGGTGGGGTCTTCTCGCTTCTGTCGATGGTAACATTATTTTTTAACCGACTTCGAAACAAGGAGGTCCTCAATTCGTCTGTATGTTTTTTTATTCTTTTTAGGGTTCCGAAGTCCACAAGGAACCCTTATAGTTTCGCCATGTCCGTCCGTCCGTCCGTCCGTCCGTCAGTCCGCACTATTGCTCGGAGATGCTTAGTTCTAGAAAGCTGTAATTTGGCATGAATATGCATATTAGTTACGCTGACAAAGTGGTACAATAAAATGTTGAAATATATTTTTTTATAGGGTACCTCCCCTACTCGTAAAGTGGGGATGTATTTTTTTTTCTTGCGTACCCCATGATGTGGCATATCGGTCTTGAAAAAATATTGTGGGTTTTTTAAAACCATTTTTTGATTAAGTGATGCGTTTGTGAAATATTAAGCTTTAAAGTGCTATTTTTTGTTAGGGTCACGTGTCCCCCCTCCCCCCTGCCAGCTAAATGGTGGTATTTGGAAGGCTGAAAAAAAATCACGGTTATGGCATATATAACGTAGTTGAAAGGAAAACTATCACAGCTAAGTAGGCTGTACAAACTTTCGAGTAATAGTCGACCAACTTATGATGATGATTTTTCTCGAGCGGCAGGGGCGTCGGGCGGGCACGTCATACCACAGGCTAGCTAGATGCTAATAAGTCTTAGAAAGGTACTGGGGCATCGTCAACTTCGGAACCCTATACTTTGCGCGTGGCCCGACACGCACTTGGCCGGTTTTTTTTTTTGTATGTATCTTCCGCGATTACTCCGTCCGATTGTGAATTAGTTGTTTAAGCACACAAAATGGGACAAGTTAAAAACGAATGAACGTAATAATTTAATGAAACACTCACAGGATACATGGGGGGTCGGGGATTATTTTAATAGACTACTTGCGACACACATCAGTGAATTCAAATTCAATTCAAAATCAATCATTTATTCAGCAAATTGGCCACATAGGGGCACTTTTACACGTCCGAAAGGGAATTTACCAGCGCTTCCTAGACCCATTGCTTGAGAAGAAGCGCCGCAACAAACTCAAGCAGAAGGCCTTTATTCAAAATTTTCACATAGTATAAAAAAATTACATTACATGTGAATGACGTTTCGGGTGTCACCCACACTACTACAAAATTCCGGAGTAGCATACCTGGCGAAGTATATTATTGTATCATGGCTAAGTGATGAGAAGCCGTGGCGGCCTAGTGGTTCGACCTATACCGCTTCTCATGCAGAAGGTCGGGGGTTCGATTCCGGATCGCACCTCTAAGTTTACTTAAGTGTGAAATTCAATTTGAAATGGTGAGCTTTTAGGTGAAGGAAAACATCGTGAGGAAACCTGCACACATCTGCGAAGTAATTCAAAGATGTGTGCGAAGTCCCCGATCCGCACTGGGCCCGCGTGGGGACTATGGCCCGAATCCTCTCGTGATGAAATGGCCTGTGCCCAGCAGTGGCACGCAAAGGGGACTATCGTTTCTTTGCTCACCAGTTGGCGCCACTGTTGACTAAGGTCCAGAGGCATAGCTGTCAAAGGCGACTCTATAAGATCGGCGCCGAAACAAAGTTTTCAATCTTGAATCTCATTAAGTTTATTAATTATAAATAACTATTATCATAACGAGTAGCTATGCCGCAATGTTGAGCAGTTCCGTTTTGTTTGGAAAAAACGTTTTTTTTTTCAAGCCTTTTACATTCATCGCCAAATTATCCATAAATGCGATAATTTCACGGAGATCACTTTTCAACAGGTAAATTAAAGAAATTTATATTTTATATCACGAAGCCCGCCAAAACCAGTGAGAAGTGAATGTCATTGGACCTCACGCCACACCAGCGCCTCTAGTGGCAAATTCACACGCGATAGCCCCCAATAGGCTGTAGTAGTGTAGTAGTAGATGGCTTAGTGGGTTGGTTACTCACTTGGAGTACAGCTGTTCCATTCCTGCCTGTACTTCTCGCTTCCAGCTGGCCTGGGTGGCGCTGAAGCCGTCTCCTTGCATTTCTATGATCTCTTCGCCCGCCACCTCCAGATGGGCCGCGATTATCTTGAATGGAGGCCTGGAAATGGTCATTTATTTTTTTAAACCTTATCCATCATCGTCATCACCGTCATCGTCATAATCATAATCATCATCGTCGTCGTCGTCGTCATCGTCATTGTCATCTTCACCGTCGCCTTCACCGTCATCATCATCATCATCATCACTATCATCATCATCATCATCATCATCATCATCATCATTTTCAGCCGAAACTTTATTGCACACTGTTTGCTCCCGATTTTTCTTCCAAACCTTCCATGAATCACAGGGGGTAAAACAAAAAAAGAATCAGCCAAATCGGTCCAGCAGTTCTCGAGCCTTAGCCAGACTAACACACGGCGATTCTTTTTTATATATAAGAAGAAGAAGAAGAAGAAAGAAGATAAAGAAAAATGTAGTGTACAAATGGCGGGCTTGACGCCAAGAGGCATGCTCTATCAGACAATCTCTAGGCAAAAGATCTTTAGAGAATGGCTAGGGGCAGTGTTAGATAAAACCAGCTGTGCTGTGCACCAGTTTCGGCTGTGCGTTGTCACCAGAATCAGTTAGTCAATCAGTAACGGAAGAGTTTTATGTGTAGGGTCAAGCAAAACGTTGTGACAATATTTTACCCAAGGATACAGCTATCGACAAAGAACATATGGGACAAATATTAAAAACCTAAAAAACAGGCTTAGAATCGATAGCGTCACGTTTTGTTTGATCCTATATTTCATCGGTGTAAATCGGGCGTAACGTATCTATAATTTTTGAGTTTCATTAGGGTTCACTGACCTGTTCTTGGGTACGCGATTCCAGCACTGGGTCAGAAGTAGCTGCATGCTCTCTGGGACGGTGCTGGGTACCGGCAGGGATATCGTGTCGGTACCCACGCCCCACATTATTGCGTGGGTCTCCATATTCTTGTATGGCACCTGAGCGAAAAGGAGAATAGTAGATTGTGTGACTAGGGAGAAAAATGGTATATTATACCGCGGGTGACGGATTGAATCCAGAGCGATGCGAAAGAGTCTATAATATAATCACGAGCGGAGCGAGGGATTCTAACGTGGAATCTTGAGCTAGCGAGGGATTCAAGCCATGTCACGCAAGGATTAAATGATTTTGCTACCGTGTTGCACACTCTACTTTTCACTCCTCCTTTGGGAAAACCAGTAACAGCAGGGAACGAAATTGTACTTTGCTCCCAAGGGAGCAAAATCTTATTTTACTCCGTTTATGGGGTAGAAATGAAGAGGGAGCAAAATCGCATTTTGCTCCCTCTAAACGGGGACAAAGTACTCGATTTCGAATAGGAGGAGTGATAAGAATATGAATAGCACCATCATCATTAGAAAGCCTCTATTTTGAATTTATTTAGATCACACGGGGCACAGGACATGGGACCAATAGGCTCCCCCATCCAAGACTCACCTCCTGAGTAAGCAGCTCCCAAAGCACGACCCCAAACGACCAGACGTCGACGCGCTCCGAGCACGGCTCGTGCCGTATCACCTCCGGCGCCATCCAAGCCACCGTGCCGGTGAACGACATGATGGCGCTTACGTCGTTCCATTCGCGGGACGTGCCGAAATCCGACACCTTCACTACTAGATTGTCGGCTATGAGGATGCTGTGGAATAAGAAATTGAGTTCATAAAACAACTAGCTGACCCCGCGAACTTCGTACCGCCTTAGAATTTTTGTTGGGTATGAGAAATAGCTTACGTCCTATTCTCAGACCAAATTTCATAATAATTGGTCGGGCCGTTGCGGAGGAGTTTGGTTACAAACACTGTGACAAGAGAATTTTATATATTAGGTAGAAGATGTCACGAGTAAATTAAGTGTCATCAATCACTACATAGTATAAAACAAGGTCGCTTCGCTGTCTGTCTGTCCCTATGTATGCTTAGATCTTTAAAACTACGCAATGTTGATGCGGTTTTTTTAAAAAAAGATTCAAGAGGATGGTTTTCGTATATAATTTGTTATAGTTTAACGCTCAATTCCCGCGGGAACGCTATAACCGAATAGGGATGACGACAGGGTGAAGAAATCGAAATTCTAATTAGTCCGTCAGTCAGTTAATAAAAAAATATTAGACACGTATTTTTTGTTTTATCAAATTAACAAAGAATGACCAAGTTAAAACGCATTAAAGTTGGAGAGTGGGGGCTAACTACGTCACCGTTAGGTATAAATCGTACCTAACCGTGACGTCACGCGACATTTCAACTCAATATATCTCTGTATAAGTTTGATTACGTGAAAAAAGAAAAAATACGTGTCCAATACTTTTCAATAATCTTCCTGATAGACCAAGGAAAAAAAGTTGTCGTCATCCCTATTCCACGCAGCCGCGCGCAGAAGCTAGTTTGATAATAAAAATGATAAAGATTTCCTCCATGATGGTGATGGTTTTGGACTGCAACCGCTTGTTATACATTAGAGCGTTGTTGACGTGCCCTGACATGGCTAATGCAGCCAATTTTGGCCTTGAAAGTCCTCGAACAATGAACAATTTGATTATGATCATCATACAAAGGTCAGGATCAAAATCTATACTAGGTACTAATAATAAGTCTATAGAAGTCGCATCTGTAACTTGCAAATTAAAAGAAACGATCAAGTCGAGGGGAACTACATAATCGATACTGAACACAAAAAACTGTCCGATGTATGTATGTCCGTATTTAACTCGAAAACTACAAGTCGGATTGCTATACAATTTGGTATGGCGGTAGTTTATAACACTGTTCAACATATAGGCTACTTTTTCATCCCGGAAAACGCATAGTTCCCACGGGAACGCTACTACCGAATTTTACGCGGTCGAAGTCGCGGGCAGAAGCTAGTAGAAAATAAAAATAACAACAACAATTAAATTTGATGCATAGAGATTTAATGGGGACTATCGATTCTTGGCTCACCAGTTGGCGCCACTGTCGTCTAAGGTCCAGAGGTATAGCTGTCAAAGGCGACTTTATAAGATCGGCGCCGAAACAAAGTCTTAAATCTCGAATCTCATTGAGTTTATTAATTATTATAATTATAAATAACTATCATCATATCGATTAGCTATGCCGCAATGTTGTGCAGTTCAGTTTTGTTCCGAAAAAATGCTCTTTTTTTCAAAGCGTTCACATTCATCGCCAAATAATCCATATTTGCGATAATTTCACGAAGGAGATCACTTTTCAACAGGTAAATTAAAGAAATTATCATTTATGCCATGAAGCCCGCCAAAACCAGTGAAAAATGAATGTTATTGGACCTCACGCGACACTAGCGCCTCTAGTGGCAAATTCACACGCGATAGCCCCCATTGAGACCCGGTCACACCGTACGCGTATTGTGGCATTAGTTCTCGGTGTGACACATCAATTGCACTTTCTCTGTTTGTACAGTCGAGTTCATTAATATGTGTACACTTTTGGACCTTATTACAACGTGGTAAGGTGCAAAAGTGTGTATATATTGGCGAACTCGACTGTACAGTGCACGCATCAGTGTGATCCGGGCTTTAGGCTGGCCAGTTCGGAATTTCGAACGAAAATCTACTGTATGATTTTATTCATCAATTTTTTAATGGCCAAGTTTCATTGATTGTATAACATAGCCAAACTTTTTTTTTTAAAACATGAAAGCTATATACGCGTACCTACTACAGTTGTAGATTTATGGTGTGGAGGGTTTGCGTTCGAAATTTGTATGTGAAAACGCTGTAGTGCCCGTAATAAACCAAAATTAGGCGAGTCTCTTTCCAAAGACCATTATTTATCGTGTGAAGAAAATATAATAGTACATTACACACCTAGGGCGGTCAAGTAAAGAAAGTCTCAGATCGCGGGTAATTGAGGCCCGAGTCGGAGGCGAGGGCTATAATCTAGCGGTCTGAGGATTTCTTTACGACCGCCCGTGGTTAGTAGGTATACGATTTTACGTCACCACCTGGCCGTGAAGAGGGATTTTTAGTAGCGCCCAAGGGCGGTAAATCCCGCTTTTCGGCCTGGTGTGACGTAAAATAATAAAAAGTCTTCTGACTTTTTATTATTTTCCTATTGATAGAGGTAGACTGTGGACAAAATGTGTTCAAACCACTGATCTATTATAGGACTAGATTTACAATCAGCCGGGAAAAAATGGCCCCTTAAACGGGTGCCCGGGCACCCGTTTGGCGCGCAGTCTCGTTTCGGCCGTAATAGACAACGACAACTGTCAAATGGTCAAACATGACGAAATGTGCGGTGAAAAAATGTGTTTATAGCACGAAAACAAGAAGAAGAAAAGATGGAATATATTTCTTTAAGTTCTATTAATATTTTAACAAAATTAATGTGAACTCGTCATTATTTCGTGGTATTTAATCATTCATTTTCTTAGTACAAATTAACGGTTGTCACGGAACAAAAATCGGTGGAGTCGACAATTTTTTTTTTAATATATCACGTCGGTGGCAAATTTGTTTACGATCTACCTCTTGTGGTAAGCGGTCACCGTAGCATGTGGACGCCTGTTACACTAGGAATGTCATAAACGGGATGTTTGTCTTGTAAATAAAATGATTTATATAAAGCTCGTAATAACTATAATGTTTCAATTTAAGATTTCCACGAAATCCTCACCGACGTGCACAATGGGCCACTATAATAGCTCATGGCAAATAAGATGTACTTTTTAAGCCAAACGACTCTCTCGTGTGTTCGACCCATTTTCTGGTTTCCGACATATATTATTTAAACAATACCTTAGCTAGCACACAAACGGAGGCATTTTGGAAAAGGCACCTAAAACGAGTCGTCGCGGCGGACAGCTGGCGCAGACTAAATGAGTTTGACCCAGCTGGCTCTAACTCGTGTTACAAACGGTGAAGTGGCGTTGTCTCCTCTAGTACTAAGTACATATAACTCGATGGCTCGTAATTAATTGCTTATCGCCATTTTCATACTATTTTAGTATACATTGAATACGAATATATTTATTTATTGTTATACATCGTCGTAGCCCATTAATAAAATCATGGCAAAAACAATCAAAATTTGAAATGATAACAAACATAACACAGCACAGTTAAAGCACAGGCCGAGTCGGTAGGAACCGGTTTCGCCCTGTACTTACATGACGGGCCGCCTGTGCCCCCGCACTCATGCGCGACATGCTTGTGTACGTATCGCAGCGAGGTTGTATGAGGCTTTCACTCTGGTTGGTTCTCTACTCATGTGCTAGAGCATAAAAAGCAATTTTATTTCGCATATGCTCAACATAAAGACGAACTTTTAGAGCATGAGAAGAAATAAAAATATTGTTTTTTTTCCTATTTTCGTATTCATTCTCATCCATTCATTCCCTGTTCATTTTGACATTTATATTATGAAAATTATTGATCAAACACCTCCAAAACTTGGCGTTTAATGTTTTGAAATATGCGTTTACAAATTTGACACTTAAGTCTTATAGTGTTAGGTTTACTTTTGTATAAAATATTTATCTTGACACATATTATAAAGAGGCGTTATTAGCATATTGGAACGTATTTTCTAATGTCAGCTTGCCCCATATTTTTCGACATATTCTGTTAGGAACTGTTCGTCCATATGTTATAATAAGTCTATGGTTCAAACAACATATCGAATTCTATAAAAAGCTATATTTCAGAAACCCTATCGTCTTAGCGCACGCAACAGTTTTAAATATAGCACCAGACAAAGACCAGAGAGTTCACGACTTGAAAGTTTATTTTTAAATCTTAGTCGCTTTATCGGCTGAACGGACTGTCGCGGTCGAAGGTTCAATAAAAAAAAATCTTGCATTAAATCACACCTGTTTTGACCCCTATGCGTCTGTTCAGTTCTTTGGAAACACTGTAGGTACTTAATAGGGATGACGACAGGGTGAAGAAATCGAAATTCTAATTAGTCCGTCAGTCAGGTAATAAAAAAAATATTAGACACGTATTTTTTGTTTTATCAAATTAACAAAGAATGACTAAGTTAAAACGCATTAAAGTTGGAGAGTGGAGGCTAACTACGTCACCGTTAGGTATAAATCGTACCTAAAACCGTGACGTCATACGACATTTCAACTCAATATATCTCCGTATAAGTTTGATTACGTGAAAAAAGAAAAAATACGTGTCCAATACTTTTCAATAATCTTCCTGACAGACTAAGGAAAAAAAAAGTTGTCGTCATCCCTATTATATATTTTTTTCTGTGTTTGCACCCGACGACGCTGGGACGAAGTTAGGGTGATCCTCCCCAGTGTTTAAACCGCACCGCCCTCATAAGCATAACTATTCACTAAGTTGCTGATTTAGGCCCGGTTCCTATATCCACGAAACGCCTCGTTTTGCCTACGGACGGTTAAAATTTGACAGATTCTCTATGGAACAAATGTCAAAAATCAACCGTCCGTAGGCAAAACGAGGCGTTTCGTGGATATAGGAACCGGGCCTTAGTAATGATGATTTCTAAGAACTTTTAATACGGATAACATTCGCACCAATGTTAGTTTCAGATGCGATCAAAATAGTGGGTGTTTTCTCACATTTATCTACACCCTCCGTGCGTATTTATCCTCATGACTGAGGGTCGTGACTTCCATCCGGTGTCAGCTTCTCTCTGCTTCCATCTGTTGCGGTCGGCGGCAACTTTGAGAGCGTCATGTACTTTCAAAGACAGCTGGTTCCCTACTTGATCGGATCAACGCGTTGGACTACAACCTCTGTTTCTCCTGCCCTCTACTTACCCAGTGATGATTATCTTTTCCAAATTATCACCGGATTTCCTAGCTATATGGCCAATGAACTATTTACTACTACTACAGCCTTTTTGCGTCCCACTGCTGGGCACAGGCCTCCTCTCACCACGAAAGGGTTGGGGCTATAATAACTATTTATCTGCATAAAAATGGAGAAATGGTAATTACGGCGGTTCAAACGCATACAATTCGAATTAGCACTTTTTCTGCATTTTTGTAACAACGCACTAAAAATAGTTGAAAATAAATACAAATACTATAGCCCAAACCCTCTCGTGATGAGAGGAGGCCTGTGCCCAGCAGTGGGACGCAAATAGGCTGTAGTAGTAGTATAGAAGAGTGTAAAGTAACTGTGGACGCGTTAAAATTTCACGTATATATATTTTTTTCATTTATTGGGGTTAAAAAACAGTCGCTACAAAGTGTTTATGTTAAATTCATTACGTGCAAGTTGTATTCATCTATGTGCGACCAGCACCATTAACCGCTTATAGTTTATATATAAATTATATAGGGGTAATAGGTACCTAAGTTAGCTGGAAAACCCCGATCATCATACGAAATATAATATGGCGTCAATCCATCCAGTCTGGGGGAAGGGGTATTCTTAAGGAAATAGGTATTTTCTCAAACATGCTCGGAAATGTTCGTATTACTTTCAAAAAACAAAGACGCGAGGCTGTCCATTGCCGGCCTTGGCCAGCAAAAACATTATTGTCGTGTGTGTGTTTTTTTTAATTCGCTTGCTATTTGAGAAACCTCTGTAGAGAAACTGACAAATCCATGGAGGTAATAAGTACAACTTCCATGGCCAAATCATCCACGATCATGGAAGTAGTAAATAATGATGTGGGGTAAGTGCGCCTAAATTTATTTCGCCCCTATGCCTTGTAAACAGCCAACTAATAGTTGAGTAGGTAATATTTATAGGTTTCGATATACTTATGTTAGGCGCACTTACCACAGCCTGGCGCACTTGCCCCGACTGACCTTACGTATTTCCTCGCTGTTTGAGAAAAGCATTATATATACCTCGGCCGCAATTGCGATTGCAGACATTGCCGGACGCGTCCGGCAATGCGCTACTTGGCGGCCTCTACAATAATGTACTATTAAACATTTGACATTTCCAATTCGCACAAAGTAAATCTCATGTTCCGTCAAAAGTTACACAAAAAAGAGAATGTTGCCTAATACAGCTAGTTCCCCTCTAGCTTCCACTGATTGGGTTTTTAACACGATATCTACGTGTATTTTCATTTTGACGATATTTTCGTTTTGTAACTTGAAACAATTTATACGAATTTTAAACATATTAAAATGAGTACGTCTCACGTTAATTATGTAGGTTAATAGTCAACAGGAAAACCTAAACACATCATTCCAGATTTACATGTCGTCAATCAACAGCATAGGGAAAAGAAATTATATGAAATTTCGAGGAAAATTTACGCGAAAAATTAAAAAAAATCTTACAAAAAAAATTGCAAGTCCATAATGTGTGATTTATTTATAAATACCTGGGCCAGGGTAAAGTAGAGTTAAAATAAGTTTTCCCAGGTATGAGACCTGGCTAGATCCATTTTTCGGCCGCGTAAACCGAAACTCCTATGCAAATATCGTCCAAATCGTTACAGCCGTTTTTGAAATCGTTTGTAATTGTATTAGCTGGTATTAGGAAGATAGCTCTTTAAGGCCCGGTTCCTATATCCACGAAACGCCTCGTTTTGCCTACGGACGGTTGATTTTTGACATTTGTTCCATAGAGAATCTGTCAAATTTTAACCGTCCGTAGGCAAAACGAGGCGTTGTTTGGATATAGGAACCGGGCGTTAAAGTATAAGAGTATAATAATGGTATCTACTTTATATTTATGTGAATTGTAGATAAATGGAAAATTCTGTTAAAAAAATAGTGCTAACCTTTTGCTGTCATGTCGTATAAGTAGGTACAATTACCGTTCGTCTGTTTGTTGACACGCTAACATGAAAATTGAACTGTGAACTGTCGAAACAACTTACTTGGGGCTCTTCAGGTCTCTATGTATTATCTTGTGGCTGTGCAGGTATGCCATGCCATTGGAGATTTCCTTGGCCCACTTGAGAATCTGCTTCGGGGCGAACACTGAACCGCTTTGGAGGAACTCAAACAGTGGTCCGTACTGGCAGTACTCCATTACGACGCAGTAGCAGGGTGGCTTTGTAACGACGCCACGAAAGCGGACTGTGGGAGAATGGTGTGGTTAGATTTTAATGGTTTCCCGGTGAAAGTCGCGGGAATCCGAAAGGGTGATGGTGGCGCTCGACCGACCTATAGGTAGGAAAGTGTGATTTACTTTACTTAATTGACAATATTTAATTTTTTGAACACTGCCATTTCATTAGCTATTTAGAAAGTAGGGAAAATTTTAAAGGGCACTTTTTTTCGTAAGTCGTCAATATCATACATCATCATCATCATCATCATCATCATTTCAGCCGAAAGACGTCCACTGCTGGACATAGGCCTCCCCCAAGGCTCGCCACTCAGACCGGTCCTGTGCTACTTGCTTCCACCGGTTTCCCGCGACCTTCACGAGGTCGTCGCTCCATCTTGTTGGAGGCCTACCGACAGCTCGTCTCCCGGTCACAAAGAAGTCACTCAGAGGGCAATGGAGGGGGCTATGCTCGGGGTTTCTCTGCGTGATAGAATCAGAAATGAGGATATCCGCAGTAGAACTAGGGTCACCGACATGGCCCGAAGAATTGCGAGCCTTAAGTGGCAGTGGGCGGGGCACATTGCTCGCAGGACTGATGGCCGATGGGGCCGGAAAGTTCTCGAGTGGCGCCCGCAATATCATACATAAAATTGAAATTTAAAAACTCCTCATTCTACAAGGGCGTATACATACCTATATTAACATGGTTGAGTTTCCTCAGGTGTTTGATGTCGGTTTCGGCCTGGTCCCTCAGTTTCTTCACTGCCACCATTTCGCCTTTTATTTGGCCGCCGAAGACCACGCCCTGAGCTCCGGAGCCGAGGTACACCAGGTCCGTGATCGACTCGAACGGGATCTCCCATTTCTCTTCTGGAATGGTGAAAAAAAAACTGATAACATACAAAACCAAAGGTTGTCTGGTAGAGATCGCTAGTAAGCGATAAGACCGCCTGCTGTATGCCATGCCCTTTTGTGTAATTACATTATGTATGATTGTGTGGTGTTCAATAAAGTATATTGTATTGTATTGTAAAACGTAATATCTTCTATACACACAATTAAAACAAGAAACTGACTTGACTGACTGACTGATCGATCAACGCAGAGCCGAAACTACTGGTCGTAGAGGGCTGCAATTTGGCATGCAGGTTCCTTAGGGAACGTAGGGGAGCACTAAGAGAGGATTCCCCAAATTCCCGGAACGGAAATAAAACGGGGTTTTTCATTTTAATATTTCAGCGCATACGGAGTTGCGGGCAATTGCTAGTAAAATATAAGAGAATCCGCGCCGAATTTGGTTATAGCTTTACCCCGGGAACTATGCGTTTTTTTTTTTTTAAAGTACCCTATTTTCTTTCGGAGGGAATCGGAACTGTGTACATACCAAAATTTACAAAATCGATCCGAAAGAGGTAACAAACAGACAGAGTTACTTTGTCATTTACAATATTAGTATGGATTATTACGTCCCACAGCTGGGAAGGGTCAGAGCTATAGTCCCAATGCAAGCTCAACGCGAATTTGGGCTTGGACTCAGTTTGACCCTATGTCCCCAGTGGGGCACAGAGGGCGAATTTTTATCAACCGAAAAATTTATTGTTTTTTGCTCATTTACGTGGTCCGTTTACACACGTAGCACACGTAAATGAGTCATACACATTTTTTGGTATGAGTTAAGGTTACGAATCTTTCCTGTGGACAGCCCAGAGTTAAGGGGTTTAAAAGCCTAATTTCTTGCTGGGCCTTTACATACATGTGCATACAAATCCTCTCTTGTAACCTGTATGATAAAAACATAACTTATGTACACTACTACTACTACTACAGCCTATTTGCGTCCCACTGCTGGGCACAGGCCTCCTCTCGTCACGAGAGGGTTTGGGCTTTAGCCCCCACGCGGACCCAGTGCGGATTGGGGACTTCACACACATCCTTGAATTACTTCGCAGATGCGTGCAGGTTTCCTCACGATGTTTTCCTTCACCGAAAAGCTCATGGTAAATTCAAATTGAATTTCGCACGTAAGAAAACTTACGAGGTGTGAGCCGGAATCGAACCCCCGACCCTCGGCATGAGAGGCGGTACGTCGAACCACTAGGCCACCACGGCTGTTTACCCAAGCCGTTAACTATTGCATTGTCCACAGGAAAGACCCCTACTTTCGCGTTCTGACGTGTAAAAGTGCCCCTATGTGGCCAATTTGCTGAATAAATGATTCAATTTTGATTTAATTTTGTTCTGTGTATGACCTAAATCGTAGTTACTTAAAAATAGATTTGCGTAGTACCTATTATCATCCTTTCATTTGATGACTTTACAGAAAGTAAAAGTCAATGAACTACTTAGCACTTACGTGGTACTTACGAAGCGTAATTTTAATAGGCCGCTGTGTAAGGGCTTTAAGATTTCTACATTTTATGTTAATAAAAATAGTAGGACTTCAATTTATTTAGCGCTATTTACTTCGCCCGCGTGGAATTCGGTTATCGTGCTCCCGCGGGAACTATAGCCTATGTCATTTCCCGGGCCTCCAACTATCTCCATGCCAAATTTCATCCAAATCGGCCCAGCGGTTAAAGCGTGAAGAGGTAACAGACAGACAGACAGACTGACAGCCAGAGTTACTTTCGTATTTATAATATTAACTAGCTTCTGCCCGCGACTTCGCCCGCGTGGAATTCGGTTATCGCGTTCCCGCGGGAACTATGCGTTCTTCCGGGATGAAAAGTAGCCTATGTCCTTTCTCGGGACTCCAACTATCTCCATACCAAATTTCATCCAAATCGGTCCAGCGGTACAAGCGTGAAGAGGTAACAGACAGACGGACAGACAGACAGACAGAAAGAGTTACTATCGCATTTATAATATTAGTATGGATATGGATTTCCTTCACCGAAAATCTCACCGAAAATCTCAGTGGTAAATTCAAATTGAATTTCGCACATAAGTAAACCTGCACGCATCTGAGAAGTATTTCAAAGATGTGTGTGAAGTACCCAATCCGCACTGGGCCCGCGTGGGGACTATAGCCCAAACCCTCTCGTGATGAGAGGAGGCCTGTGCCCAGCAGTGGGACGCAAATAGGCTGTAGTAGTAGTAGTAGTAGTATGGATTTAGCGCATATTGCAAATCGTTTGGTATAATAGAGTTATTTTTCGAATTTCAATGAGCCAAGCCTTCCAGTCAACAGATAAAAAATATTAGAGCAAAGAAAGTTTCATAATCAGATTAAACTCCTAGGCAAGCTAAATACGCGGTGCATTTCTATAAATATCTATTCTAGTAGCCTACTTAGACTTTATGTACCTAATGATACTTACTTTATTTTATATGTACAGATTACTAGCTTGTGCCCGCGACTTCACCGCTGTCGAATTCGGCTATCGCGTTCCCGCGGGAACAATGCGTTTTTCCGGGATGAAAAGTACCTATGTCCTTTCTCGGGACCCCAACTATCTTCATGCCAAATTTCATCTCATTCGGTCCAGCGGTTGAAGCGTGAAGAGGTAACAGACAGACTGATAGACAGACAGACATAAAATACAGACAGACCAGAGTTACTTTCGCATTTTTAATATTAATATGGATGGATATGGATTACAGTTATGGAAGAATTAAAAAAAAATGGTTTGTTCCATCCGTGGAAAACCCGATCTCGTACAAATAACGGGATGAAAAGTATCCCATGTTATTTGCAGGGTTTCAAAGTATCTCCATACCAAATTTCATCAAAATCGTTTATGCCGTTTTAACGTGAAGTACGGACAAACAAACACACTTTAAATTTTTTAGTACTATTAAATTATAAATTCCACACCCAGCCTTAAAGCTACATATCAAGGACTAATATGTAATAGAAAATCGCGGTGCAGTCAATCAGTTCGCATTGCAATTGTGTGTTTAGTTACCTATTACAAAAAGATGTCTCCACCACTGTATCCAGTCACAAAGGAATAGGATATGTTTCAAAAGTGAATACATCTTTTTGTCGTTCACTGTGCAGTGATGAAACAATATTGTGCAATATTTTTTTGTATTTTATCACGAAAATTTATATTTAGTTATTAAAAACAAAGAAGTCTCAATTATTAGTGATCGTTTTAACGTGACAAACGCCACGGACGGCCGGAGCGGACAATGATTAGCGTAAAAATAGTTTATATTTACGAATGTATAATTTGCACACCACTTCATGCAAGATGAACGGTATCTTTAATTATGCTTGACTACTTGAGAATAAAGAGATTATATTTTATATTCGAGACCTTGTACCTTGCATAGAGATTAATTTTAATGGCACATTAATTACTGCTTCCAAAACAATGTGCAATCAATATACAGTCAGCAGCAGAAGTAGATAAGCTGTCCAGGTGTTCAAAATGACCTACACACGACCTTATTCTTAAGACGTTAAGGGCGTGTGTAGGTCATTTTGAACACCTGGACAGCTTATCTACTTCTGCTGCTGACTGTACATATATTTACTATTACTACTGCAGCCTATTTCGGTCCCACTGCCGGGCACAGGCACCCTCTCATCACGAGAGGGTTTGGGCTATAGTCCCCACGCGGGCCCAGTGCGGATTGGGAACTTCACACACATCTTTGAATTACTTCGCAGATGCGTGCAGGTTTCCTCACGATGTTTTCCTTCACCGAAAAGCTCAGTGGTGAATTCAATGAATTTCGCACATAAGTAAAATGCATGAGAGGCGGTAGGTCGAACCACTAGGCCACCACGGCTTCTATTCTTCTTACATATATTTAGTGACTTTTAATTGGTATCCGGGAACCTGCATCTCAGGCTTGTCTCCCTCCCTATCTCTCATAGTTGTGCCCGGCAACTCCGTCCGTTCCGGATTAACTCTAACAAACAGACAGACAGACAGAAAGAAAGAGACAGAAAAATTACCTTATATATAGATAGAAGATATGGATAGATCATAAATTAGACACAAGCATTGTAATTGAATTTGTTAAACCTGTTTATGTGTTTTTTTTTTTCAATATTGTACACCCGAAATGGGTAAAAGCTGTTGGTACCATTTATTTATTTTTTACAACATCTGTACTGTACACAGTTTTGATGCAATAAATTATCATCTTATCTTATCTTATCTTTTACCTTTTACTTTTAACCTGCTCACCTCCATTGGATGGGCACAAATTTTGGTCATAGTTCTAGTTATTACTAGTGACTTGGTGAGATCAGAAAAAATGTAATTATATAAGACTGTCAAATTCCTTACATTACGGCGTACATCGGAAATAGCCAGAGAGCTTCAAATTTTCATGCTTCTCCTGTGTAGATCTAGATGTTTTTATGGAGTTCATATTTGTATGCGGGCTACCTACGCAGCGACATCCATTATCGCTATATATTACGCTGATTTGTTTGATGGTTGTTATTCTAATTTTACCTTTAACTTCTTCTATGGTGAGATAAAGCTTAATACTGTTTTATTTTACATTTTGAAAAATGCTGAGTTTCTTTTAGCTCCACCTTTTTTAAAATTTTCCATAAACTGAATCAACAATATGACTATGTAACTTTAGAGCTTGCTTGCAAAATTTCAAGAGAATCAGTTGGAAAATATGGATTATTTGGCAACTAATGTGAACGCTTTGAAACAAAAAAGAAACTGAACAAAATGGAACTGCACAACATTGCGGCATAGAATAGAATAGAAGATAATTTATAAGGCATAGCTACTCGATATGATGATAGTTATTTATAATTAATAAACTTAAAGAGATTCAAGATTTAAACTTTGTTTCAGTGCCAATCTCATAAAGTCGCCTTTGACAGCTATACCTCTGGACCTTAGTCAACAGTGGCGCCAACTGGTGAGCAAAGAAACGATAGTCCCCATTAAGCACAAAGCATTGAGATGGGGGAAATCAGAGGCATGGTTAAATTTTATGACTTCTTAGTAATAATTGGTTTCCAGATACCTACTGAGAGTCCTGATGTAATCAACAATAAAAAAGTATATAATAATAATACAATAATGAAAAAAAAGCATTCAAATGCATCATCATTAATAGAACGAGCTAAATAAATATTACCTACAGAGTACACAAACTGCTTTTCTATGGAGTAAAGCGACAAACATAAAATAGTTAAAAGCAGAGTGAAGAGTTTATTGTTACCTTTTTTCAGTTGGACCATTATAATAATGAGTTTGACTGATGTGTGTATTCATACTAATAATGAAGGTCAATGTAACCAAATCATTTGAAAAGAAATATGGCATGAATATTACTCTGGGAAATAAAATGTACATTTTTTTTTGTTATTAAATACATACCAGGTGTTATTTCATCCAGATCCAGCGCTTGCGTCAACTTATCTCCCTCACAATAAAACTTATTCAAAATCTTATTTAGCATTTTAAAATTGAACACCATTCTTAGTAAAATTCGAATTTCCTTTTTATTACAACCAGCCAGGACTATGTCCAAACCTATACAGACAAAAGATAAATCCCCAGCATCCAACGTAGGCAAGGCAGGTCAAGGACTAAAGCCGTATAAATGTAAACACACCAAAACTCTCCCTTCGACGTACGCGGAAGGCTCAAAATCACACTGCGAATTGCAAGTTGACATAAAATCAATTGCGATGCATCCTTGTCAACTCGCGCATAGGCCTTGTATGCAGTCCCTGGGACCTAAAAATAGCGGTACCTTTAACTGGCTTCTGCTCTGGCTGTCTGAATACTGAGACGACCGTGGAAAGGCACCCCATCACTCCCTCCAGCCAAAATACGGGCTTCTTCTCCTCGTCAGGACAAGGACGCAGTTGGAACTCGTCCTTGAATATCCCGGCGTCATCCAGCTCGTCCTGCCCGTTATTGTCCATCGCGAAACCCCTAAGCACAATTCCCCAACTGAATTTAATACATTTAAGTTTCAATTATGATGAAATTTCAATTTCAAAACAAGTTTCGCGTCAACCTGAAAGGAAGCAAGTGTACGAGTGTAGCGTGTGGTTGGTGTGAGTGAATGCATGCACAGACTTTGGCACAGACTATGATAGAGATGAGTGAATGAAGTTTTATCCAATGGTACGTTTACAAGTACGTGGCGTTCAGAACGACACTCACGGGCGCGTTCACGGGCACGAGCGTGTAAACAGGCTGTTTTTGAACGCGCTTGTGAATGTGCACGTGGACGGCGTCGATCGGTCGACGGTCGGTTTACGACAAAGATCAAAGGTGAATTTGATCGTGCTCAGGTTTACACGGTCGGCGTTCAAAACGACATTCAACGGGTACATTCACGCACCCGGGCGCGTGCGTATAAATGTAGCACAATTTATATGTACTAGCCTGTGCCCACGGACTTCTTCCCTCATAGATTCAGAATCTGCGTATACCCAATTACCCAATGATAGTATACATATAGATGGTTATAACTTGTAGCTATAGAAGTATTGAAAAACTGGTTGGACCCGTAGAAAGAAAACTGGTGGTCCCGGAATATCGGGATAAAAAGTACTATATGTTATGGTCAGGGTCTCAAACTATCTCCATACCCATGTTCATGCAAATTGGTCCACTGGTTGCGACGTGAAGGAAGGACAAACAAAAAAGCACATTTTCACATTTATATTAAAAGTATGGATGTTCAAACGCGCGTGCTCGTGCTTGTGTGAACGTACCAAAAGCAGGCTGTTCACATGCTCGCGGACATGGTAGTCAGTGCAAGCATGGCAGACGACGAGAACGTTAGTTTCGTGGGGGCTAACTGCATTGAGTTTCTTTTATTTTTATGAAAGTAAGTAGTGTGCCCGTAAGTACTTCGTTTTTTAGTTTAATTTTTGAACTCTTTCATGAGTTTTTCACAGACGCTCAACCTGTCCTAAGCATCTGCATCATTTTTTTACATTTGTGTTGCTTATTTGAGGGGGTCCATATTATTGGTTCTCCTTGTTAACACCTGGTAACACAAATGTAAAATTTTTGTCGTTAGACCAATATGACAAATTGGCACTGTCAAATGAATCTTATTCGGCAAGTCATCAAAAAACGACGTCAACCGATCGACGGCGTTCACGTGCACATTGACGAGCGCGTTTCTAAAACAGCCCGTTTACACACTCGTCCCCTTGAACGCGCCCGTGAATGTCGCTTTGAACGCCGTGCATGTGAAGATGTCGCAAAGATTTCTCATGTTGTCGTTCTTTACCAACCATAGACACAGCTTACTTTGTTTGATTTGACAACCGACGTCAACCGCGTCAACGTCAACACAGCAAGGCAAGGGGCAAGGGGCAAGCAAGCAAAGTAGTTGGCTAGCTCAAAAGTGCCGATCAATTTACTCATATACGTTAATGTAATTTAAATAATTATATATCACTCTTCGGATATCATCGTGAATTCAGATTATTGGTAGAAATCAATGTTAGAAGAATAGATATATGCTTTAACTGTTTCAAATTACAATGGAAAAGTTATCTCTGAAGGAGTTTTTCGCCGCTTACAAAAGGTGGGTGATAAGTAATCCTAATTTGGTGACGGACGTGGAGATGGTGGCAACATGGTCATCGTACTTTGTCGCGGGGAAGATAAACAAGTCGCCAATAGTCTCGGAGCTGGTTTATTCCTTGTCGAAGTTGCTATCGCTGTTCAATGACAGACTCATTCGGGAAGCCTACGGCTCTGATCCTGAGTCTTACAGTCTCCGGGAACAGATCAAGTTGTGGTTGACCGTCACACACTACTCTGAAGTTTTTGTAGAGCTTGTTGTGAAGAACCGATGGGGTAACAAGGGTAAATGGACAGTAGCGACTTTACTGCAGCTATTCAAGTGTTCTTCCGCCCTCATACTGCTTTTACGGTTCAAGGAGCTCCCTATCCAGCACCCGCCAGTCGCCGCCATGCAGCGGAAAAAGTTCACTGAAGACAAAGCAAGCGAAGATGGTGAGAGCTCATTTTTTACCTTGAAACGCTCCGGCCGGGTAGTGCGACGTGTGGACGGCGCGCCTCCAGTAGCATTCCGTGACTGGCAACCGTTAAAACTAAATGACGACACCAACCACACCGTCAACATGAAGGACTTAATGTATGCGGAATCGCTGCACATATTGAAGCCTCTAATACATTTAGCAGCTATGAGGGTGTTTGGAACGAAAGCCTGGAGACAGTGGCTTGTATCACTAGGCATTGACTTGGCGAGTTTGAAAATGTACAATCGTCACATGAAGGATCTCACACCGGAGCAGAAATTGGAAATAAGCCGCAGGAAATTGAGCCTCGTTCTTTATTTGCTACGTAGCCCTATGTACAATGGATATTCCAAAAATATCATAGAGAGTATACTGGCGTCAGCATCACATAAGATTCCATTAATGTCGTTTATTTGCGGGCCTGTGATACAGTATCTTAGTCATTGGCAAGATATCTATTTCTATATGTGGTCATCTTAGATTTGCCTGCACCATTTTTTGCATTTATTTAAAAATGGGAACTTGACCTAAGAAACAATTCGCTGCATATTAAGCCCATAATAATTGTAATGAACACTTATAGATAAACATGGACATGTTTAAGATAATCCATGGTTTAAACAAAAAGAAAAAAAAACTTCTTATCCCAAGTGATTTTCACATGTTTTTACTCGGAATTTCCATCAGGATGTATTACTTCATTACTGATATCATCCATGACAAAGTGTTATAGTACATTACACACCTAGGGCGGTCAAGTAAAGAAAGTCTCAGATCGCGGGTAATTGAGGCCCGAGCCGGAGGCGAGGGCTATAATCTAGCGGTCTGAGGATTTCTTTACGACCGCCCGTGGTTAGTATACGATTTTACGTCACCACCTGGCCGTGAAGAGGGATTTTTCGTAGCGCCCAAGGGCGGTAAATTCCGCTTTTCGGCTTGGTGTGACGTAAAATACATTGACACAAACAAACGGATCTTTCCTGTTTATAATATTAGTATAGACATACAGCCAATGATCAACTTTCCGTTTTGAAGACTAGATTTGGACTAGATCTTATCTTGGTAGTTATAATATAGAGTATACACATATATTAATGTATTCATGTAACAAACAATTATTAGGACACAATTTTCCATAAAATATGGTTTATGTAACTATTGCTATACTTTTCTTATGTATGCAGTTGAAAAGGTAGCAAAGAGTTGGTTGGGTTATTTTATTAGGTACTTATTTGGATGAGGTGGTTGTTTAGCTGTATATAATTATAATTTATTATTAAGTGCCAAGTGATGGGTAAGGTGTTACTGATTTTTTATAATTAAGTATATCTAATCTTCAATTTGGAAATCGACATCTGCGGGTTTAAGGAAAACGTTATGACGGTATTTTAATCACAGAATCAGCTATCGATTCTAATCATGGTTTTTAGGTGTTTGGTTTTTTTCGAGTTGGTAAAAAAAAGTAAATTTAGTATGGGATCATCTTTGTTTGAAAGATTTTAATTATTTACTATTTAGACCCATTTTCAGCATACCTATATTATCCATATTAATATTATAAATGCGAAAGTAACTTTGTCTTTCTGTCTGTCTGTCTGTTACCTCTTCACGCTTCAATCGCTGGATCGAGATGAAATTTGGCATGGAGATAGTTGTAGTCCCAGGAAAGGACATAGGCTACTTTTTATCCCGGAAAAACGCATAGTTCCCGCGGGAACGCGATAACCGAATTCCACGCGGGCGAAGTCGCGGGCAGAAGCTAGTTAATATTATAAATGCGAAAGTAAGTCTGTCTGTTTGTCTGTCTGTTACCTCTTCACGCTTCAACCACTGGATCGAGATGAAATTTGGCATGGAGATAGTTGGAGTCCCAGGAAAGGACATAGGCTACTTTTTATCCCGAAAAAAAGCGTAGTTCCCGCGGGAACACGATAACCGAATTCCACGCGGGCAGAAGCCAGTATAATATAAGTGCCGGGAAGTATTATGCGATTGATGGTGTGAGCGATACCTGCATTCCATACTATTTTTTTTACCAACTTGAAAATAAATAAAAACCTAGCAACACTGCTTAGAATCGACAGCTAATTCTGTGGGTAAAAATTCGTCGCAACGTTGTGCTAGACCCTATATAATTCGGTTAGATTTCTATCAACATCATAGACGTAAATAATATAGACCCGGTCTAACGTACACGTAATATGTCCCCACTTCCACGGTGTCCAATCCAAAGTTCTGTCACCGAGCGTGCGTGACAATAAGCGTTTTTAAAAAAACTTTTTTCGAAACTGTTTCTCAGTATCTAAAAACTCGTCTCGTTGTTGGAAAAATGTGAGCTAGCTTTAGTGTCACGATACAAGTTTAACTTTGGATTGGACACCAATGAAGTGGGGAAACATGACATGTATCTACGTTAGGCCGGGTCCATACGAAGTATTATTTATGTCTATGACCAACATCCTACCCAATGTCAGCAAGTATAGCAGAACACAACTTAGAAGGCGTGCGGCGAAGCACTTAAGTCGTTGATGCAGAGTCTGTTATTGCTTAATCCGCGCGCCTTCGAAGTTGTGTCGTGCTATACAGTCGACTGCAGAATATGTTTTTATTTTACAAAATGTTGTAAGTCCTTATTACTATAATAGTAAGGTCTTTGTATACATAATTATCGTGTGGATACACAACTATGTAATCGACTGTATTATATTAAACTGTAAACTATATCATTTTAAAGAAAGCTTTTTAAAATTTAATTTTACTTATTTGGCTGTCTGTAAGGCTCAAGAATCAAGAACAAGATGTAGCCCGTTTAAATCAACATGACATGGGTTTTTTCTGGCTTTGTGATACGATACCAGTATGTAGTTAGTAGGTACTTACAACGAAAATTTACAATGTAATTCTTGTATGCGTACAAGCTGAAATCGTTTTTTTATTGAATCAAGAACAATAAAACAATCTCGAAAAATAAATGACTTTAATTTTTTTTAGTAGTTTTTAGTTTTAACTGACGGAGATCTGCAATTTTTTCGATGTAAAAATAAAACAATAAGTTTTTTCAAAAAATATTTTTTTAGGACAAAGCTTTTATTGCTGACTGTCCTATTCTCCTTCATCTACCCTTCAATACGAATAAACGAGCCCAAACTCGATGGGCTCCACCTTCCAGCTCCATCATCAGATCAGCTCCACGTCATCATAATATTGCATTGTCACGTGATTTACATATTCGTGCAAAATTTCAGCTCAATCGGAAAGTGGGTCAAATTTAACTTGCAAGATTCCATTACAGGCAACGGAACAGGTGAAAGTAAATAATAGTACATTACAGACCTAGGGTGGTGAATTCGTAATGTCCCAGATCGCAGGTTTCTGTGTCCCGAACCGAAGGTGAGGGCCATAAATATGCGATCTGGGGCTTTACGAATTACCGCCCGTGGTTTGTCAAAAGTTTTACGACTTGCCTTGGCCAAGAAGTGAGATTTTCTCTCCGCGTAGCGGGCAGAAAATCCCACTTTATGGCCAAGGCTGATGTATAATCTTTTAAATTGAGATGATGGATTTATTCCATAAATAACTAGCTTCTGCCCGCGACTTCGTTCGCGTGGAGTTCGGTTATCGCGTTCCCGCGGGAACTATGCGTTTTTCCGGGATAAAAAGTAACCTATGTCCTTTCTCGGGACTCCAACTATCTTCATACCAAATTTCATCAAAATCGGGCCAGTAGTTTTCACGTGATGTGCGGTCAAATAAACAAAGTGTCAAAAATTCTAAAAACTGTTGGAACGTGTTCCGTTCTCGAGTCTCAGTATCCCCAGCCAACTTTTTTTCGAATATCTCCCATGACTTTCGACCCTCTTTAGCTTTATTATATGTATTTATAGAAGAAGTTGTCCCATAATTAAACGATGATATGGAATCCTTATATGTATGTAGGTCACAATAATGGATGGTTTAATTTTTTACTTCACCCTTGGCAGCAACCTGACCAAAGCAAGACGTAAAACTTAAGACAAACCACGGGCGATAATTCGTACAGCCCCAGATCGCATGTTTTACTAATGGCCCTCACCTTCGGTCCGGGCCACAAACACCTGCGATCTAGGGCGTTAACGAATTCATCGCCCTAGGTCTGCAATGTACTATTATTCACCTATTGTAGGGTAGGTAACGCGTTTGAAGAGCAGCGTCCTTAATAAGAAAATTGAAGCTTCATGTCAAGGAGTCAATGATAATGAATGTTGTGCTCATAAACAGCCTCTCAAAGACATGCGGAGCTACTGAACTGAGAAATATGGTTTGTCCGTCAATGGGTCACTGAGCGTGATGTTGTGGTAGCCGGGCTTTTCTTGGACTGGGCTAAGGGGGCGCGGAGGTACTGGACCCAAGTCGAGAACCGCAGGGCAGGTCTCCACCGGCACCAGAGTAGGTGGCTGCGCCGCCCGCGCTTCCTCTATGGCCCGGGCCACCCGCTGCCCCAAATCATGGTCCACCCAATACAGCATCTTCAACGCATTCTTCTGCACAAAGGAAGCTGCCCTCGACAGAGGCCGACCCAGATTCTCAGCCAACCTCCTCCGCGCTCCCTCCGTTACTACATAATAGTTGTAGAAATCAGCAGCCTCCTGCAGATCAACCGACGCCCTGTCCAATATCTTTAACTTTTCATTGGGTCTCGCTGTGTTCACGTACGCCACTGGCCCGTTGAACGAGTTGGTGTAGAAATTCGGCGCATCTCTCATGTTGTCTCTGACTGGAGGCTTCCCATCGCGACTGTACACATTTATAGCTATAGGACGGTTTACTTTAACCTTGTTCGAGTTGCTCCCCAAACGGTGGTTGTGAGCGTTACGATAAGCCATCATTCGAGCTTTGAACAGCTCGTCGGGTGCCCCAGCGATGCCGGGGACCAAATTGACAACGCTGAAAGCTGCCTGCTCCACGTCGGCGAAGTGGTTGTCGGGATTTCTATTCAAAACCAACCGGCCAAATGTTATCGTTTTGTACGTTCCTTTCCTCCAGAACCCCGTGACGTCGAAGGGATTATAATCGAGCGTCTTTAAGTTTTTCTTTGGGATGATATCCATTTCTAGGTTCCAGATAGGGTAGTTACCCAAGGCGATCTGGTTGTAGAGGGCTCTCGAGGCGTACTCTGGGTCGTCCGCCCTTAAAGCTTGAGCCGCATTCTCGGTGAGGTACTTTTTCCCCTGCTGACTTTTAAAGCTAAACCTTACGAAGAAGCTTTCTCCACGTCTATTGTATATTTCGTAAGCGTGGATCATGTGACTGTCCATCACTCCGTAGCCGTTAGTCAGGCTATAATCGGACGCCAGCCACATCCGGTGCCAGAGTGTCTCGGGGTTGTGTGTGATGACATCGGCTTGCATGGTCGGGTCAAATCTATTGTGGACGGGGTTTCTTAGCAAACCATGCGTGATGCTGTTCCATCGAAAAGGATCTTTGTGGGAGTATACCGGATTGCTTATTCCTAAGAGGTCGAAGTTGCCTTCTTTGGTGTAGAACTTGACGGCCATGCCTCTGGTGTCTCGGACTAGATCGTTGCCTCCTGGGCCTTGAGAGAACAGGCTGAATCGTGCTACGACGGGGGTTTTCTTGCCGATGTGGCTGAAGCAGCCAGCCAGGGTGTAGGGAGTTACGTCATTGGTGACCTCGAAGTAGCCAAAGGCGCCGGTTCCCTGGGCAAAGACTTTCCGTACTGGGAGGGTTTCCTGCTGGTTGCTGGAGTAGGAGTCGTAGAAGTGAGGGTTATGGAATACGTCGGAGTTGAGTCCCACCGTGTCGCGCACATCCAGCGGCGCGCCCGCGCTCATGGTCATCACTCCGATCGGTTGCTAAAAGGTTATTTTGTGAAATTATATTCGACTGTCAATTATACATACAACATATACATATTGTGAAATAGGTAAGTGTTCGCCACACCAAGCCCGATATCTTGTATCATACAGTGTGTCCAGTGACGTGATTTTATCTATCAGTGAAAGAGGTTAAAATGATATACGAGTATATTATGTTAAATAAACCTAATTATCCTAATTCTGTCCAGTAAGATTTTAGGTAGGTACATTGTACCACCATGCGAGTGGGAAGGTAGATTTCTTTACGAGCAGATTCTAGTTTATTTAGTTTAGAACTGGGGTCACCGACATAGCCCGAAGAATTGCGAGCCTTAAGTGGCAGTGGGCGGGGCACATTGCTCGCAGGACTGATGGCCGATGGGGCCGGAAAGTTCTCGAGTGGCGCCCGCGAACCGGGAGACGAGCTGGCGGTAGGCCTCCAACAAGATGGAGCGACGACCTCGTGAAGGTCGCGGGAAACCGGTGGAAGCAAGTAGCACAGGACCGGTCTGAGTGGCGAGCCTTGGGGGAGGCCTATGTCCAGCAGTGGACGTCTTTTGGCTGAAATGATGATGATGATGATGAGTTTAGATGCATTGTATGGGAATGCTAGTATAATTAGGTTGCCATGGATTTTTACCCGCCTAACTGCACTAGAGAGAGAGTGAGCTATGCTTGTATTTCATTGCATGGATCTCAGCTTGAGAGTTGTAGTTCTAGATTCGTCGTGTGAAAGTAACTGGGTTAATGACACCTGTGTTTAGTTGGCGTGGAAGGTAGGTAAGTATATATATGTAAAAAAAACGACTTACTCTATGTATCAATTTGAAATCTAGGAGCTGTCGCTCCGCAGGCTCCAGCTCGTTATCCAGTGTAGTATTATAAGCGCTAGCATTGTGCTTTAAAAATATGAGCACCAGGCAATACAACCCACGAGCCAACATCCTTTCGATACTGCAACGATATCACATCCATCATACATATTTATATAAATTTCAATTATTATTATTATTAATTAGCCTAAAAACTTAAATTATGAAAATTATTTATCGCGTCCGCAATTACCGATATTAATGTAGTTTTGTGAGTAATATATATAATTAGGTAGGCATTGTTTCCGAGATAAAATAGCTGGAGGTGAGTAGTAAGTAATAGGTACTAAGTAGGGAGCAGGGCAGAGCTTTTACTTGGGCTTTCCACCTTTTCAGGAGTCCAGGTAGCCAGTCTCTTATCTGAGAAAAACTCGTTTGTATCTATTTTCATGGAAGGTAAAATGGAAGTAATTAAGAAGGGGAAGAGGTAGACCACGCTTAACCTACTATGACCAGCTGAAGGAAAGAGCAAATGTCCCGTCTAATTACGACCTAAAAACACGGGCACAGGATCGAGAGACATGGCGGTTACTCCACCGACAAGAGCACGGCTCTTAATTAGAAGAAGAAGAGAAAGCTACTATGAAGATTTAGATGAAATTAAGTTTAAGTAGTGTTGAGATTAATGATTATTGAGAACGATATTAAAGCCAATAATACGCTAAATTTAGTTCATATAAAAAGTATTGTGATATTCAATTGATAACTTATGAATGAGAACAGGATGTTACTCCATTTCTAACAGATTAATAAGTACTTGCAGACTAATAATTACGTAAAAAGTATTTTATTAAGGTTAATTGTTTAACCAGTATTGATATTTAGATTAATGTGTAAATAAGAATAGTTATTTGACAGTTCGATAGTTTTAAATTGAATTAGAATCACTCGCTTGAACCTAAGTGGTTGGCACTGCAACAGGACGTGACTTACCTAAATACTGACGAAACAAATTCTTTATAAGTAATGATTATTTACGTAAGCCATTCTTGAAGATAATACTTAATTAGAATTACTATTTGCCATTTCTTATTTATCTGGATTGTGAATTATCATCTTGGGAAATGTTTAAATTATACGAATGTAAATTGGCAGTTGAAAAGTCAAATAGGCAACATTTTTCTCAGAGTAAATTAGCTAAGATTTCTATAAAAACTCTTTTAATTGACGTAACAAATCTGGATTAATTATTATTGTATAATTGAATATATAACTGTTAAGTTGATTATCTTATTGCTCATTTTGGAATTGGCGGCAAACAATGCTATGAGGTACTACTTGTGAAATCGAAAGATGGTGGATAGGAGGGAGGAACTGCCAGTCTTGCGATGGCAAGCAACTGAGACGGTCAAGGATTCAAAAGCTAAGTAAAAATTAGGGCAACTGTAGTACATTTTCTTGTGACGGCTTCTATATAAATATTGTAAACTGTAATTTTAAATTAGTTAACAATGCTGAGCCTATTTCCTAGTAAATTACTTTAACAAATTATTGTCTAGATAATATGTTTGCAGGAGAACGATTTGTAATAAACATTTTTAAAAGATAAACGAGTGTTAGGGACTATACATCCCTTCAATATAATTTTAGTATGTACCTGTATATATACAATTTATACAGGTACTGCAAATGTAATCTGTATGTGGAATCTTAAAAAAGGGCCTTCTGCTGAGTTTGTTGCGGCGCTTCTTCTCAAGCAATGGGTCTAGGAAGCGCTAGTAAATTCATTTTCTGACTATACAAAATGATAATTGAAAATAAATGAATGTCTGTTTCAGCTTGTGGTTTCGTCTTATAAATTCCCATATTCTTACACCTAATCTTAACAATTTCAGAAGTGGGATCAGCTATCTCCATGCCCAAGGTTGCGAGGAGGTGAACCCGGAGGCCGAGGATGTCAGCGGCGTGGCCGCGGGCCAGCGGCAGCGGCGGCGAGACACCGGCCTGTCCGCGTGCGCCCAGATGCAAAGGACTACTTATTACTATTTATGACCGTAAAAGCAAACGTGGTAAGAATGTTCCATATCCTAAGCACGGTGTTACTGCTAGGGGTTATTGTCATACGGCTGTTCAGATATTTTCTTTTTCTTGATATTTTATTTAGGTAATGACTAGAATTATTAGAATATAGTCTCTTCATTACTGTTGAAAACTATAAATGTCTTAACCACTACAATCGCTTTCATAAAAATAAAGAGTGTAGGTAGATTCAACGAGTTATCTTGTGTAAGTGCCTTGCTTAAAAATACATAAATACCTACCTGCGTACCTGTTTTCTTCGATATTTACTTATTGCAAAGCTCAAGATTTGGGGAGTGAAATGCATATCTATATGTACTTTTACAAAGTACCTACAGTTGACACAAATGATTTTCCGGAAAGCAATTCAAAATGTGTGCACCTATTTGTAATGTTTTTTTTCCATGGTTGTTATATTTTCAGTACTTATAGTAGTTTACAGACAATAGCTAACACAAAAATGAAATAGTATGTTGCTTCTCATTTACTTCATTACAGTGAATAGGTACTTACCTGAACCCCTACATAAGATCCCTCCAAACTATTTTGTTTATGATCACAAATTATAATCACCATATTAATTATGTATAATTATATTTCTGATACAAATCGATTATCTAATTTATTGTGGACATCTGCTGAAGGCCTGCTAAATGACCTTTCATTTAACTAAGAAATTGATTTTGAACATTCATTTCCTTATTAAAATGCAGAATTTGATATAAAGCCTAGATAGTTAAAAATCTAAAAACCGCACGCAACGCGTTGGTGATGCGTCGTTTGTTGCCAATGACTGGAGCTTAAAAACAAATAATCGCTATTTATCCACTTGGGTCCTTTCCTACAAACGGAAAAACTATTTTTTTTACTATATGCACAATATATCTTACCTAAGAACTACCTATATAGATAGACAGAAAAATCAGTTGTACCATTTTCCTATTTATAGCCATAGTTTATCTTGGTCGTTTTTGATTTAAATTTAGCATTTTAAACCTATAGGCGAAAATTTATTAGAATAGGTACAAATACACATGGCCATTGGATAAGTAGGCTGCCTTGATCGCACATGATCATTTTAATGAGACAGAGTTTACTGACGCATGTTTCGAGTAGTCAGTACTACAGGAGGATAATTCGTACTGTGCTCCTCACGATGTCATACAATCTTAATTAGATAAAAATGAATTACCGTGTGTTAGTCTGGCTAAGGCTTGAGAACTGCTGGACCTATTTGGCTGAATCTTTTTTGTCGTATTCCCTGTAATTCAATGTTAGGTGTCTGTGGTTAGGGTAAAAAAAAAAAGAGAAAGAACAAATCGGAAGTCAAAAGTTACTTAACGTTACATGAGAATCTGAGGCGAAACAAAGTTCACCGGGTCAACTAGGTAGTTCTAAATAAAACATACCTTTCAGGTAATAAAATTAATAATTCTGTGAAAGTTGAGTAAATAGGTGACAGAGTGCAAATATAAGCACTGAAAAATAAAAGGTAAATAAGAATTTCTTAAAATGAGTTGATAGCATGACTGTACAAATAAAGCTAAAAATGTATAGTTATCTAGATATAACTACACATTTTTATCTCTACTAAGTAAAATCTAAGTCTTTCAGACGTATTTGAATGATATGTATAATAAGTACATGGTAATGTTTTATTTTGGTAAAATCATGTATAAATACTTTACTGTATATTCATAAACAGTTAATATAACATATTGTTAACATTGTTCCCCTGGTGCAGGAGTATGAATATTCTTCGTTATTGCTACCGATGGGGGTAAACGGCATCAAGATTGTCTATAATTTTGCCATAGGATTTAATAAAATTCAAAAAGTAAAGACGATTTTGGTGTAGGAATAAAATAAGTTTGCATAAATAATAAGTCCATAAACACAAGGAAGTTATTTCATTTATTGTTATGAAGTAAATAGCAAACCAGCTTCATAATACAAACGGAACATAAACTGCACCCCATAATATTATGGTGTACAAATACGAGTTTGTGTAAATGTGTGCGTGATTGCTCGTTCCGACTTTGGTTTGATTTTACTATATTCCGAGCGCCCGTAACCTATTTGCGGGCGGTGAGGTGGGATGTAGTGATACGACAGTAGGTATCTATACATAAGTACTAGCTTCTGCCCACGACTTCGTCCGCGTGGAATTCGGTTATAGTGTTCCCGAGGGAATTGAGCGTTAAACATATATTAAAATAAACCACATCAAAATCCGTTGCGTAGTTTTAAAGATCTAAGCATAAGTATACAGACAGACAGCGAAACGACTTTGTTGTATACTATGTATTGATAATAATTAGTATGCATCAACCAGACGTATGAATGTTGATAGAATAGTACCTTAACATTATTAAATGCCTACATGGTACTCTTAGAACCAAGAATTAGGGCGAAGGTATAGCCATAAGAAATTCTCTACAAGTTTTCCATGACGTAGGCCACTGTGCTCTGTGCTAACGATTGGCATTTGTTAAAGTTCAAGAATTGAAAATTTTGTTCACCTAGAGTGAAATCATTTTAATTCCTTGAATACAGTAACTAACGTGAACATTACGAAAAATTAAATGAAAAGGAAAACAGACTTCACTTACATACCAGATGTGTTATAGGTAGGAAAGTATATTTGAACGTTCGTAGGATTAAACGAAACGCGTTAGCTTCAAATCGAATCTTTAAAAACATTTGTTTGTAGAAATCATTTGGAGGAATTTCATAGCTACCCGTAATTTATGTGATAACCTGTACATAATCGTACGAGTTTTCTACAGTCAAAGTTATTTATTGCAAGAACACAATATAACAGAAGTTGTTACATAAGTATGTACTTTATAGAATGTGTTTATGTTCTACCAAGTGAAGTCAGACAATGTTTTTAGTGGTGAGATTGCTATTGTTTCAAATAAATTACAATTATTTTACCGAAAACACGAGCTTAGATTATTTTCTTATGATTATTTTGTTCTGTAAAATTGTTTTGAGACACAGATGATAATCGTACCTATTAGCATGACCGCTTTTGTACTCTCAAGGTATTTTATTTAATAAAAAGAAAAGAGAACTGCTAAAAATAGGTAGCCACTCTTTCTGGCATGGCCTGCCATCTGGAGAACGGTACTGCAAGGAGGTTTTGTATAGCTTGTTTATTACATACTTAATTGCAAGTTGAATATTTTCTAGCTGGTTAAGTAGGTAGATTACCTACTAGATAGTATAATATATAATATAGCAAAATATTTGAAAAGAGACAAAATGTCACAATGTTGATTCGGTGATTTCTCCAATACCTAGCCTAGGTATAAGGTTTTCGGATGAGGATGAACAGGCGGATCATGATTACGTTTTTAATTTTCACTATTGAATTATATGCACTAAGCAGACTGTACTAAAAACAGTGTACTATAAACACTATCAAGTTATATTGAAATTTGATGTTGATGATGAGGTAATGATGTTGAGTATCCTTGATTTCGGCTATAAAAAGAAAAGTAAAGTTCATCCCTATCAATCCTATTTAATTTCAGGTTGTTGTCGCAATTTTTGCATTAACTTTGTATTTTAAATATATGTAGTGTGGATTAGCTGTGACCTAGTAGGGTTTATACGCACAGTACACGTTTTTAACTTTGGTATAACGGTTATATATGCTGATAACACTGAACGTTTTACTTCAGTAACGGTTGTTGGTCTCAACCTAGGTACTGTTAAGACTTGGGAGAAATAAAAATACCCTCGATAAACTAATGTCATGACAAGTCGTTTTGCGGGCTTATCTTCATATTTATTAATAGATAGATTGTTTTCTGAGAAAAGAGACAAATTACCATTGTCAGTATACTTAAGTAAGTTTATCAGTAGCAACTCTCGTATTGAGTGTAGTGCTTATAATCAGAGTTGAAAGAACGTAACACCCATATGGTACTTGCTGTAGAAATCATTTTCCTGTTATAGTAAATATGCAGTAAGTAGTTATAAAACGAAACGACAATTTTAGATAAAGACGATATGTATTCATACTCGTAATGTACTTAGTCATTGACAAATTCAAGAAGTTGATACTATGAGGCCGTCAGTCCGGACGATGAAACATTCGAGATCGTAGCAAAGGCCGTCTCCAAAGGACGATGGAAAATTGGGTTTTATTGCAGTCTGTGTATTCAACAATGTGGCCGTCATATATTGGTTATGACGATGAATATTAATGGAAAACAACAACAACTTACTTCCCCTTTCTCATAAGGCCGTCTGATTAGACGATGACAGATAAAAATAAAATAAAAAGGTGGAAATAAATAGTATAGTATAAAATCCATGCTTTAACGTTATAGTGAATGCAATTATCCAAATTAAGAAGCCTTATTGCTTTGTTTCTTTATCAAAATGATGATACAAGTATTGATGATATTATCCGCAACCAATTGCAGGTTTATTAAGAATAGATCAGGTGTAGCTAATAAAAAAGAAATTTCCTCTGAGGGTCCTACTACTGTGTAGAGTATTTTGGAATGGAGTTGTTAAGCACTAATTTTGTTTCAGAAAATAGAGCACTAGAGCATAGAGGGTCCTCCTGCTGCTGGCTGCTACGCAATCGTGGAAGTACTGCGATACTGATGAGTAACTAATGATTTTATGTATTACGTTAGCAGTAATGTAGAATACAGTTAAGTAGTTTACTAGTTTGATGAAAGTGTTAGTAAAGTAATATTATTCTTTTGTTTTAGTAATTAATATTTTTGTCATGCATTTATTCTTTAATTTGCTGGGTAGCAAATTTTGTCAGGATGGACGAACTGTTGAGATTAATGATTATTGAGAACGATATTAAAGCCAATAATACGCTAAATTTAGTTCATATAAAAAGTATTGTGATATTCAATTGATAACTTATGAATGAGAACAGGATGTTACTCCATTTCTAACAGATTAATAAGTACTTGCAGACTAATAATTACGTAAAAAGTATTTTATTAAGGTTAATTGTTTAACCAGTATTGATATTTAGATTAATGTGTAAATAAGAATAGTTATTTGACAGTTCGATAGTTTTAAATTGAATTAGAATCACTCGCTTGAACCTAAGTGGTTGGCACTGCAACAGGACGTGACTTACCTAAATACTGACGAAACAAATTCTTTATAAGTAATGATTATTTACGTAAGCCATTCTTGAAGATAATACTTAATTAGAATTACTATTTGCCATTTCTTATTTATCTGGATTGTGAATTATCATCTTGGGAAATGTTTAAATTATACGAATGTAAATTGGCAGTTGAAAAGTCAAATAGGCAACATTTTTCTCAGAGTAAATTAGCTAAGATTTCTATAAAAACTCTTTTAATTGACGTAACAAATCTGGATTAATTATTATTGTATAATTGAATATATAACTGTTAAGTTGATTATCTTATTGCTCATTTTGGAATTGGCGGCAAACAATGCTATGAGGTACTACTTGTGAAATCGAAAGATGGTGGATAGGAGGGAGGAACTGCCAGTCTTGCGATGGCAAGCAACTGAGACGGTCAAGGATTCAAAAGCTAAGTAAAAATTAGGGCAACTGTAGTACATTTTCTTGTGACGGCTTCTATATAAATATTGTAAACTGTAATTTTAAATTAGTTAACAATGCTGAGCCTATTTCCTAGTAAATTACTTTAACAAATTATTGTCTAGATAATATGTTTGCAGGAGAACGATTTGTAATAAACATTTTTAAAAGATAAACGAGTGTTAGGGACTATACATCCCTTCAATATAATTTTAGTATGTACCTGTATATATACAATTTATACAGGTACTGCAAATGTAATCTGTATGTGGAATCTTAAAAAAGGGCCTTCTGCTGAGTTTGTTGCGGCGCTTCTTCTCAAGCAATGGGTCTAGGAAGCGCTAGTAAATTCATTTTCTGACTATACAAAATGATAATTGAAAATAAATGAATGTCTGTTTCAGCTTGTGGTTTCGTCTTATAAATTCCCATATTCTTACACCTAATCTTAACAGTAGTGCGGAGATAGGTATCTTGTTTGATTCCCACAGTATCTAGCACCTAGGTAGGTACCTACGTAGAAAAGAAGGTTTTCCACCACCTGGAATTTAGTAAGTATTAGGTAGGTACCTACATTTGGCACAGCGAAGTCACGGGCAGTAGGTAGTGTTGAATAAAACTCATATTTCCTAGTTTGAATCTCTGAAACTTAATAAGTATCGAAGTTAAAGTTTCTTTGCGACGACGGCAAAGGCATCAACGAATCATGAGCCCCGAAACTTGGTCTTCGAGCGTTTGCATATTTACTGGCCTGGCCTCCCTTCTGAAGCGGGGTGTACAAAATGAATACTAGGTACCTAATATTGATATTAATAATATAGGTACATGTAATGTAAATGTTATAACTATGTGTAAATTTTGAAAAAAGGCCTTCTGCTTGAGTTTGTTGCGGCGCTTCTTCTCAAGCAATGGGTCTAGGAAGCGCTTGTAAATTCTTTTCTGACGTGTAAAAGTGCCCCTATGTGGCCAATTTGCTGAATAAATGATTGAATTGAATTATTAATTACGTGTTATGTATCTCTGTCTGTCTATAGTATATTAAGTACCTCTTCTCGAGATGAAAGTACCTGGGTAATAACCGAGGTTTGCTCGGGTGAAAATAGCTAAGTAAAACCAAGTTTTCTCAGATATTTTACGAGACCAAACCAAGCTGGATCGTTTTGTCGCCCCCGTGAACTCCGATATCACAAATTTCGTCCAAATCTGTAGAGCCCTTTCTGAGATTGCTTGGATAAATAAATAAATATACAAGTTTAAAATAATAATAAGAGCGCCGTGGTGGCCTAGTGGTTCGACCTACCGCCTCTCATGCAGAGGGTCGGGGGTTCGATTCCGGCTCGCAAGTTTACTTATGTGCGAAATTCAATTTGAATTAACCACTGTGCTTTTCGGTGAAGGAAAACATCGTGAGGAAACCTGCACGCATCTGTGAATTAATTCAATGACGTGTGTGAAGTCCCCAATCCGCACTGGGCCCGCGTGGGGACTATAGCCCAAACCCTCTCGTGATGAGGGGGAGGCCTGTGCCCAGCAGTGGGACGCAAATAGGCTGTAGTAGTAGTAGTAGTAGTAGTAAAATAATAATTCGCTATTCGCATGGAACAGGCTATATTTTGTCCACGGGAAACGTATGTAGGTATACTATACCTACAGATGGTCATAGTTATTATAGAAGTATTGAAAAATTGGTTTGACCCATAGAAAACCCATTCCCGTGGAAATATCGGGATAAAGATGGATAGGATGTTCAAACCAACATGCCTCAAAGTCTCAGACTAAGTACGAGTAGGTACCAAATTTAAACAAAATCGGTCCAGTTGTTTCGTCGTGAAGGCAGAACGAACAAAAAACACACTTTCGCATTTATAATATTAGTACCTATGTATAGTATGGAAGGGGAGTATGGATAAGTACTTATATAATATAGGTAATGCTAATAATAAAATAACTCATGATAAATTATTATACTTAATAACAGAATTATTCGTACCTACATTAATAGCGCTAAATTACGGAAACGATAAAACTATTGTACAAACCTAAACATAATTTCATGTTAGGTAACTCCTTTGGTAATTTGGATATGGCCATACCTCCATTTTTAGGGTTCCGAAGTCCACAAGGAACCCTTATAGTTTCGCCATGTCCGTCCGTCCGTCTGTCCGCACTATTGCTCGGAGATGCTTAGTTCTAGAAAGCTGTAATTTGGCATGAATATACATATTAGTTACGCTGACAAAGTGGTACAATTAAAATTTGAAATATATTTTTTATAGGGTACCTCCTCCACTAGTAAAGTGGGGATGTAATTTTTTTTCTTGCGTACCCCATGGTGCGGCATATCGTTGAATAGGTCTTAAAAAAATATTGTGGGTTTGTTAAAACCATGTTTTGATTAAGTGGTGCGTTTGTGAAATATTAAGCTTTAAAGTGCCATTTTTTGTTAGAGTCAGGTGCCCCCCCCCCCCCCCCCCCTCCCAGCTAAATAGTGGTATTTGGATGGCTGAAAAAAATCACGGTTATGGCATATATAACGTAGTTGAAAGGAAAACTATCACAGCTAAGTAGGCTGTACAAACTTACGAGTCATAGACGACCAACTTATGAAATGATTAAAAAACCAATGATTTTTCTCGAGCGGCAGGGGCGTCGGGCGGGCACGTCATACCACATGCTTGCTGGCCCGACACGCACTTGGCCGTTTTTTTTTAATAAAGTTCCCATTTCTCGTTTTGCATTTATTTTCTCTTAAAGTAAACGTGTATTTATTAAGGTAGTCTATTAAAGAAAGCTGGAAAGACTAACTAGCAATTTAAAAAAAAATCTTCGACATTGAGTCTTTTGTTTTTGTTTTGTTTTTTGTTAAATAAAATAAGAAGATATTTTTTTTCTCCTAAAAAACAATTTATTTAAAATTTTTGATCTTTAACTTCAAAACTCACGTTGAGGTAAACTTTTTTAGCATGGTTCATAAACTTTCATGACTTAGGTACTCTGCAAGTCCCCAATCCGCACTGGGCCCGCGTGGGGGCTGTAGCCCAAACCCTCTCGTGATGAGAGGAGGCCTGTGCCCAGCAATGGGACGCAAATAGGCTGTAGTAGTAGTAGTAGTAGGTATATACTCTACAAGTTCACCGAAGGAACATGGGCTCTATCTTTTCGTTGTTATAAGATACTTAATATAATCATCATCAAAGAATGCCATCGGTGTTTTGATTACCTAAGGCCCGTTGCACTAAGCTGTTAACATTGGTTAACCGCTTAACTCAGATGTATTTGTGTGAATTTGACGTGGGTTAAGAGGCTAACCCGGGGTTAGCGGCTTGGTGGAAGTGGGCCTTGTGCTTATGCGCCGCACCTACCCACGGCCATAGTCGAACATCTGGGCCTCTATTCGAAACGTAACATAGGGAAAGGGAGATTCCCTATCCCTGCGCTCACGCGTCACGGCGCGCTAAAATTTACCTTTGAATCTAGCTGCTTAAAGTGCGCAGCGACGCGTGAGTGCAGGCAGGGATAGGGAATCTCCCTTTCCCTATGTAACGTATCGAAAAGAGCCCCGGTCGAACAATATTAATTAAAGGTATCTCGTGTAGCTTTATATTAGGTACTCTTATGTGAAGCACGTGCTCGGGTTACAAGTAACGCGTTACTTTGGATTCGGTTTGCGTTAGTCAAATACACCGAGTTTGAAAACTAGGCCATAACTGGCGCGGGTAGCCCGAGATCCGGCACTCACAACTTACCTATCATTTCATTAAAAAAAACAAAACGAAGAATTATCATCATCATTGCAGCCGAAAGACGTCCACTGCTGACATAAGCAAGGCCTTCTAAAACTATGCCGGGGTTCTTAGGCATACAAGAATTTGGGCCCCTTTGGAAAGTAAACAAAGCCAATTAAAACTATCACTAAATTCTACCCCCGACTTCGCATGCGTGGAATTCGGTTGGATTCGCGCGGGAATTTTGCGTTTTTTCCGGGATAGGGATTACCCTATGTCCTTCTCTGTGACTCTATCTGCATACCAAATTTCATCGCAATCAGTCCAGCGGATTAAGCGTGAAGAGGTAGGTAAGGTACCTAAAGGATTATTTGTTTATTCAGAAAAGAACAAGTTAAAATATTAAAAATAAACTAGATAGATAGACAGACTGAGTTACTTTCGCACTTATAATGTTAGTTTGGATGTTTCTACTACGATTTTATATTTTATTACTGTCTGTCCTTCGGGGCCCCCTGAGGACGGGGGCCCTGGACACAGGCCCCGTGTGCCCTTATAGTAAAGACAGCACTTCACATAAGACGCGCTACTTAGATGGTTTCGTTATGAAAGTTTTAGTTAATTAAGTAATCAAATACAAGACATTTAGAGTTTTACGTTGATTATTATGTTTCGTTTGAAGCCGTGGAGGGCCTTATTGTGCCTCAATTTTCGCTTACTTATTACGAAATCCAATTTGAATTTACCACTGAGCTTTTCGGTGAACGATAACATCGTGAGAAAACCTGCATACATCTGGGAAATAATTCAAGAATGCGTGTGAAGTCCCCAATCCACACCGGGCCCGCGTGATTTTAAGTAGATAGGTGTATGAAATTTAAGACTGACGAAAAAAAGAAGAATACGTGACCTTTTAAATTTTCGAAAATTTCTAACTATCTAATAAAATATACCTACATGTAAAAAAAAAAATATCAAATTCTACGTCACAACTTCAAATAAATAAAAATAACCGATGACATAAATAAATTCCAGCGCTCCCCTGGCTTATAGCGCGTAGGTTCACCAACGCCGCAATTCACCCGGTACACTCCAGTGCATTGAAAAGAGGCAGCACCACTACAGAGTTGAATGCTTTTTCAAGCCACAGCCCGTTAGAGTGGAAGCATATGAACAACCTCAAAGTTTTTAGATTTCTGTGTCTGGAAAATGTAACCCTCATTAAAAGTTATTTTACTAGATAACGATATTAATGTATAAATTCATATATCCGATATTATAAATGCAATAGTTTGTCTGTAACTATGTCTTAAAGTCGAAAATTCGCAAGCACATTTGAAGCACCGTCAATGAACCAACGTTAGTAAATTGATTTTGAAAACATAGAAAAGAAAACTGCTGTGGCGTATACACTTTTGATATGCGCAGTGTCATTCTCACAATCAAGACGAATCTAACGACAACTCACAAGCTAAAATCCATCAAGCCGATTAGGCTACGGAGATACATACCTTAGATAGATTCGAAACATACCTACATACCCTCCTCCTAAATCAGTCGGTTAAAAATAGTATCTCAAACATACCTACATACCCTCCTCCTAGATCAGTCGGTTAAAAATAGTAGCTATCTCATTTGTCTATTCGTACATCCTAATTCGAACGCCTGATAACGTTCTAATTTCCAACTGTCAATCTGTGCGATCAAATCTGAACCGACTTTGATTTACGCATTACGCATAGCGCCGAAATTGGAGCGAAGACGGCTCCGCGCCGTCTGAGTCTGAGCGTGTAGTACTACGCTGTAATATTCAGGATACAGCCACTGAGCGAGAGGCCGATAATTACCCTCACTGCTCCAACTTGGTTGCAACTCGACAACCATACCACCCGAAGTACTAAAACTGGTGTCGGTTAAGGCAGTGCCGTTTAAAAAGCCAATAAAAGTTACTTTGAGCTGTGTGTTGCAGTTTAAAAAGGTTGTACAGGGCTTGTGCAAGATAGTGGCGGATCGAGTGACGTCACAGACGCGCCCGGCGCAAGCCTCGCCGTATCGACCGCACTTTGCACCGGGAGAATTCGTTAGTCGTCATGCGCGAGTCCCGTACGCCGAACGATCGAACAGGACGTAGGGAGTGACTACAGCGATGACCGCCTGAATTCAGCGAATGGCAGGTCAGTTAATGTGCTTCTGCTAGCGAATGTAAGAGTAAGACTGCAGGGTGTGTCGCTCGGCGATTGAGACGGGGGCTTCGGCCACCGCTGGGCCGCCACTGATGGCCGAAACCCCCGCCCCTGGTACGGCAGACTTCCGCAACCAACCCACCTCAAAGCCTTTAAGAAATCTGCCAAACCAAACCACCACTGTTACCTAACATGTAATACTTGGACAGCATTTATATCCCTTGAGTTATAAAGCTAAGCTCATCTCTGCATAAGTATTACAATTTTCATATTTCGCCAACACTGTGATTGACCATGATTGTTACAAGTAGTACCTACTTCTTTTAATATTTAACTTTATGCTCCGTCTTAAATATTCATACGAATTAGCATTTTATTCAATTTTGAATCTTGATCGAATCTATATACTGTCAGTGAATACCTAAGTACCTACCTACCTACCTACTATAATTTATAGGTATAGACATCATGGTTATTTCAAGTGTTCAAATATTGAAACATTTCTAATTAAAATTTTTCATTGTGTTGTCGTTTTTTTTTGTGCATGTGTTAGGTACATACTTTGACTTTTTTGCAAAAAGCCGCTTGATTCCATTGAAGCAAAATAATTTGACATTGGGATAAAGTCTTAATTTCCGTATTCCTTTAATTATTTAAACGGAAAATAATTCAGAGTTTATTTAATGTTTGGGGATTTTCCTTGAAATTATATCTTCAAAAACTCAACTTCAAGCGTCTAGATCTCAATTCAAATGATAAATGAGACATTCAGAAACCATCTTTCTATTCCTATATAACTAAACGCGCTATCACGACCTTTTCCACGAGCTTTTTTTTTTACATTTAATCCAATGGGAATATTTAGTTGGGATAAAAAGTACCCTACCTATATGTGGAAGGCGTTACGATCGACCCCCATGGCAAATTTTTGTGAAAATCCGTCAAGTATAGACTTGTGGTATTAGACAGACATACATAGATACATATAGTTGTACACATACAAAACAAACGCGACTTTTCTACAGACTTGAATGGGATTTTCTTACAAGTTGTGTGGAAGAACGAGTATATATGTAATGAATGTGCCTACGTTTTTATTATATTAGGGATTCAATTCGTCAATTCTTGACTTCTTGGGATCTGATTTAATTTTTGGGCTTCTTCTTGAAAGTCCATTGTATGAAACTAGCTATCAAATATTCTGATTTTAGATACCTTTTTATTACCTGTCTAGAATTCATAATTCTAGAACGAATTTAAGTCCAACATGCTTTCATTCAAATAAAAAATAAAATATTTAAACCAAGTTTCATATAAATCGGTCCAGCAGTTTAAGAGTAAGAGGTAACAGAAAGACAGAGCTACTTTCGCATTTATAATTTTAGTATATGGATGAAGTATGGATCTATAGATAGTTATAAATTGTTCGTGTGAGTATATAATCGTATTTCACTTGAAAACAGGGGTTATATTCGAAGTCTTAAGGATCTAGATCCCTGTTCCCTATAGGATCGCTCACGCGTCAAGTTGAACTTTAAATCTAGCTGCTTAAAGTTCACGGGACGCATGAGAGATCCTATAGGGAACAGGGAGATACTTATTTAAAGATTTCGAATCTATATTCGAAAAAAGAAAAAGTCTACTGGGGCTATCCCCAGTAGACTTTATATTAAACGTTAAAGCGGTTACGATGTCACTAAGTACGACGATCCCATATATTGTGATGTCACAATTGTAAGGATGAGTGAAGAGAGAAGGTCTTGGAGCAAAAATAGAATGTCTAACTTATTTTCCTCGAATCACAATTGAACAGGACTTAAGCACCGATTATATAACTTGTTTGTTTTGAACAACAACAAAAAACATTAACTGGAATCATTTCAGATTGTTTCACCCTAATCTTTGTATTGTTTCATGATTGTTTTTTATGATTTTGACGTAATAATGTAACCTAAGCATATTAACTCAAGTATTTTTCGAATAATTTAAGCTATTGTATCAAAATAGTTTTTTTTTTTCATCTGTTTTAGTTAAAATATATATATATATACTCCATCAATTAACGGAGTAGTGCGCAACTTTGTCGAAGCACATACATACGAGTACATCTCAATTTTCTTTAAAGTGAAATAAAATGAAAATCGTGACTAGTGTAGAGTCGTGAAAATTTACCCTGAAATCGCAGCTTTGTACAGTGTTACTCTTGGCTATTTAGCTCTTTAGGATCCTTTATTACCAGGAGATGATGTATAGTAGGTAGGTATTGTAAAATACCGAGTTCAATTCATTTCTAAACTAGTTTCTGCGCACGACTTCGCCCGCGTCGAATTCGCGTTAACTAGGCTATGAGTTTTTCCAGGATAAAAGGTAGCCTAAGTATGGCCTATTCCCGAGACTCCAACTATCTCCATACCAAATTTAATCTAAATCCGTCCAGTGGTTGTAGTGTGAAGAGGTAACAGATAGACAGAGTTACTTTCGCATTTAGGTACAATATTAAGTATGGATAATTGTATATTGGATGTCTAAATTATTGAAATAACGACAGGGGTTAATAAGTACTCGTAACTGTGCGTTTTTCCGGGATAAAAAATAGCCTTTGTCCTTTCTCGGGACTCCAACTATCTTCATACTAAATTTCATTAAAATCGGTCCAGTAGTTTTCATGCGCGGTCAAATAAACAGACAAAAAAATCTAAAAACTGTTGAAATGTATTCTGTTTTCGATTCTAAGTATCTACAGACAACTTTTTTCAAATATCTCCCGTGTACAGACTTTCGACCCTCTTTAGCTTTATTATATGTATATGTAATAGAAGATATAAATATGTATAGATTAACTGGGCCAGAATCAACTGGCATGTACTTATGTAGGTATTTATTATCAATTCGAACTCGCCCTGTTAGCGACAACTAAGCTAATTTTAACTAAACTAATTTTCATTAACGATAACTAAGGTAATTTTAACTAAACTAATTTTCACACTATTTATCATTAACTGGGCCAGAATCAACTGTTATATACTTATGTAGGTATTATCAATTCGTCGAACTCGCCACGGGATGTAAAAGCACAAGAGTACATATATAAATGTATCGACCTAATACCGTGCGAACAAAACCAACTGTTTGCAAGTATTGTGGTCGCATTGTATTTAAGTTTGCTGCAACTTGCAAGGCTGTAATTTCTTGTAAGTTGAATTATATATGTAGCTAAATTCATCATTCCCTGATGTGGTATGACCTGGTGCTAGGTGCTGGTACCACCGTCTTAACCGCTAAGTAACCTGCCGCTAAATAGCAATGCTCACACTGTTGAGTTGTTTGCGACTGTCGACATCTATGGAATTTATATTTATTTGACAATGGAGGCCATCTCCATTTTTTTTTCTGGACCCTTGGAGACTGTGTCTCTAAGATCTTAGATTTAAGTTTAAGTTAGGGACAATACATCCCTTCAATGTAATTTTAGTACGTACCTATATGTATATTTTATACATGTAATGTAAATTTTGTAAATTTTGAATAAAGGCCTTCTGCTTGAGTTTGTTGCGGCGCTTCTTCTCAAGCAATGGGTAGACCCATTGCTTGAGAAGAAGCGCTGTTAAATTCTTTTTCTGACGTGTAAAAGTGCCGCTATATGGCCAATTTGCTGAATAAATGATTGAATTGAGTTGTGTTCCGGTAAGGGGTTAAGGCAGCTGGTGAAATTACTGGCACAGAGGAATTCCATCTTAGGCCTCAGGGTTGGCAACGCATTTGAGATTTTAAGGTTTCTTAATAAGAAGTCATAAGATTTCGGTATCCATGGGCCGCAGTGACCGCTTACTATCAGGTGGCATGTGTGCTTGTTTGGGAATTATGACATTAAAAAAAAAACATCGAAATGCACTTCCCCTATGGCACTTGCATCGACTAATCTCGTTCAAGTAAAGTTAGAGTTTGCATACCGGGTGATCCATACTAATATTATAAGTGCGAAAGTAACTCTGTCTGTCTGTTACGGCTTCACCCTTAAACCGCTGGACCGCTTTAGAGGAAATCTATATATATAAAATTCAAAGGTGACTGACTGACTGACTGACTGACTGACTGATATAGTGATCTATCAACGCACAGCCCAAACCACTGGACGGATCGAGCTGAAATTTCGCATGCAGGTACATGTTATGACGTAGGCATCCGCTAAGAAAGGATTTTGCAAAATTCCCACGGGAACGGGAAAAAAAGGGATTTTTACATTTTAATGTTTAGGCGCGTACGAAGTCGCGGGAAACATCGTAGAGATCTGAAATTTGGCATGCAGGTTCCTTGGGGAGCGTAGGGGAGCACTAAGAAAGGACTTCCCGAAATTCCCACGGGAACGGGAAAAAATGTTTTGTTTTTAATTTTAAGGCGCGTACGTAGTTGCGGGCATCATCGTAGAGAGCTGAAATTTGGCATGAAGGTTCGTTGGGGAGTGTAGGGGAGCACTTAGAAAGGACTTCCCGAAATTCTTACGGGAACGGGAAAAAATGGGTTTATTACATTTTAAGGCCCGTACGTAGTCGCGGGGATCATTGTAGTGAGATGAAATTTGGCATGCAGGTTCCTTGGGGAGCGCAGGGGAGCACTATGAAAGGATTTCCCGATATTCCCACGGGAACGGGAAAAATGGGATTTTTACATTTTAATGTTTAGGCGCGTAGGAAGTCGCGGGAAACAGCTATCTATCTATCTAAATATATAAAAGAAGAAACTGACTGACTGACTGACTGACTGACTGACTGACTGATTGACTGACTGACTGACTGACTGACATATCAACGCAGAGCCGAAACTACTGGTCGTAGAGAGCTGAAATTTGGCATGCAGGTTCCATGGGGAGCGTAGGGGAGCACTAAGAAAGGACTTCCCGAAATTCCCACGAGAACGGGAAAAAATGTTTTTTTTACATTTTAAGGCGCGTACGTAGTCGCGGGGATCATCGTAGAGAGATGAAATTTGGCATGCAGGTTCCTTGGAGAGTGTAGGGGAGCACTAAGAAAGGACTTCCCGATATTCCCACGGGAACGGGAAAAATGGGATTTTTACATTTTAATGTTTAGGCGCGTACGAAGTCGCGGGAAACAGCTATCTATCTATCTAAATATATAAAAGAAGAAACTGACTGACTGACTGACTGACATATCAACGCAGAGCCGAAAATACTGGTCGTAGAGAGCTGAAATTTGGCATACAGGTTCCTTGGGGAGCGTAGGAGAGCACTAAGAAAGGATTTCGCGAAATTCTCACGGCAACGGGGAGAAAAGGGATTTTTACATTTTAATGTTTAGGTTGCGGGGATCACCGTAGAGAGCTGAAGTTTGGCATGCAGGTTCCTTGGGGAGCGTAGGGGAGCACTAAGAAAGGATTTCCCGATATTCCCACGGGAACGGGAAAAATTTAATTATAATCCTAGATTACAAACACTTTCAAGAAACACGTTATGCAGATTACCTACTGTTAGATTACATGCCTATTGTCCAGTAAAAAGGAAATGATTGATGAGTTCACTAAAACATTCTTTAAATCAGTCTGCCTATTACCTAAATAATGAATTTTGGCACCAAACTATTTATTCATAAGAGATTAATGAATCAGAGAAAAAAAAAAGGAAAAATCTATACATATAATAAATAATATTCTGTAGAAGAAGTCGCGGCTGAAAATTGAAAATTAAAAGAAACTATCAAGTCAAAGGGACTATATGAACGATACTGAACACAAAATAACGATTTTTAGAAAAAATACTGTATGTATGTATGTATGTATGTCCGGATTTAACTCGAAAACTACTGGACGGATTGAAACAAAATTTGGTATGGGGGTAGTTTATAACACTGGTCAACATATAGGCTACTTTTTATCCCGAGGAAATGCATAGTTCTCGCGGGAAGGCTATTAACAAATTCCACGCGGACGAAGTCGCGGGCAGAAGCTAGTTTATTATATAGATCTTTCCCGGGGAAGGACATACGATACTTTATATCCAGGAAAACCGCATAGTAGGTACCCCCAGGAACGCTACCATTGAATTCGCATTTTTAATTATTACTGGCCAACTAAGTAGTCACGTATACTCGTAAAATAATCGTCCGTAAACCGACTTTAGATACAGATTAAAATAGATAACTAATTTTTTGAAAGGTATTAGGTTTTCACAATAGATACCGCCCTATCTGAAAACAATAGATTCAAGGATAGAAAAGAAAAAAATAAAATTGAAATTTTAATTCGACTCAGCTTGACGTGTTTTTTTTCAACTTACATATAAATAAGGGGTTAAGTTAACACACCCTCCCGGGACACGTTTCACGGGCCTTTAAAATGACTGCGACTGTACCATTAATACGCTTTTCGGGTTGAATGTACCAGAGGGTCACGGATCCAATTTATTCTTTAACGATAATGTACCCTCTACCATATGACTCTGTGGCGATATTTCGATGGAAATTGAATTGGTCTCTTTAATAGACTTCAAAAAAGACGTTCCCGATTTGCCGATGCATTTCATAATGAGGTAGGTACTTCAGTTATAGAGGTTATTTCGTTTAAAAAACCTTACCTGAGGTTCCAATTTATATTTAAAAAAAAAACCGCCTTCAAACACCGCAAGATCTATTTTGACGAGTTTTTTCATTTCTTCCTGGCTACTATCGTCAAAATCAACTCAATCAACAATCTGCTTAACTTAACGCATTCACTGCCACCGACGCATATGTACGTTTTGCTGAATTTCCCGCAGTGCCTTGAACGCACATGTGCATTGCAATGTTCCCTTAATGACAGATGTGCCACCTGGCGAAAGTTCGTAAAACAGAAGTGGCAGTGAATGCCTTAAAGGTTATTAAACCTTCACTAGTTGGAGAGGCACCAGAAGAAGAAAAAGATATTACGACAATTATTTTTAATAGGTTACTGAGTAAGCTCTACTCTTCTCTCTCTTTATTCTCTCTACATACTTCGCCCGCAACAGAGAGAAGTTCCGTTGTACTCGTGGTCCCAGTCCACTGTATGTTGCCAACCACGACCTCTCTCCTACGAATCAACTCTCCTACGGCCGACTGATCTTTTGCCGGCAACTTGGCCCATCATTATAAGCTGCAGGATCTCATATCTAGAGTGCCTAGGTATATGACCCAGATGAGCAACTTTCCGTGTTTTGTTTGATGGTCTGCATCTAAATAAGTAGTCTCCGGCCAGCTCAGCCCATCGAAGGACTTTTACGTTAGTCCCCCGGCCGTAACGCCGTAATATAAACAACGGATATCTGAGGTAAAAACATAACCAAGAAAATAAATACTTTATTATTGGGGAGTTTTGTAGGACCATATGTGTGTCACCTCGACCATGGCTGATCTATGGCCCTTTTGAGTTTGGTTACAGTTCACCTGAAATGCCCGTTGAGTCCAGAATTTTCCAGATTCTTTGGGCGCTATTATAAAAAAAAACTAAAGTTTAATCAATTATCCCAATGTAGGTAATGTAACAAAAAAGTTAATGCAATGCTCTGTGTATCGTTAACTGAGCCAGAATCAATGGTCTTTTATTATAAATTCGAAGTCCCCCTTCTGTAGGTACTTGAAGTCTTGAAGGTCATACAATCGACGACTATACCACAGACCATGTATCAATAATATTTCTGTGATGAAGACCTACTTTAGCTGCGCCAGTGCATTTCTATTCTCAAGAATAGGTACTCACCGTCACATCTTTCCGAACGACACACTCCGGACCATTAGACTCATTGCAGACTTACAACAATAGGTATCTAACCTTTTCTCTCATAAGACAAAAGAACAAGACTCCTGGCTCATCGTTTTTAATTCCATAAATGGAGACAGAAAGACCTCAGCCATGCTCATTGTACAAATGGTCGGGAAGAGAAATTATCCGCTACAAATTCCTTATTGTTCATAAAGAATGTTGCACTTTTGAAGATTAGAAACTGGGGAGTGACGAGCTGTGTAAAGCAAGACGCACTTACAGTGAAATAAAATAATATAGAGATAAGTTTATTGGTTATGTACGGGAACGATGCGTTTTAAAGATAAAAAGTATAGCCTAATATTAATAGTCCTTCTCCAGGACTTCAACTGTCTCTATTATACCAACGGTCGTAGCGTTAAGAGGTTACAGACAAACAGAGTTACTTTCGCATCACTACATAGTATAAAACAAAGTCGCTTCCTGCTGTTTGTCCCTATGTATGCTTAGATCTTTAAAACTACGCAACGGATTTTGAAGCAGTTTTTTTAAATAGATAGAGTGATTCAAGAGGAAGGTTTTAGTTTATTATCGTTTAACACTCCATTCCCGCGGGAGCGCTATATCCAATTGCCATATATCAAAAAACTCGGTTCTGATTGAGTGAAGTACATATATTGATAGGTATATCCTTTTTAGGGTTCCGAACCTAAATAAAAGAACTCTTAATTATTAGTATGATATAATATGATCACTCGTCTGTCTGCCCGTTTGTCACAGGACTACAAGACTGTTACGTTGAATTTTGGTACGTATATGTATGTACGTAAGTTAAGTGACCCACACACGGTATTGGTATAGTATTAAAAAATGAATTTTAAACGCAGCCGCCATTTTTGGCGGAAAAAATTCCGCCAAAAATACCGTGTCTCTTTGGAAATCGGAAACTCTGATTTTATTCTCGATAGAATCGTCAGTTACGTTCTCTGCGTGATTTTAAAATCCATACGCCAGATGGAATGCTAGTTTTCAGTCGTGTGGGGAAATGGAAAAAATACGTATCGACGTCGCATTCCTTTTTTCTTTTCATTTTAATCCACACAATCCGTTCAGAGCACATCCATGTCGATGTAGAGCGTTTATACCCGGCTACTGGAAAGCGAAAAGAAGGGGTGTGATTTTAGGAATCTACGTATGTTTTTACTTTAGTGTGTTCAATGGGGGCTACAATTTGACATGCAAGTTCTAAGGGGAGTGTAGGGGAGCCTTAAGAAAGGATCTCCTGAGATTCCCACGGGAACGGGAAAGACGGGATTTTCCAGGTTAATTTTTGTGCGCATGCGAATTCAAATTCAAATTCAATCGTTTATTCAGCAAATTGGTCACATAGATAGGGGTAAAAGTGCCCCACGTCAGAAAAAGAATTTACCAGCGCTTTCTAGACCCATTGTTTGAGAAGAAGCGCCGCAACAAACTCAAGCAGAAGGCCTTTTTTCAAAATGTCCACATAGTTACAAAATTTACATTTACATTACATGCATAAAATATAAATATAGGTACGAACTAAAACTACATTGAAGGGATGTATAGTCCCTAACTTAAACTTAAATCTAAGATCTTAGAGATGTATAGTCTCCAAGGGTTCAGAAAAAAAAAACATGGAGATGGCCTCCATTGTCAAATAAATATAAATTCCATAGATGTCGACAGTCTCAAAATGTCGATAAATAATGAAATATTTAAAGCTAATGATTATTTTTAAACGTCCTTGCAAGCATGAACAGACCGGACCCCAAGTCGCGGTCAAAAGCTATGTATGGTTATGAAATAGACCCCATGGGGCCCTTTTCACATGTACACGGTCACGGCACGGTTGCCGTCCCCGACCCCCGTGTAATGCAGTAATGTATTGAGCAACATACATAGACAGCTCTCACATGGCACCGTCGCCGTGCCGTGCCGCGCCATGTGAAAGCTGATGGGTCCCATACATTACTGCATTACACAAAGAAAAGGTCCAGAGTACATAATATCACCTTTCTGTAACTAAATGTGCAACTACCCCCAATAATTTTACTACCTACCCACATGATATCAGCATGTTAATAAACTTTATATGTATGTAGTATATATTATAGTTTTGCGCAGGCATTACCCCGTGACACTTGGCACCGGGCGGTAGTGGTGCATACACCCCCCCACCCCCGCACCTCTGCATTGCCGGACCAATACTTAACAGATGAAACTGATACCAATATAACGTTGAAATCGATGATACTAACGGAAATAGGAACGAATGAAGGTATATGTGGCTAGGTACTTTATGAGATACGTTTCATGATACGCTGACTAGGTATTCAAACCGAGACCGTCGATTTGTTTCATTACTTCTCTTCTTCTTCTCTTTATCATATCTTCTTCTACGAACGTAAATATCCTGGCCATTGGAGCGGCATCAATAAACGGCAGTTTCACGGAATATTACAAATGCGAATCTATCTTTTGTCTATCAGTCTGTTACCTCTACGCCACACGGAGGACACGGCCTATAATAAGCACGATTCACAGTTCGAATGAATGCAAGGACGTCTGTACACTTGTAAATATGTGTGTACCAGTACGCGGGCCAATGATCCTCCATCTCCGGATGAAACAAATAACGGTAAGGGCGAGGAATTGTTCCCAGTTCTACAGATTTCTTTTACAGAATACCATGTCTACAGATTTCTATTTCTACACATTCCCAAGTGTACAGATTCCCAATTCTACATAATTTAAATTTTACAGAATATTGATTCTGCATATTCACAATTCCACAGATTCCCAATTCTACATAATTGGTATTCTACAAAATAATACAAGGAATGTAACTGGGTCGATGGGTCCCCGCTACGCGGGGCCCCTATTTCTAGGTAGTTTGCCCTTCGGGCGTATATAGATAACTAACGAACCTAACCTACATTCACACCTAACGGACTGAGTGGACCCTTACCGGTAAAATAGTAGTCAGATAAGAAACTGTGGAATAAAGAATATGTAGAATTGGGAACCTGTGTAATTGGTTATGTGTTAAATTGGGAACCTGTGTAATTGGTTATCTGTTAAATTGGGAATCCGTAGATTAGAGAATCTGTAGGATTGGGAATCTGTAGTCATGAGCCCCAGTCAGGGCGAGTTGGGGGCGAGTTGCGCGCCGGCTAGATTCAGGCGGGTGATTCCGTGGCCATTCTGTATGTTGTACCAAGTAGTGCCATTAAATATTTTGTGTCTACGCTTAAACCGCTGAAGAGATTCAATTCAATTCAATTCAATCATTTATTCAGCAAATTGGCCACATAGCGGCACTTTTACACGTCAGAAAAAGAATTTACCAGCGCTTCCTAGACCCATTGCTTGAGAAGAAGCGCCGCAACAAAATCAAGCAGAAGGCCTTTTTTCAAAATTTACAAAATTTACATTACATGTATAAAATATACATATAGGTACGTACTAAAATTACATTGAAGGGATGTATAGTCCCTAACTTAAACTTAAATCTAAGATCTTAGAGATGTATAGTCTCCAAGGGTCCAGAAAAAAAATATTATGGAGATGAAAGTGATTAAGATGAAAGAGATGGAGATTGGAGATAGTTCGAGTCCCGCGCGGAAGGTCATAGGTTACTTTCCATCCCGGAGAAACCGAATTCTACCCAGACGAGTAGGTACCTAGGGTAAATGTGGGATAGATGCCATATGAGGATAGATGCCCAAATGTGCACATAGCGACTTGTGCAAATTTAACGCTTACGAGTCTTTTTAGGGTTCCGAAGTCCACAAGGAACCTTTATAGTTTCGCCATGTCCGTCCGTCCGTCTGTCCGCACTATTGCTCGGAGATGCTTAGTTCTAGAAAGCTGTAATTTGGCATGAATATACATATTAGTTACGCTGACAAAATGGTAGAATAAAATTTTGAAATATATTTTTTTATAGGGTTCCTCCCCTACTCGTAAAGTGGGGATGTAATTTTTTTCTCTTGCGTACCCCATGATGCGGCATATCGTTGAATAGGTCTTAAAAATATTGTGGGTTTATTAAAACCATTTTTTGATTAAGTGGTGCGTTTGTGAAATATTAAGCTTTAAAGTGCTATTTTTTGTTAGAGTCACGTGTCCCCCCCCCCCCCCTGCCAGCTAAATGGTGGTATTTGGATGGCTGAAAAAAATCACGGTTGTGGCATATATAACGTAGTTGAAAGGAAAACTATCACAGCTAAGTAGGCTGTACAAACTTACGAGTAATAGTCGACCAACTTATGAAATGATTAAAAAACCGATGATTTTCCTCGAGCGGCAGGGGCGTCGGGCGGGCACGTCATACCACAGGCTAGCTAGATGCTAATAAGTCTTAGAAAGGTACTGTGGGCATCGTCAACTTCGGAACCCTATACTTTGCGCGTGGCCCGACACGCACTTGGCCGGGTTTTTATTTGTAAGATTACTCCTTTCCGCCTTCTGGTTAATAACAAACACTTCGCTAAAATGGACGTATTGTGATTTATTGCGAAAAAACTATTTACGCCGCGACAGATTAGGGTAAATGTGGGATAGTTGCCATACTTTTTGAAAAAGGTGAATAAAATACAGAAGATAAGCATTTAAAAATCTTATAACACAGTGTTAGTTTGTATACTCATTAATAAACAATATTTTCAAGGTTGTATACTATCCCACAAGTCAAAATATCATCGCGGCATCTAACCCATACAGTTGGCATCTATCCCCGTCCAAAGGACCTTTTTATTTTGTTGATAACTAAATAAATAAAACAAATAATATCAACCTACCTTGAAAATATTGTTTATTAATGAGTATACAAACTAACGCTGTGTTAAAAGATTTTTAAATGCTTATCTTCTGTATTTTATTCACCTTTTTCAAAGTATGGCAACTATCCCACATTTACCCTATATTGTATGAAATCTGAATATTCATATGCTATTTTTATTCAATTCCATTATTGACCTTGCCATCGTCCTTTCCGACCTCGCTAGTTTCATCCGCAGCTTAAAACTCCGCCTGTTCCCGTTATTCCTCGGCAAAATTAAATATACACTCAGCCTCATTGAAATTGAGCTTTGTATAGGATTTTCCATACATTTCATTGCAATTGGGCGCTGTAACAACTGAAAATCCTCCAAATCGAAGGTCGCGAGTCAATAGCGGCCGATCCCCCGGCCTCGCGCTGGGCACGATCGCTCCTATTTCAATCACCAGTTCAAATATTGAGGTCTTATAGAATAAGTAGCTGTTTGCTCACGTATTAGTCGTATACGCTGGATATTATTCAGGAATAAGTACTTGACGTTAGAAATAAACAAGATTGGTTTTAGTAGGTACCTATACATGGTGCTCGTGAGCATTGCGAGAGATTTTAACAGCATGTTCCTGACCATATTTTAAGTTAAAAATCTTAATTAACTTCGGCTAAATTCGGTTAGGGTATCGAGATATTTCCATTTACAAAGGCACGTTTATACTACGTTAGCAATTATTATGTATGAAAATAATAATAAAAAAAAAACGTGTTTCGACCTAAGTTCATATAACATTTATTACTTCTTATAGCCTCAGGAATTAGTAGTTAAAATCTCTCGCAATGCTCACGAGCACCCAGTATATCAATAAATTTCAAGTGGGTTGCCTATGCCTAGGTAAATATGGTTATGACTTCACTCCTCAATAACAAAGTGGGGATATACTGGGTCAAGCAAAACGTTATGACGATATTTTAACCACAGTACTTATCAGTTATCGATTCTAAGAATGTTTTTAGGGCTTAAATTTTTTCCGAGTTAAAGAAGGCCGTGATGGCCTAGTATGCCGTAGTGGCTTAGTGGTTCGACCTACCGCCTCTCATGCAGAGGGCGGGGGTTCGATTCCGGCTCACACCTCTAAGTTTACTTATGTGCGAAATTCAATTTGAATTTACCACTGAACCTTTCGGTGGAGGAAAACATCGTGAGGAAACCTGCACGTATCCGCGAAGTAATTCAAAGATGTGTGTGAATGTGTGAATTCCTCAATTCACCCGCGTGGGCACTATAGCCCAAACCCTCTTGTGATGCGAAGAGGCCTGCGCCCAGCAGAGGGACGCAAATAGGCTGTAGTAGTAGTAGTAGTAGTAACAAAATTATAGCCCACAGTAGGTACATTGGGTTAAGGTATAGATCACATCAACACTCTCGTACTTTTTTTTAACACGAAGAAAATTAAAGACCTATAAATCATGGTTAGAAATTGATAACTGATCCTGTGGTTAAAATATCGTCATCACTTATTTGTTTTCCAATATTTCAAACAATATTATTTTATTACGTTTCTCATTCATACTCACTCGCGCTTACGTACTTATTCAAGTTTATCATTTCATCTTTGAAATTCTTTATTTGTTGAACATGGGTACATGAAATAGTTGGTTTAAATATACATAGTGGGTCAGCCATGTTCTGCCCTGAGGCATACAAAAATTATTCTATTCTTAATACTTAATGTTATTCACCTGGATAAGAATTTAATACAGTTTAACTTAATATCTACACATTACATTGTTATTCTTGATTATTTTAGTACCTATATTCATTCATCATTGAAAAATTAGTTAACAGAATAGTAGCACTTCTTGTTTAGGAATTCTCTCAAACCTCTTTTATATAGATTTACATCGGTGCTGTCTTTAATGTTATTCGGCAGCTTGTTATAAATTCTAGGGGCTGTTCCCAGAATGCTTTTTGAGAAAAGAATTATCTAAGCTGCCATGCGAACTGACTTTACTCAGTAACTCATAGACGTAAATAATATAGATCCGGTCTAACGTACACGTAATATGTCCCCACTTTCACGGTGTCCAATCCAAAGTTCTGTCACCGAGCGTGCGTGACAATAAACGTTTTTAAAAAAACTTTTTTCGAAACTGTTTCTCAGTATCTAAAAACTCGTCTCGTTGTTGAAAAAATGTGACCCAGCTTTAGTGTCACGATACAAGTTTAACTTTGGATTGGACACCAATGAAGTGAGGAAACATGGATGACATGTATCTACGTTAGGCCGGGTCCATACGAAGTATTATTTATGTCTATGCAGTAACTAAACTACCATTTATTTAATTAACTTGCGCTGCCGCGGTGAATGGTGTGCTTGTTCATAGCCGATCGAAACGAGTATTTTTTTCTTTTCTATCAATATCTGCCACAAAAGTCGCCTTTTATCCGCTAGTTTGGAAACTATTTTTAAGCGGGAAACGGATTTTTTATTTTGTAGCAAAACGCGGCAGCGATAGTTTTATTTTGATCATTAAAATTTACTACTTAGTTAACGATAAGTAGTTAATTTTTTTCGTTGTACCCAATTCCATACAGAAACTTCGTATTGTGAAAGTTAAATTACTTAAAAGTACACGTTACCTACACTTCTTTTTGACGTGATAATCCATATTAATATCATGAATGCGAAAGTAACTCTGTTCGTCTGTTAGTTACCTCTTCACGCTTCAACTGCTGGACCGATTGAGATGAAATTTGGCATGGAGATAGTTGGAGACCCGGAAAAGCGCATAGTCGAGTGTCCGAGTTGTTCGGGCACCCGTTTTGACGGGGCCATTTTTCTCCGGCTGATTGTGAATCCTTATCCCTAAACCGACTTTACAGACGACCAATTTTTTTTCGTTAGTCGAAATTTCATGCACAAAATTGAAATGAAAAAATCCTTATTCTAAAAGTGACGTAGTCTAAAATGGCGTTGTAACTCTTTCTGCGCGCGTTAGCTCTCATCTTTGAACTGTAGCAATACCATGAGTTTACAGTGACCGTACTCGCTAGCGACTACGTAAACGATTTGTATGAAGAATAGTACAGCGCCCCTGGCGGTCACTCGTTGAACTAAAATTCTACATACAAATCGTTTAAGTAGTCGCTAGCGAGTACGGTCACTGTAAACTCATGGTAGTGCTACTGCTCTATAGCGAGAGAGCTATGACGTCACGCAGCGGTTACCACAAAAACACGCTTTTCTTGGAAAGTATAATTAACATACTAATACAGCCTATTTGCGTCCCACTGCTGAGCACGAGAGGGTTGGGCTATTACTCCCCACGCGGGCCCAGTGCGGATTGGGGACTTAATAACAATAATAAGGATGACGACAGGGTGAAGAAATCGAAATTCTAATTAGTCCATCAGTCAGGTAATAAAAAATATTAGACATGTATTTTTCGTTTTATCAAATTAACAAAGAATGAACTAGTTAAAACGCATTAAAGTTGGAGAGTGGGGGCTAACTACGTCACCGTTAGGTATAAATCGTACCTAACCGTGACGTCACGCGACATTTCAACTCAATATATCTCCGTATAAGTTTGCTTACGTGAAAAAAGAAAAAATACGTGTGCAATACTTTTCAAAAATCTTCCTGATATACTAAGGAAAAAAAGTTGTCGTCATCCCTATTAAAATAAATATCTGAAACTTTTTTATTGTTACGAAATGGCGAAGGTTCTATTTAAGCGGACTTACACCAGATAACGAGCGAGTGCGAGTGGCACAGGACCGGTCTGAGTGGCGCGCCTTGGGGGAGGCCTATGTCCAGCAGTGGACGTCTATCGGCTGAAATGATGATGATGATGATGACACCAGATAATCCTAATCTTCACCAACCTCGGGTTAGCACGCCCATTCCTGTATCCAAAAAACGCCTCGCTAGGTAGAGATCTTCTACTATATCATATGGCTGTGAAAATTTACAATAAAGTTCCTCTAACAATAAGAAATGTCGCAAAAGATTCTATATTTTATAATAATTTAAAAATATTCTTGATATGTAATTGCTTCTATAATTTGACAGAATATTTTGACTTTGTAGAATAGGTATAATTAAGGTGCTTTTTAAATAATAATAAAAAAAATTTAAGCGCTTTGAAACGTCTCTCTAGAGATCGATCGATCTCTAGAGATCTTCTACTATCTAAAGTCCCGCGCCTTCACGTTTCAAAACGCTTCAATTTTTTATTATTATATAAAAAGCACCACCAACTCTCTCGACGCATAGTTGATGGCTGTCTCAGCACGTACACGTGTGTTGAGAGTGTTCGTGGTGCTTTTTAAATACATTGAAGCGTTTGGAAATGTGAAGGCGCGGGACTTTAGATAGTAGAAGATCTCTACCTACACCTGAGTTAGGGCTCTTTCACAAAATCCCCAAATCGCCAAACACAATACCGTCGCTGATGCAAGTGGGTAAATAATAAGGCGCCATGCATTAGGCAAGTCATCGCAGACAACTGTTAGTAACCCATATATTTGCGCTGGTTTCATTAGGCGTTATTAGTACTGGCTGTTTGCCTAATGCCTTAAACCGTTGTAAATAATAATAAGGTTTAAAATTAAGGTTCCATGTTTATGAGCTTGACTATAATCTACTACTACTACAGCCTATTCGTCCCACTGCTGGGCACAGGCCTCCTCTCATCACGAGAGGGTTTGGGCTATAGTCCCCACGCGGGCCCAGTGCGGATTGGGGACTTTACACACATTTTTGAATTACTTCGCAGATGCGTGCAGGTTACCTCACGATGTTTGCCTTCACCGAAAAGCTCAGTGGTAAATTCAAATTGAATTTCGCACATAAGTTAACTTAGAGGTGCGAGCCGGAATCGAACCCCCGGCCCTCTGCATGAGAGGCGGTAGGTCGAACCACTAGGCCACCACGACTATAATCTAGATAAAGATAATCTACTCGTAATAACTAATTAGGTACCAATACTTTGAGAGAAGTTACATCACATCAACACAATTACCTTTAAATAGAAATTAAGAGGCGAATACATCACTCACCTTCGATTTACCGACGATATAGTAGTTATGGCTGAGACCATGGAAGACCTCAGTGCTATGCTCGTTGACCTCAGCAGAGTTTCCGATCGAGTTGGTCTGAAAATGAACATGGACAAGACGAAGATCATGTCCAACGTCCATGTTGTGCCAACTCCGGTAATAATCGGAGGCTCTGCGCTCGAAGTTGTTGACCATTATGTATACCTGGGACAAACAGTCCAGTTAGGTAGGTCCAACTTCGAGAAAGAGATCAATCGTCAAATCCGACTCGGCTGGGCAGCGTTCGGGAAGGTTCGCAGTGTCTTTTCGTCCAAATTACCGCAGTGTCTCAAGTAAAAAGTCTTCGACCAGTGTGTGTTATGATTATGACTTATGGTTCCGAGACGTGGGCGCTTACGATGGGCCTCTTAAGAAGGCTCAAGGTCACCCAATCAATGCAATGGAGTGGGCTATACTCGGAGTTTCTCTGCGTGATAGAATCAGAAATGAGGATATCCGCAGTAGAACTGGGGTCACCGACATAGCCCGAAGAATTGCGAACCTTAAGTGGCAGTGGGCGGGGCCGATGGGGCAAGAAAGTCCTGGAGTGGCGTCCGCGAACCGGTAGACGAGCTGTCGGTAGGCCTCCAACAAGATGGAGTGACGACCTTTTAAAGGTCGCGGGAACGCGTTGGATGCGAGTGGCACAGGACCGGTCTGAGTGGCGCGCCTTGGGGGAGGCCTATGTCCAGCAGTGGACGTCTATCGGCTGAAATGATGAAATTAAGAAAACTTAATAATATGCACTTTTGATTTCCTTAACTACACTTTAAATTTCATTTAAAGTCTGCTGGTGGTAGGGCCTGGTGCTAGGTCCGTCTGGGGTGGTACCACCGTCTTTCCCCGCTAACCTGCCGCCAAATAGCAGTGCTCGCACTATGTGTTCCGATAGGGGGTTAAGGAAGCCGGTGAAATTTCTGGCACAGAGGCATTCCATCTTAGGGCTCAGGGTAGGCAACGCATTCGAGATCTTATGGTTTCTTAATGGGGGATCATAGAATTTTGGTGTCCATGGGCCGCAGAGACCACTTACCATCAGCTTCTGCGCGCGACTTCGCCCGCGTGGAATTCGGTTATCGCGTTCCCGCGGGAACTATACGTTTTTCCGGGATAAAAAGTAGCCTATACCTATGTCCTTTCCCAGGACCCCAACTATCTCCATACCAAATTTCATCCAAATCGTTCCAGCGGTTGAAGCGTGAAGAGGTAACAGACAGTCAGACAGACAGAGTTACTTTCGCATTTATAATATTAACTAGCTTCTGCCCGCGACTTCGCCCGCGTGGAATTCGGTTATCGCGTTCCCGCGGGAACTATGCTTTTTTTTGGGATAAAAAGTAGCCTATGTCCTTTCCCAGGACCCCAAATATCTCCATACCAAATTTCATCCAAATCGTTCTAGCGGTTGATGCGTGAAGAGGTAACAGACTGACAGACAGAGTTACTTTCACATTTATAATATTGTAATATAAATAATATAATTTGGATCATCATTTCAGCCGATAGACGTCCACTGCTGGACATAGGCCTCCCCCAAGGCGCGCCACTCAGACCGGTCCTGTGCCACTCGCATCCACCGCGTTCCCGCGACCTTTACAAGTCACAGTTATTTACACACGTTTGTTTGTTACAGGGAAAATGTTGTCCATACCGAATTCCAAGCTGCCGTAGTGAAATGACAATAAATAGAATAAAGGTAAGAAATCATCGATTCATATTTTACTACTAGGTACTAATTGTCCCCTTTTTGCGTAGGTATCATATTTACACCTAATTTGAATTTAACCGCTTCGGATGCGATCAAAAGAATAAGATCAGACTGATCTTAATATTTATAAATCTGTGCCTTAATTAAGTTTATTAAGAAAGCAGTAGTTTCGACTGTGCGTTGCGTTATCATCACATCATAAGTCAGTCAGTACCGAGTTGCTAATGGTTTTCTCATAGGAGAAGTGAAAAACAGAGTGTACAACTCGGAAGCGTTGTAATTAAAAATAGTATATTTTGATGCTAGCGCGAAAAGTTTGTCATTTTATCACTCGTCCCTAGTTATGTTGGCGCGAGCGAAAGCGAGAGTTAACACTAGGGACGAGTGAAAATGACAATTTCGCACGTGTATCATACGACATTTTTGAATACATTAGTGAAAAAAAAGAAATAAACGAACAGGATGAAGCTCAAAAAACTTTACGCGCTAGTTCGTAAAAAACAACTAAAAAAACAACGGCACGCTCACTAGCTGTCAGAAAACAAAAAGCGCTCGTTCGGAAATGACAAACTTTTGGCACGTTAAACAGGTATCATCGAAATGTTTACTTTTTGAGCACTTGTATTTAAAAAAACCTTGGGTGCATAATTATATGCCAGCTTGAAAGCTCAAGATAGCCGCTTTGGATTCAATCCGTCACCCGCGGTAAAATAACCATTTAGCTCCCTAGTCATATAATCTACTATTTTGTACGCAGTGTGGGGAGCGCTCATGAGACAGTCTTGCCATCGTCTGCTCGAACATCAGCAGGCAGGGGGGGAGGAACCCCCTCTATATTCTCCCATTGATCAAATTTCAGGTAAGTCCCATCTACTATATAAAAATAAGTCGGGTTTTCCTTCCTGACGCTATAACTCCAGAACGCACGAACCGATTTCCACGGTTTTGCATTCGTTGGAAAGGTCTCGGGCTCCGTGAGGTTTATAAAAAAAACTAAGGCGGTACGAAGTCCGCGGGGTCAGCTAGTTCATTTATATTAAAACCAACTCGCGTTGGGTAAAGGCGCTCGTTACGGGCCTTATTACTACTTGGCCAGGTCTTCGCGTGACAGCGGCAGCAGCGACTACATTGCGCGCTCGTGACGCCCGCCGGGCGTCGGTTAGCGACCGTCGCGCGCAATGTATCAGCAAAACGCGCGCCGGTTGCGCGAAGTCATGGCCGAGTGGTACTAAGGCCCCTTTCACGAAGTGACGTAAAATCTATACTCAAAATAAGTCTGTAGAAGAAGTCGCGTTTCTAACTTGAAAATTAAAATAAACTATCAAGTCGAGGGGCCTAATAAACTATTACTGAACACAATAAAACGATTTTTAGAAAAAAAACTGTATAATTGTTATATGTATGTGTGTAGGTTGAGTGGAAGAGATCGCTGCTTAGCGATAAGTCCGCCTGTTGTTTACCTATTAACTGTGTACCCTTTCTTTATTTCCTGTGTGTAGGTATACGGTGTTCAATAAAGGGTATTGTTGTTGTTGTCAATAACTACTGGTCGGATTGCAACAAAATTTAGTTTCTGAGATCGTTTGTATTCGTTTGTATAAATAAATAAATACCATATAGGCCGAGACCTAGCTCATTTAAAGTACAAGATTATAGTGGGAAAAACAAGACACTCACACCAACCAGGGTTTAAACTTATTAAGTTTCCCGCGGGCTCTTATTATTGAGTCTTGCTAAGAGCCCGCAAAGTTCGTAGTCGCTCTTCTACAGAGCGGAAAATACAAGGATTGTCTACGAGATAGATAGCTACGGGCGTAGCGCAACAAACGCCTCACTTCACAGATAAATCTAGCGGTCGATTGAGTTCCTGGTTGACTGGGCACACGTGGTGTGTCTCGTTTAAAACTACTGGACCAATTTTGATGAAATTTGGTTTGAGAATAGTTGGAGTTCAGAAAAATAAAAAGTAGCCAATGTCCTTTCTCGGAACTCCAACTATTTTCATACCAAATTTCATCAAAATCGGACCAGTAGTTTTAAACGAGACACACCAAGTGTGCCCAGTCCACCAGGAACTCAATCGACCGCTAATTTTATCGCTTTTGAAGCTCTTAATTGAAGTCAGTGACTGCCTTATGTAAAAATGCATCTAACCTTAAACAGCATTTTTTGTTAATCAAGTGGACTAATTCAACATTATTTCTTTAAATGTGATAAACTGGCTTCAGTTTTAAATGAAATTCCTTGAAATTAACAATTTAAATGGCCCATGATAAATAGAAAAATTCAGAGTAGTTGGTTAATATTCTCAATATTTTCTTTATTATTTAAAGTAGACAGTATTGTTATACTATGTTCAAATCTGCATTACATGCGCCAACTTTTGAAAAAGTGGCACTGCACACCACCATACATTTTTGATATCAAACTTACTAAAAGAAATTGTTAAATTTAGAAATTTGTAATATCGATCTAAAGTTAAGAAAAACCACCAATAAAAATGAATAATTGTGAATTAGATTTGATGAAGCATTTAGTAAGGATCATTTCACAATAAACAGCATCTCTTAACTCCTAAAATTTTTGGAAATATATAGGTCTAACTGAAGCGCGGCGGAAGCAAAGTTTCCCCCTCTCCCCCCACCAACCGAGTGGTGTCCCGCGGTGGCCCTTAGAATGAATCCACTCAGAATTATCCAAAGGACAACTGTGTCAAGTATCAGCCCTTATCTAAAAAAAATCAGGGTACAACGAACCAAATCCCGAACCTACGCGTAAAATCGTTTATCGTTAACTTTCCCCTTTATTATCTATTTCAATATTTACACTAGCAAAAAAGTGTGTATATCGTTTTGTAGAAAATTTAATGTAAATTATTTATGTCTTAGAACATTTTTTGTTGCCGGTTATTGTTTACGAGATATTTACGAAAAACCAAAAAAAGGGACCTTTGGACCCCCCCCCCCCCCACACGTTAGCGGCGCTCTCCCCCATCAGTACTTTTAGTATGTTGTTTAAGGCACCTTCACCTACAACTATTCCAAAATTCGCTTACACATGTATTATTTCCCCTAAGTTTTGCTTCCTTTGGTGGGCTAACTATCACAGAAAACGTTGTGACTTGACTGGTGAAGCAAGTTTGTAGCAATGTCGTAGCTGAATCCAGTTGTAGCCGCTACGAAACGTAGCGTTAGCTACGCATGACGCTACGACATATGAATTCAATTTTTAATACACAATGGGGATGACGACAGGGTGGAGAAATCGAAATTATAATTAGTCCGTCAGTCAGGTAATAAAACAATATTAGACACGCATTTTTGTTTTATCAAATTAACAAAAAAATACTGAGTTCGCATTAAAGTATAAAACGCATTAAAGTTGGAGAGTGGGGGCTAACTACGTCACCGTTAGGTATAAATCGTACCTAACCGTGACGTCACGCGACATTTCAACTCAATATATCTCCGTATAAGTTTGATTACGTGAAAAAAGAAAAAATACGTGTCCAATACTTTTCAATAATCTTCCTGATAGACTAAGAAAAAAAAAGTTGTCGTCATCCCAATTTCGACCTTTTTACCCGATTCGACCTCAAAGTTACCAACAAATTCCAATTATTTTGTGTCACGAATTTGTAAACCTTATAGGCTTATAGACGGCGAATCAAAATGTTCTTAGAACTGGGTGGGTGTTAATAAAAACTTTTTAAAACAAGTTTTATTTTAATTTGAGATTCTTTTAGTATCGTTCCCGCCGTTTATCATTATTTGCGAATCCCATTATGGAAAAAAAACTTAGATACGAGCCGTGGTAAAAACCTCTGAGTTTAATTATATGGTATTTTTTTCTGACGTGTAAAAGTGCCCCTATGTGGCCAATTTGCTGAATAAATGATTGATTTTTTTTAATTTTATGTGATTTAAAATTATCACTGAACTTTTTAGTGAAGAAAAGAACTTTGTGAAAAACTGCATGCATTTGTGAAGGCATGGAATTCAAGGATGTGTGGGAAGTCTCCAATCCGCACTGGGCCCGCGTGGGGACTACAGCCCAAACCCTATTGTGATGAGAGGAGGCCTATGCTCAGCGTGGAACGTAAATGAATAGGCTTTTGTGATGTTGGTAGTGGTGGTGGTGTTACCTAATAAAACAACCAATAAATTTAAATAAAAGTATAACCATGCGTGCGTGGATAGATATTTTATGACTTAGAAGTTTTGCTAGTTGGGCTTGCCAAATTGTGTATTAAAAATTGAATTCGTATGTCGTAGCATCGTGCGTAGCACACGCTACGTTTCGTAGCGGCTACAACTAGACACAGCTACGACCTTCCTACAAAGGGTGCGTATTGTATCGCGCTCACAGCGATTTGAGCGCATTTCGGGACACTTTGTGAGCGTGCTCACAGCGCTCAGGAAATTGATGACGTCATCGATCGACGCTCACGGTGCTCACGCTGCGTGATGTCAAAGTGACATTTGACTATACATTTGACAGGACATGATTCCCTATTTAAAAAAATGTTTGACAGTTACTAGAGTTGGCGCCGTGAGCGTGCTTATGATCGTTCCGAATCAAAAACGTGCTCACACGGTCGTGAGCGTGACAATCGATACGGGACACTTATGAGCGTTGTGAACGCTGTGAGCGCGATACGGACCACACCCTAACTTAGCTTCACAGTGATACGTTTTGTGTGAAATTGTGCGCCCAGCGGTGAGACGTAAATAAGCTGTTCGATATTTGATAGTTTTTTATAGAGTAGCGTTGTCTCGCACGAGTTCACTACACATCATTTTCACCGCTACACGCGCCGCTCAACGCCACGCGCATTGTATCGCTCAACCCTGAATAAGGCCTTAGTTGACATCATAAGCAATAGACACATTACTAAAACGCTCGCCGCTCATTCACGCGAATTCGTGGCCTTGGCCTTACGGCTTGACGCAGCAACATACTTCGACATACAGCAAGACACAAGTTAGAAGGCGCGCGGTGAAGCGTTAAGCCGTTGACGCAGGGTCTATTGTTGCTTAATTCGCGCGCCTTCTAAGTTGTGTCGTGCTATACTTCTGCAACCAATGCATTCTAAATCAGAGCAAAATTGTCAAAGGCTAAACATGTCAGTACTTTACCACGTTACTTCGAGCTAGGGAAATCGTAATCGGCTTTCTCCTTTATCTCGTCCGCTGTGATAGAGTTCCGCTGTCAGATTTCAACGTAATTTAACCTGTTCACGACCTGGGAAAAATGTGGCTCCATTTCAACTTTATTTACTTGAGCGCACGTTTAAAATTGTTACGCTGAAAGAAAGACGCTTCGAAGCTAAAGTCCTTTCAGTTCGAAATTCAAAGCTTTAAAAAATTTCACTATAAGATTGTCATCAGCTTTGGGTCGGTTCACTTGACACCAACTATGTTGGCCGTCGGTGTTTGAAGTCGGGTTTTTTTGTCAGATATACATTTACCAGCGCTTCCTAGACCCATTGCTTGAGAAGAAGCACCGCAACAAACTCAGCGGAAACGAACGGAACATGTTGGACCGACCCCACGATGTGTGATAGATAATGGGAAAAAGGGTGATGAGCCAGCAAATAGGCCACATACGATAGGCCACGGACATCAGAAAAGATCTGACAGACCAAACAGAAAACAAATAAACAGACATAATCTTTAATGAACTAGTTACTGGGTACATCTTCGTCTGATACGTTAAAATTGATAACAATTACGGGCGTAAAATCAAACCAAGCAACTAACAAAGTTGTATGATAGTAATGATAGATAATATGACGTCGTTAAAATGTTCCCATCGTGCAGGCAGCATTCCCTCGCTGTATGGCAATAGCCAGCCTTTGCGCGAGAAAGCTGCCGGCGCGAGGGTCTCCCGTTGCCTCCCTAAATGCGATTTTTAGTTTATTGTTATTTTCTGAATAAACTTCTTTTTATTTTTAATTGGAGACTGCCTGAATTTGAATCAGCAGCTTTACTGTATAATAGAATGTACGTAGGTAGTTAAGACTTATATAATATTTTTTGTAATCATTTCTTGTAACATCGCCTTGATTTTTAACTGTAACCACTACAAGCGACTTAAGTGCCTTTTATTCCAAAATATCTCATAAGAAGATTTCGGATAATATAATCCTTTTTTAATGGTAAAATAAATAAAATGCATACCAACGAAGATCAAGATTAGAGAGAACCTTTCAGATAACCTTTTTATTTATTTCAGTTGCTCTTACATTTGCGGGATAAAATAAATGAAGATGAACTTTTTTTTTATCTGTGTATAATCCCGTTAAAGGTTGATTTTTTTAAATCAGCTTACTTACTTGACGTATTTTTGGGGATATCAAAAGAAGCACCGGGGAAGGTTTTAGGAAATATTTAACGAATCTTGTTTTTTTTTTTGCAAAGGGATTCTTGGAGTGATTCGAGGTTAGGTTAAGATATAGGAGATTACTGGCACCCTGTTTAGTACCTCAGCTTTCTATGTAGCGCGACCAGAACCGGCAATGAGACCAGTTTTTTTTTTATAGTAAGTAGGATTTGATGGAGCACGTCCAGGTAAGGTATAAATAATTTGTCATAGTCATGCTCATGATCTTTATTGCTGCTCGCTCGAAATCGTTTTAATATCTTAATTTGGTCCTAAATCCATATTATCCATACTAATATTATAAATGCGAAAGTAACTCTGTCTGTCTGTCTGTCTGTCTGTTACCTCTTCACGCTTCAACCGTTGAACCGATTGAGATGATATTTGGTATGGAGATAGTTGGGGTCCCGGGAAAGGACATAGGGAACGCGATAGCCGAATTCCACGCGGGCGAAGTCGCGGGCAGTGGCTAGTAATATTATAAATGCGAATGTAACTCTGTCTGTCTGTCTGTCTGTTACCTCTTCACGCTTCAACCGCTGGACCGATTGAGATGTTTGGCATGGAGATAGTTGGGGTCCCGAGAAAGGACATAGGCTACTTTTTATCCCGGAAAAACGCATAGTTCCCGCGGGAACGCGATAACCGAATTCCACGCGGGCGAAGTCGCGGGCAGAAGCTAGTATCTTATACTTTAAACGCGCTAGTCTTATACATCTTTAAGATCTTAGATTTAAGTTTAAGTTAGGGACTATACATCCCTTCAATGTAATTTTAGTACGTACCTATACGTATATTTATATTATACATGTAATGTAAATTTTGTAAATTTTTAAAAAAGGCCTTCTGCTTGAGTTTGTTGCGGCGCTTCTTCTAGGAAGCGCTGGTAAATTCTTTTTCTGACGTGTAAAAGTGCCGCTATGTGGCCAATTTGCTGAATAAATATTGAATTGAATTGAATTGTGTTTCTCCATACGAACATCATCAGAAACGGCTCTGAAGATTTGAATGAAAATTGGAATATAGATGTTTAAGGAGGCGACAAGTCGATCTAGCAGTTTCATATCCGGGAAAACCCATTTTAGCTATCATATAGGTAAAACCCGAGCAAAGTTCGACCGCCCAGGTTGCGTGTAAACTGAGTTTGAATCTCAGGAGATGTGCATAGATTTTTGGGAGGCAAGTAACTACGAAAGGCCATACCGGGATAGGCTATGTGAATCCGCCGCAGCGAGTTTGGGCTTGTAATTTTTATGGTAGGTGTGGTGGCTCTATATTTCAGCCTGTGAGGCTTATATAAACCTAATTAGGTATACATTTTTTATATGAAATTTCTCAAATGAAAAAAATCGAGCCAGTTTGGACGTGCGTCACATAAGGTATACGAGTATTTAATTGTGCTATTGCTCGTATAGGATATGTCTATTGACGTATAGTTAAAAAAAGGTATTTTATTAATATATTTCTACACAAAACTGGGATGCCATAAATTCTTCTCATTTGGTCCTAAATTAAATAATATAATATTATTTATTAAAAGAACACAAAAACGAGACAGAAAATCCACAACACGCTTCGTCAAATAACTAGCCTAACTCAATCACAACTCACTATTTCAAAAAATCTTATTTCATTGGCGTATTAACACAATGAACCTATTACTAGATAGGTATTATAAAGTAAAGTCCCCAGCAGCGTCTGTCTGTTCACACAAAAAACTGAACAAAAAGGACTGAAAGGTCAATCATGCGATTTTCACCTAATAAATAGAGGGCTTTGTTGACAGAGGTCTTGGTGTAAAAATTGTCCAACTACTTCGGAGAGTGGGTGGCTAAGTAGTTTAAATATAAATTTATTACAATATTGCGCACCAAACTAAGTAAAGTAACTCCCCGCGCAACAGATTTTGAAATCTCTCCACCACCCTTCCCGTTAAGCCCTAGGATGCCCTAGATAGTGACAGTCGAACGCCGATCGCGGCACAAAGAGCTCGCCTCGGTTGTCACAAATCACAGCCTCGGCATGGAGCGAGCAGGACCCAGCCTGTCTTTGCGGATCTATAAAAAAGGTACTATAAAATAATATTTAATATTCAATGAGTGTCCCATTTTATTAATGAATACATTAATAAAATGGGACACTTTTGCACGTTAGATGTGTGATTTACTTCGGGAATTAAAAGTGATGGGTTTGTGTTTCGCTGATAAAGAAAGTAGGTAACTTTTTGAAAGAATTTTTAAATCGTTTTAATGGACTGTGAGCTTATAAATAAATAAGCAAAACAATAAAAAAAACTGTATGACAAATTTTAAGTAAGTAGTTGAAACTAACGCTTTGAATGCCAAGCGAATTGAAAAGGTAGCGCCAAGTTTAACTTCATAGTTACCTCGTCAACGCATCGAGTGAGGATCGTGATTGGCTCTTAAAATATTTAAGGTTACAAAAGCTTGTACCTTGACTTTGATAACCTTTTTGTGTCGCGATTTTGCTATATTTAATAAAGCATGTACTGTATTTGTTTTCCAAGATTACGGTTTAAGACATTTATTCTCACAAAGAATTACATACTTAAATTCACTTACATGAGAACATAGCTAAATAACATAATATTAACAAACAAACGTGAACAGCAAAAAAAAGTGTTTGCTTTTTGGTGTTCAATTAAGAGTTTTTGTATTGTATTGTATAAAAAATTGTCATGCAATCATATATTAATCGTTTATCTACACATTGACTTTGAATTTTTTCATAAGTACGAAATATGACCGATTTTGGGAATAGTTAAAAAGCATTTTTTTACTTTAATTGATTTTCCGTTTAATTTCTTATAACATTTAAGTAACAACATTTCTCTGTTGTTCAAAAGTACATTTTGATCTTAATCGACCTTTTTAGTGCCAATGGTCTACTTAAGGAGACTATTTTCAACACAAAAGAGGGGAGGATGGTGCTGAAAGCCGTAATATTATATTGCCCATGCTAAATAGTGCACGCGATGACGTCATAACATGTCTCAATGCACACAGTGAACTGTTTTTCCATACAAACTACGGACTGCACAAGTTGCTGACATTCTAACATTGTATTGCGTACAATAATGAATCGTATTTGTATTGAAACTTACCTGCGATATAAAATAAATGTTATAATTTGAAACTAACTTATGACAGTTGAAGGTCTCGGTCTATTTTGGCGATCTGTTATATTAAGTAAATGGCAGATCTTATTTAGAGCGTGTCTTTAAAATAAAATTAGGTCATTGTTTATAGATCAATTAAAATCGTTTACATAGGTATGAGTATAATTTTCTTGATACTTTCGATAACCTTTTAATCTACAACATATTATTACTTCCTACGTTATCAAACATTTGTAATAAAAACAGTTACCTATAACCTATACGTGTAGTTCACTATATACCTAGCTAACTGGACGGTCTCTTCTCTCATTTCCTCATGGATCTCATCATCAAAAATGAACGAAATGGAAATAAATGGGATATTTGGATTTTTTAAATAATCACTAATCATACATTATTTGACGGCGTAATCGCGTAACGTCCAAAAAAACAACAGACGAAGAAGAAGAATCATTTATTAGCCGGAACATTTAGACAAGGTGATATTTCGCGTGTATTAGGTTAGAATGTTCTGTCGAAGAATCGACATGCAAATCTTTACCTATACATTTACAAAAAAAAAAACATTACTTTTTATAATCAATATTAATTCTTTTACATTATAAAACAATTATTTTCTAGAAATGTACTGAGAGCTGTAACAAATTTTGTGTCATTTAATTGCCTGATTTCATTTGGTATCCTCGAATTGAGAACCTCCTTAATTTTTTGATGTTGGTTAAATAATCTTTAGATGGCTAAACAAAATTATTATTATTATTATTTGTTGGTACATTTTCATGTCACGGGCCTATGGGGACCCGGTCATTCGCATTCATGGGGCCGAAGCCAACATGAAGAGGCTTTTGGTACCTTTTTACTATAAATGTGAGATGGCCGCAACTGTGGAGATCTGTCCTCCCAATACAACATGAGGCTGTACTGGCGGACAGCCCTCCCCAGTTGCCAAACTATTGCCGAGGAAGGAAGAGACTTGGAGTGGGCTATGTGGGTGGGAGGTGTGGACTGGAAAATCGGGCTATGGAGTGAGATTACGGACATCTGCCTGATCAATATCTCACAAATTGAAGGCAAGGCAGACGGTGACTCGCCGCTTACGCACTAACCTAAAGGCTAGCCTTCGTGGGCCCCCTATACAGGCCACCGCACGGGCGGCGAGGGAGCAACACTGATGTAAGCAGCTAAGGGTGTGGAGAGGTGTGCACCGGTTTCACCATCGCGGGTCGTGCCTCGTGCGCACCCGGAGCGGGTTTCCCCGCTATTACGCAGATTGAGCACTTCCACCCTTTCAAGCATATAGCTCCTGCGCTCCACTCTGGGCGGCCAACTAAGGCAATCCAGAGGCGGGGGAGGTGTGTAGCTGTGTGTATGTGTGTGTATGGCGCATGTGTGTGTGTGCCCCCAGGAGTCTCGGGTGCGAGGTGTTGCCGCTCACCATCGGCCCGCCACAGGCCGCCCTGCGCTGACTGACTGCACCGGTGGTACAACACCAGGTGGGCGATGGGGTCGTCACATCCCTACGCCGTTTTATTATTCATTATTATTATTTTAGTAATATTTTATTTTTTATTAATATTTTATTTAATTAATATTTTCATGAATTTGTACCTAATATAAGACCATCTCTAAGATCTTAGATTTAAGTTTAAGTTAGGGACTATACATCCCTTAAATGTGATTTTAGTATGTACCTATATGTATATTTTATACATGTATTGCAAATGTAAATTTTGTAACTATGTATTTTTATACATATTAACGTAAATTTAATGTAAATCTATATGTTTAAATTTTGAAAAAAGGCCTTCTGCTGAGTTTGTTGCGGCGCTTCTTCTCAAGCAATGGGTCTAGGAAGCGCTGGTAAATTCATTTCTGTTAAATTCATTTAAAAGTGACGTGTAAAAGTGCCCAGATGTGGCCTATTTGCTGAATAAATATTGTCATTTTCATTTTAATTTTCATTTTCATTTTCATTTTCAAAAGACAACTGAACTGGACCACCTGTTGCAACGCGTCGTCTAAGCCTTACTTGCACCGAGCCGCTAACCGCGCGCTAGCCTTCTGACTCGGATTTACTTGTATGAATTTGACGTGGGTTAAGAGGCTAAGCCTATGTCCTTTCTCGGGACTCCAACTATCTCCTTACCAAATTTCATCCAGATCGGTCAAGCGGTTGAAGCGTGAAGAGGTAACAGACAGACAGACAGACAGAGTTACTTTCGCATTTATAATATTACTAGCTTCTGCCCGGGACTTCGCCCGCGTGTAATTCGGTTATCGCGCTCCCGCGGGAAGTATGCGCTTTTCCAGGATAAAAAGTAGCCTATGTCCTTTCCCAGGACCCCAACTATCTCCATGCCAAATTTCATCTCAATCGGTCCAGCGGTTGAAGCGTGAAGAGGTAACAGACAGACAGACAGAGTTACTTTCGCATTAATAATATTAGTATGGATAACATGGACAGAAACTCTTAATAAAGACTTTCGCAATTTTAAAACCATCATGCACAGTTTTCCTTTCGGAAATAAAACAACGATAAAACCAGGCACAGTTTTACCTATTATTAAAGGTGCGAAAATGCGTTTTTTGTAATTTTATTTTAAAAAATTGGATTACATTCTGCGCCACTGCATTGAAATGTAAAAATATGAAAAGGCTGTTTGTGCTATTTTGGTGTCCAATTTATGGGAAAAGAGCAGCAGCTTTTTTGTTGAGTGGTTTAACATTATTTCGATTGACTTTATCACGCGTATTCATTTGGTAATTTTGAATATGTTTTTTTTTATTAATCACTACGACTTTACCGACTGGTAGGGATCTTCTACTATCTAAAGTCCCGCGCCTTCACATTTCCAAACGCTTCAATGTATTTAAAAAGCACCACCAACACTCTCAACACATGTGTGCGTGCTGAGACAGCCATCAACTATGCGTTGAGAGTGTTGGTGGTGCTTTTAAAATAATAATGACAAAATTGAAGCGTTTTGAAATGTGAAGGCGCGGGACTTTAGATAGTAGAAGATCTTCTACTAATATCATGATGCGCAGGATCGTGTTCCCACCTATATATATAGGTGATAACAAATTAACTACCAATAATTTGATAGATGTTACAGCACACGGTCACAATCCATATTAATATTATAAATGCGAAAGTAACTCTGTATGTCTGTTACCTATTCACGCTTCAACCGCTGGATCGATCTGGATGAATTTGGTATAGAGATAGTTGGAGTCCCGGGAAAGGAGATAGGCTACTTTTTATCCCGGAAAAAGTATAGTTCCCGCGGGAACGCGATAACCGAATTACAATTGACATGTATTAATGAACTCTTTTATACATGATGTATTTCATTATTTATTGACATTTTGAGACTGTCGACATCTATGGAATTTATATTTATTTGACAATGGAGGCCATCTCCATTTTTTTTTTCTGGGCCCTTGGAGACTATACATCTCTAAGATCTTAGATTTAAGTTTAAGTTAGGGACTATACATCCCTTCAATGTAATTGTAGTACGTACCTATATGTATATTTTATACATGTAATGTAAATGTTATAACTATGTGTAAATTTTGAAAAAAGGCCTTCTGCTTGAGTTTGTTGCGGCGCTTCTTCTCAAGCAATGGGTCTAGGAAACGCTAGTAAATTCTTTTCTGACGTGTAAAAGTGCCCCTATGTGGCCAATTTGCTGAATAAATGATTGAATTTTGAATTGAATTTTGACACGCGGGCGAAGTCGCGGGCAGCAGCTAGTTCAAATATAAAGTAAGAATGTCAATGGGACATTTTAGTTTTGATTTCCTTAACTTTAACGCTAACATTTAAAACTAACATGAAATTTTAAAACTTTTAATCAAACGCCTTAGACTTAACTCTTAAGTCTACTCCTAAAGGCGGGGACTATCAGCTCTAAAAGTATTGGTAATTTCCTTACCTAATACTGCAGTGGATTCGACTGTATTTTATTTTCCGTTGTATTGATCGGGTAATTTATTTTAGTAAGAGATAAGGTTTAACGAATTTTTAGAACGAACCTTCATCTGTTATTCGATTGAAGCAACCTAAGTTTAAATGATAGATAATAAGTAGCCTAAATAAATAGCTATATTAATAAATAGCAAGTGGGCTGTCCAGCTTAGCTAAGTGAACCTATGTGTGTCTAAGTAAACAAGCACATCTGGAGCGAGTAGTGTCAATTTAGAAACAATAAAAATTGAGCTGAAAGAAGGTCATGGTGATCAAATTTTGAAGTCAAGATACTTTTGTCTTTACTTTACCCATATTTAGCTATTTGCAATTTTATTTATGAATTAATATAAGTACTCAACATCCCATCAATTAAAGTTGGGTTGCCTCAAATAACAGATGTGATACACGTATTTCTCAGGCCGGATCTCATACAATGTATTAGTGTTCAGTATAACAGGGATGACGACAGGGTGAAGAAATCGAAATTCTAATTAGTCCGCCAGTCAGGTAATAAAAAAATAATAGACATGTATTTTTTGTTTTAGCAAATTAACAAGGAATTACTAAGTTAAAACGCATTAAAGTTGGAGAGTGGGGGCTAACTACGTCACCGTTAGGTATAAATTGTACCTAACCGTGACGTCACGCGACATTTCAACTCAAAATATCTCCGTATAAGTTTGATTACGTGAAAAAAGAAAAAATACGTATCCAATACTTTTCAATAATCTTCCTGATAGACTAAGGAAAAAAAACATCGGCATCCCTATTAGTAGCTGCACTTCTGCCAGTCTGGCGAACTTTGACCCGACTGAACTTCAGTAACATAATGTGACATGACATTTCTAAACGACCAATATAAGCCCTCGATGTCGTCTTAATAAGGAATAAATAGAATGACCTATATTGTCACGTTCTAAAAGCCACGGCCACCGTAGGCGTTCGCCCGTGTTCACTTCCTACACCAAGACATGACTGTTCAGTGTTTTGATAATATTATTTTGTAGAATATATAATGAAACTTTGAATCAATTTTACTATTTCTTAGGTAGATTTCCGAAAAATCCTTGATTGTTTATTACAAGTTTTAATTGAATGCCTAGACAGTCCCAGTGGTAAAGCGATTGTTCCAATTCCAGGCACACCGCATGTTTTTTTTTTCATTTGATCTCACTTTATCATCCTTTTTAAACTGCTAAAGCTTATTCAATGCAACTTTAAGCCTACACCACCACGATAAATATTGCAACAACAGCCTATTTACGTCCCATTCTACTGGACTCTTCTCAGTCCTAACTTCTAAGATGTATGACTTGCTCGCGTTACTTTCCTTCATCGAAAATCTCATTAATAAAATCTCCTTATTCGAGTCCTCAATCTACAGAAGAGGAGTTAAAAAAAGTAGGTAGATTTTGTATTCGGCTCTCGGTCTATTAGTGTTTAAAACTACTGCAAACTTAGACTGCGGCGTAATTTCCACTGTAGTGCAATTATGTAGCCACTCAATTTCCTCCCTCTCTGCATAAATAGACAAACTTGTTTCTATCGATTATTGGCGTGGTGTGTCGATGTCGACTGACGAAGTATAGCGTTTTCACCTGAGCATTTTGTTTTTAACACATCTTAGCTCGTGTATGTACCTATCAATTATTCGAACAATTAGCTTCTGCCCGGGATCCGACCTGTAGTTTTCGAGATCAAACCGGATATACATAAATACATAGGTACTTACAGACATTTTTTCAAAAAATCGTTCTTTTCGTGTTCAGTGTCGTTTATTTATAGGTATAGTCCCTTAAACATGATCTTTTCTTTTATTTTTCGAGTTACAGACGCGACTTCTTCTACAGAATGATTATTAGTATAGATAGATTAAATTTTCAGTGAAGGAGAAAAATTTCAATGATGAGAGAGAGAGTTGTCGGACGAAAAACTAATTCGTGTACGTGGCAGGTCTATACATTTTGTATGGCGGGCATGTGTTCGGAATTACGAATGTATGTGGCGGGCCTCGACTGTATGTGGCGGGCCTAACCCCACCGTGTTTGTCCCCAGTAGTGCCAGACCATGTGGCCCGTGAGGCCGACGCCAAGCTGACCAGATATGCGCCGTCGGAGGAAGACGAAGCCACTCTCAGAGAGCTACTACTTAGGTACGTAACCACCACGACTTCCACCACCTGGCGACAGTCGACCGCAGTCCCAGGGTCTTCGTCAATGTTCATAGAAAACCCTTCAAGACCTGGCCAATTTTATATTAAAGCTTGAGCAGAAATTAAGCAGACCTCGAGACATATTGTGTCTCAAATAGTAAGATAAAATATTCAGCTGGCAACAATGAACTTAAGAAAGTAACCATAGCCCAATGCTATTAAGAGTCAGTCTTGTTCACGGCTCCGCGTAAAATTGTTAAATCTTTTATAATAAGTCGGTTTATATTTTTACAACTCACGCACACAGATTACTTCCTCATGTTGACATTACATTTTGGTGTTGCTATTTGAAACGCAGAACTAGTGTCCTCATTGACAGATCTTTTGATTTTCTAGTCAAGCTTTAATGATCAATGACACCCTAAGGGTGGGTTGATTGAAACCGTCCGTTAACTAAGCAGCGCTCGTTAAATATTTTACTATATGATAGATAATGACGATTCTGTGGAATGGAATTACAGCTCGGTGGCCATATTTAACGAGCACGAGTCCGTCAACTGTGCTTGAATCAACGGGTCCTAAGTTTTCGTCTGCGACTGCGCCTGTCATTCTGGCCGGTTTATTGTGCTTGCATCTGCTTTATTGTTTAGGGTTGCATGCAGTTGCATTGACATTTGAAGGACACGTGAACGTTAAAAAGGACGCCCAGCCAGCCGTCATTCCATACAATGTCTTCTGCGGTGTGAACAAACGGTGCAAAGCCTACCTGCCGAGCTGTCATTCCATAAATAAAAGTCATTATCTCTACAGTGAATATCTCGGCGGCCGTTTTTAACGATGATGAGTCCGTGAACTTACTTGATGCAACCCAGCCTAAGTTTACCTACTAACTAAGTTAACGAACGGTCTGGTGCAAAGGACCCTTACTTTTTAGGATTCATATTTACTGTAACTCAGAATCGGGTTAGTGTCATGTGCTTTTATTTCATGCTAAGTATATTCAGTAGTTAAGAGGCAGTCGAAGAGAGTTAGTTATTTCTGATACGCATTTTATTTAAGTATGTACATAGTTAGTTTACTAAGTTTCAATATCTTCTTCTTTATACTATATAATCCTGGAAGCCCCCGCCCGAATTTTATATATAAAACTGAATTGTCGGCTAAGGCTCGAGAACCGCTGGACCTATTTGCCTGTTTTTTAGGGTTCCGAAGTCCACAAGGAACCCTTATAGTTTCGCCATGTCCGTCCGTCCGTCCGTCTGTCCGCACTATTTCTCGGAGATGCTTCGTTCTAGAAAGCTGTAATTTGGCATTAATATACATATTAGTTACGCTGACAAAGTGGTACAATACAATTTTAAAATATATTTTTTTGTAGGGTACCCTACTCGTAGAGTGGGGATGTAATTTTTTTTCTTGCGTACCCCATGGTGCGGCATATCAAAAAATATTGTGGGTTTGTTAAAACCATTTTTTGATTCAGTAATGCGTTTGTGAAATATTTAGCTTTAAAGTGCTATTTTTTGTTAGAGTCACGTATCCCCCCCCCTGCCAGCTAAATGGTGGTATTTGGATGGCTGCAAAAAATCACGGTTGTGGCATATATAACGTAGTTGAAAGGCAAACTATCACAGCTAAGTACACTTACGAGTCATAGTCGATCAACTTATGAAATGATTAAAAAACCAATGATTTTTCTCGAGCGACAGGGGCGTCGGCGGGCGGGCACGTCATACCACAGGCTAGCTAGATGCTAATAAGTCTTAGAAAGGTACTGTGGGCATCGTCAACTTCGGAACCCTATACTTTGCGCGTGGCACGACACGCACTTAGCCGGGTTTTTTTTTTGTCTTATTCCCCGCGATTCAGGGAAGGTTTAGAAATAAAAAAGAATGAAATGAAAATACGTGGTGATACGAAGTTCACCGGGCCAACTAGTAATATATATATGAATTTAGCCCTGATCTGTATTATTTAATTATGGATATTTAATATTTACTTATATTTGAATGTATTTATCCATCAGAGTATTTATGTAGTACGTAGTACCAAGTAGTACCTACCTAGTTTAGAAGCGCTTGCTTAGTATTATATCGTTATCTAATTTCATACATATAAACATCCAAGTGCAAAGATTCACTTAGTTTGTGGCTAGTTCTATTTTTGTCATATGGTTGTTTAGTCACTAATAATTGCTTTGCTTAAGTAGTTTAGGATATTTAAGGCCGTTCCCTGACCCAGCATCGTCAAATTGCTCATGTAAGATCATACTTCTCGATACTATTTAATTCCAAAGTAACTCGGACCTTTAATCCAACTTTACTCCAGTTTATTATATCAAACAGTGTAAAACTAAATATAACAGAAAAATTATCCATCTTATATGCATACATTGACAGCTTTATAAATGCCATGCTTTTCAACGGTATTTTTATAGAAATTAAAACACATTAAATACTAACTAAATCGGGGGTTCTGTGCGTAGCGCTTTCTCTTTCACTCGTTGCACGAGTGACAGTGACGGCTGAGCTGGGTATAGGAACGGATTTCTCTGCACGCATGGCTTTGATTTGCGTAGTCAGACTGCCTCAAAATAGGTACCTTTATTTTCTTATATGTGCGCGTATATCTAAACAAATACTTTGCTGTAAGTATTAAATAAATTCTATTCTTGCTTCGTCATGTTCTGAAAATGGAATAAGTACCACGTAAAATATAAATAAATGAAAGTTGAAAAAATGGCAAGAACTATTTTCAGGTCACATGACGAACTAAACTGTAGAACTTCGAGTGGGACCTTATAGTACATTGGCTAGTATTCTTAGACTTATGGCATCTCGGTTAGAGTCCTAATTCCTACTCTCAATATGTGTAATACCTAACTAGAGATCGCCGCTTACCCTGAGCCAAGTGGGTGTTGTAAGCTCCAAACTATAAATATTGTGTAATATGTCAAAAATGTTCTACAAGGTCTTACTGCTCTTTATAGGTTGCTCATGGAAGTTAAATTTGCCACTATAAATTCTATCCTATTTATTCTATTCGCTTCAAGTAAAAACAACTTTTCAGGACAAGTTTTAATGACTGGGTCTAGCCCTGCTCGCATTGACGTGTTAATAGTAGATGGGAAATACTCATATCTATTATTATGCACTTTATTTCAAGTTACTTACCTAAATAAAGTGCAAAATGATAAATATGTACTATAGGGTAGACGTGATTCACGTGATTCGTAATAAATTCATAATGATGTACCATTAATACGATGAAAACTCAATATGTTATTCAGAAAATTGGCTAAGTATGTTTTTATTTTTAACTTTTTAGTTTTTTTACTCGAGATGTTTACAAATATTCTCATTCGCATTGGCATCGTGCAAATGATTTTGATTACCATCATTTTTTACCCGACAGCGTCAGAAGGAGCGTTATGTTTTTCAAGTGTATGTATGTACTCGTATGTATACCTCACGCTCTCACGCTCTTTAGCCTAAACGGCTTGAGATGGATTTTAGCTTGCTTTGCTTGAGGTGCCGTTAGATACGTCGCATCAATCAAACGATGCTAAAGGAAAGGTCATGGAAAGTCTGAGAGAAAATTTTGAGTGTAGTGATCGAAAAAATGATGATTTTTGTGGATGGAATTTTATTTGAACTCTTTTTTTTTGTTGAAGCACTCTGAAGGCTCCCATTCGCCAATGTGATGAAATAAATTTACACGTCACAAGCGTCATCTAACAGTTTTTTGGAATGCCGCAAACTACGTCTTGAAATTGTAAAATAAATTGATTTAAAATGCCATGCGACAAGAGCCATTTAGATCCATACCCTATTTGATAGTGGCTATATTTATAAATCTAGGTACTCTAAACGCTCCATTTCTCGGATACGTTGTTGAGTTGTCCGAGAAATATTGTTTTGTATTCTGATATCAACACAAAACAAAGAACAAATGCAAATCGGTTCACTTTACTTTTGCTGGGTAGGTATTAAATCATAGACATAAATAATACTTCGTATGGACCCGGCCTAACGTAGATACATGTCATGTGTCCCCACTTCCTTGGTGTCCAATCCAAAGTTAAATTTGTTTCGTGACACTAAAGCTGGGTCACATTTTTCCAACAACGAGACGAGTTTTTAGATACTGAGAAACAGTTTCGAAAAAAGTTTTTAAAAAAACGCTTATTGTAACGCACGCTCGGTGACAGAACTTTGGATTGGACACCGAGGAAGTGGGGACATATTACGTGACCGGGTCTATATTATTTACGTCAATGTATTAAATACTGTTTTCAATATTTTTTGTATCGTGATAGCGAAAAGAATGCAGCGTTTTTCAGAGAGCTATTTAATTTTAGTGAATTGATTGAATTTGCCTACGGCCGGACCCGAACCCTCTCGTGATGAGAGCCCAGCAGTGGGTCGCAATATAGGCTGTTGTGGTGGCGATAGTGGTGGATTGAATTTGAATGATTTAGCGGTGATTTTGCAACCATTTGAAGCCACATTTCGTGGAATTGATTCAAATTTGTATGCACAATTCGAAGAATTAATTTGAAATCAGTGTTTATAAATCGCCCCTTTGAATTGAATGTATTTGGGAATACATTCGAATTCTGTGGAAATTCCATGATGAAGCGTAGCCCATTTTCAATCTAAAATTTCTGTGAAATTCGAATATTCGGATTTTCTATAATCCTATAATCCTAGAGTGGTTATAGTCGGCGAGATGTAATAACAGAAATTTGACTGCTGTAAACACCAATATAACGTAAAACGTATTCTGCATCGACATTATAGTTAAATCAAACAATTTAGATGACTTAGATGACAGGGGCTATAATCGAAGTCTTAAATAGGGATCTCCCTGTTCCCTATAGGATCGCTCACGCGTCAAGTTGAACTTTAAATCTAGCTGTTTAAAGTTCATGCGACGCGTGAGCAATCCTATAGGGAACAGGGAGATCCCTTTCCTTTTAAGACTTCGAATATAATGTATAGCCCCCAGTTTACATGACACATACTTTTTTTAAACCGGAGCGGGACCAAATAGTTCGTTAATCGTCTTATTCGATTATGACGTTTCCATGTGACAATCGATCGAATCGAATAATTGTTTTCTTTATTGAAAAAAAAGGAAGTAGGTAAGTATTCCCTTTTTTTAGGGTTCCGAAGTCCACGCGTCCGTCCGTCCGTCCGTCTGTCCGCACTATTGCTCGGAGATGCTTAGTTTTAGAAAGCTGTAATTTGGCATGAATATACTTATTAGTTACGCTGACAAAGTAGTACAACAAAATTTTGAAATATTTTTTTTATAGGGTACCTCCCCTACTCGTAAAGTGGGGATGTAATTTTTTTTTATTGCGTAACCCATTGTGCGGCAGATCGTTGAATAGGTCTTGGAAAAATATTGTGGGTTTGTTAAAACCATTTTTCGCTTAAGTGATGCGTTTGTGAAATATTAAGCTTTAAAATACTATTTTTTTTTAGAGTCTAGTGCCCCCCCCCCCCCCCCCTGCAAGCTAAATGGTGGTATTTGGATGGCTGAAAAAAACACGGTTGTGGCATATATAACGTAGTTGAAAGGAAAACTATCACAGCTAAGTAGTCATAGTAGACTTATGAAATGATTAAAAAACCACTGATTTTTCTCGAGCGGCAGGGGCATCGGGTGGGCACGTCATACCACAGGCTAGCTAAGATGCTAAATAAGTCTTAGAAAGGTACTAGGTACTGTGGGCATCGTCAACTTTGGAACCCTATACGTTGCGCGTGGCCCGACACGCACTTGGCCGGTTTTTTCCATATTCTGTGCAGTTTTATCCATCTCAAATGTCAGTAAATACATCTCGCTGACTATAATAATGAATGAGAAATTTTAAACTTGCCTTAATTTAATGGAAAACATATGAATAGCTATGAAATATTCTCAACTTACCTACTTAAATATAAAACAGATCTGGCCAATTTTCTAATTGGATCACTGCATCGTTTAACACCGCGCACTTCGAAGTGTGTTACGGTTTCGCTGTTGAAGTGTGTAGTGGGAAGTCAGAAGTGGGATGTCCTACGATAATCCCGGTTATTGCACTCGCCGCGGGATCGAGTGGCGACCTAGATACGAGTAATTGAGGCGGCAAGTCGCTTTAAAATTTTCGACTCGAGTAGTGGAAATAATCGAATGTAGAGGTAGGCTTAAGTATGTATTTTAAAGCAGCCTGCCTGTACCTACTGACATTGGAGACCGAAATCAAGTCCTTTCGGATGCCTGGACGTCTATATGCGTTCGAATAATTGACAGCGATAATATGAAGAACAAAAAATCGGCAAAATTCAATCATTTATTCAGCAAATTGGCCTGATAGGAGCTCTTTTATACGTCAGAAAAAGAATTTACCAGCGCTTCCTCGACCCATTGCTTGAGAAGAAGCGCCGCAACAAATACAAGCAGACGGCCTTTTTTCAAAAATTCCACATACTTACATAAAAGGTGTTTATAAAGTCGGCTTACGGACGAAAATTATCGTGTGATAACGTCACGCTTAGGCCGATCGTTCCTCTCTATCGCTTGTTCCACGCTCTCGCTTGCACTATAACGTGACTATTGCGTCAAGTCTTTTCGTGCGCGCAGCCTGCGTTCATCGATTTATAAGTCGATTTATAATCTCAATATGTATAATAATTATCATTTTGCTTAGGGTACATTTGTTAATATTATATATTGAGAAATAAATCTTATCTTATCTAGCCTATTAGATCCCACTGCTGGGCAAAGGCCTCACCTCCTCTTTTCCACTCCTCTCTGTTCTTTGCCAGTTCTGGCCAACCCGATCTAAAATTGTCTAGGTCGTCGCGCCATCTCCTTCTAGGTCTGCCTCTGCAACGATGTCCGTCCCGAGGTACCCATTCGGTGGCAAATTTGGCCCATCTGTCATCGTGCATGCGGCAGACGTGTCCAGCCCAGTTCCACTTTAGTTTGGCAGTCTGTACCCCAACATCGGCAATCTGAGTCTTGGAGCGCAGTTCTGAGTTCCGTATCCTATCAGTTCTTCGGACGCCTAAGATACTGCGCTCCATTGCTCTCTGGCAAACCTTGAGCTTGGACTTTAGTACCTCAGTTAATGACCATGATTGGGCGCTGTAGGTTAAAACAGGCAAGATGCATACGTCCACGAGTTGGCGTTTCAAGGAGAAATAAATGATTATCTTAATTTATCTTTAAGGCGTCACGTCAAAAACACGATCGACTTACAGTCAAATAATGTTTATGATTTGGAGGAGATAGAAATGGAGATTATGCACCGCTGTATTTATAAGTGGCCGACTCAAAGCACCGTTCATATAATCCACAAAATTGCCCCATAGAAAATCATATTTATTAAATTGTAGACAAAATGAGGCATTTTGGGTGGATTATAGAAACCGGGCCTTAAAGTTATCCAAGAACACAGAAGTAAAATGGTTCAGTAAATTAATGTAGGCATTCACAACTAATGAGGTAAGTTTAAATAAAATACTGACACGGTATTAATTTTTTCATTTTTAATAAAATGATATAATAACTAAATATAGTTTGATCATGTCATGTCTTTCGAAATTTAATTGATTTTATAAACCTATTTTGGATTTCCTTTTCATAAAACTCCTTGGTACTAAACTGTGGCATTACCTACAAAGTTAGATAAATGGTCATTATTATCGGCAAGTTAATTTCTGTGAGCAATTTGGAAGGACACTTAAATTTTAATAGTATTAGTGATAAATATCTTCATAAGTCCAAATGTACAGGTAACAACCGAATTTTTAATGCTTTCAAAGACCAAAGTCTCCTTGAGACAGGTTTGTTTGTGAATATGGCATTAATGCAATGAAAGCGTTAGAATTTATTGGTATTGACATGGGCTACACCGCTGTCAACCTTCTCAGGCAAATACCCAGTTAAGAGCTATAAAATAAAACTGATACTTTGGTGCAATAATTGGCAAAAGTGTAGCCCAAGCAGATTTTTTTCGAAAATTCCCCAAGTCCCCTAAATGTTAACCAGGCAACACTCTGTTGACAAGTGTTGCCTGTTATTCATTCAAAATTACCTCTGAAATTCACGTCGAACGAAATCATTTGAAACTATGAATCGGAGTAGGCGCATGGACGTCCAGAGTTAAGACAGTCACTTTGATATTTCATCAGTGCCTAGAAAAGTAAAGTAAGCAGAATCGCCCTTGAAAATAACTTTACAATAACTTTTTAACACGCCTCCGACGTAAAATCCACATACGAATACATTTAACTATCACTTCTGGCGTCCATGTTTACGCTTTTATGAACATTATAAATTTCCCAATTAATTGTTTCAGTTAGTGATGTGAATTTAAGAGTGATTTCGAAAAGACTTTGATGGCATTATCCAAATACTGAAACTTTAATAAGTAGCTCTTTCATTAAAATTTAATATTGTCTGAAAAAAAACTCGTTAGTAATGTCGGAGTAATTAATTAATTAGGATTCCTGTAAAAATGCATCGTCAAATTCCTTTCGAGAGTTCTTTTCCACCAGAGATGTGCTAAGCTGGTACTTACATAATTACTTAACTTACCTGCTTTTAGATATACAGCCAACCATGTTAAGAAGCGTCGGAAATATCTATCTACATAAATAAGTTAGTTTTTACCCTGAATTCGAGTCCTGGTGAGCCCAAATCCCGGTGGCGGTTCAAGTTTTATTGAATCGAAATAGCTCTCACTGTTCTCAGTGCGTAATTGAATGACGCCAAAACTTTGTTGACTGATATGATACCTAATTAACGTTAAAATCTTGGACAAAATTGTCTCCTTCCTACTAGATTTGTTAAGAAGTGACGTACGTAAGAAAGCTGTCGTGTTGGTTGAAGCTTTGGCCTGTATAAACAAGCGCCCTCTCGATTGTTCCAACAGTCCCGTATGGCCGGTCTTAGCACATCGCTGTTTAGAAATATTGGGAGAATAATACTAAATCGGGATATAAGGAAGGAGTTCTTCGATTGGAAAAAAACTGGCATACAAAATTGATCACTTGAAAGAAACCTCGATTAACAAGTTCCACTTTTCAAGTAATGTTTGATCAGTTAATAGTGTTCTACAAAAAAACAACTTTCTTATAAAGGTGATATTAATATGCTTAAAAGCATATACATGTTATAGTAGTCGACTGGACAACGGGGACCTTTGTTTTTGAGACCTAGCAGTTCTACAAATTTCGGCCGTTCTTTTCGCATCGTAAACACTCTTTCCTGATAACCCTCGTGTGGTCGGGGCCGCCTCCCACTTCGAGTTGACTGACGAGCTGACCACAGCTCTGGTCACAGCCTCCAGCGGCAAGTGAGCGTGATGAGCATGAACCTGTCGGCGAAGCTGGACGAGCTGCAGCGAGGCGACCGCCAGCTCGAGACGACCGTGGCGCTCTGCGAGATCAGGACCCAGCTCCAGGAGCTGACCAAGAGCGTGGAGTCATGCCAGAGCGAGGTCTCCGAGGTACGTAGACAGTTACAACTGGGCCCAAGTTGCTATTACTTCTAACTTCACTTAGCTACCTACTAATACTTCTAACTGGACGATTTTTAACGCCCCGGGTTCCTATATCCACTAAACGTCTCGCGTTGGCTTCGGATGGATATTTTTTACCTTTGGGTCATAGAGAATGTCTCAAACGAATCCGTAGCCCAAACGAGGTGTTTTGGCTGTTCTGCCATAGATATCGTCCAGTTAGAAGTAGGTAGTAGGTAGATAAGCAGTCGAACACAAAATATGGTATAGACACTTTTCTACGCAGAACTCTAATAATAATATGTACAATAGCGTGTGCAACTCGATTTGAGCTCATTGACTACTTGTGATGTTAACTGTGCATAGTCTCGTACGATTGATGAGCCAATTTGAATTTATCAATTGGCTATGGGTGAAAAATGACAATGTGCTTGATTATTTTTTTTATGGATAGGAATAACCTGCCGTATCAAGAAAAAAAAATCTCAGGATTTTCCGTGCAGCGGATTTCGCGTAAAAAAAGAAATTGATTTTGTATTAGGACGATTTAAATAAAGGTGTTTCCTTGGTCCAAGTATGCAGCACTACTTCTTAAAAAAAAGTTCTTGCTTCATTCGTAATAACGTGTTTAAAACATACGTCGTCGTTCGGGCGAAGCAGAATCGAAAGTCCAGTAAGCAAAAGCAGTCATCGATAAGCTATTTTTCCAATAAAATTGTTAAAACACGTAAAGTTATGTTCGTACGAAGGAAGCGAGAACTGTCACCGTCAAATGTCATCACTTTTTTTTCAGGAGCATGTGCTGTGCTTACTGGACCAAGGAAAACCCGAATCTTTAAATCGTTATAACGCAAAACCAATTTTATTTTTTACCCAAAATCTACGCCACGGAAAACTCAAATTATTTCAACATCTTTTTGGAGGAGTTTTATTATACTTAACAACGCTTACATTTTTAGCTTTTTCTTATTTAAAAAAAAGCTATTCGAGCAATGTTAATTTTGGATAACTTTTTACTACACCTGGATAAATTTTCTAGTTCAAATTATAAGCAGGATATAAACGAGCAGATGCTGAATTTTTGTGACGTATATTTTGAAAAAGTTAGCATGAGTGTGTTAGGACTAGGAGGCCTACCGTACCACTTTCTCAGTGGTAACACATACTAAGTGACACTTTGTTACAGGTGAAACGTGACATGGTTGCGATCAAACAGGAATTGGACACCGTTCAGCAAGTCAAGGAGGAGATTGAAGAGCTTCGGGAGTATGTGGACAGATTGGAGGAGCACTCGCAAAGGCGGAAACTACGGTTGCTTGAACAGGTTAGTTTAGTCCATCATAATCATAACTTCTTGGACAAATGAGGGCCACCGTATCCCTTATCACCAGTTGAAGTAACGTCTGACGTTACGGAGACCTCAGCGTATAATCTGCTAAATTGGCAACACTGCTTCTCACGCGATTCAAAAGCCTCTAGCAGCGAATTAATTCGCGGTGAAACTACACGAAACTGGCCGAAAAATAAAAAGTTTGCACTCGTATGCAATCGGGTTGTTTTTTCAAAAGTTTATTTATTAGTTGAGCTTTTCAGATTGATTACGAGGCAGTGACATCGGCAAGGAATTTTGAAAAGCTTCATCTATTGTTTTTCATCATCATTTCATTATAGTATAGGCCTCCCCAAGGCTGAGCGGTCCCGTGCCACTCACTTCCACGGCAGGTTTTCCCGCGTCCTTCACCAGGTCCTCGCTCCTATCTAACCTATCGACAGCCCATCTTCCGGTTCGCAGACGCCACTCGAGAACTTAAGTCCTGGAAGCGATATGTTTATTCTTTTTCGTTCTGCGCCAATTTCGTTCCGAAGAAGCTCACAAACGGGACCACTCCAACTTAACCTGTACTAAACCGAATACCAGTTTATTTAATCTACGAACAAGAACTAGTTCAGTGTTTAACCTAAATCCGAATGAATAGTCGGCCGCAGTCGGACAAACCTTTGTGAATCGGGTTTTTGATTACCGCTTTGAAGAGAATCAATTGAAAGACCAGTATGTCCACCAAATGAAAATAACTTCACGGAATCCAATCTTTTTTGCGCTGTGGCTTGTGAGTATGGTTTGAAAGATTTGACGTTGGAAACATGTTAACGGGTCTGTTTTTTTTTTCTTATCTTTTTTGTACCTAGCTGAGCTTTTGTTTTTTAGCCGAATAAATGTTTCCTTTCTTTTTTTTTCTATCGGAATGACCAAATGACCACATCTATTTGGCATATGGTGGCATGAAATACTAACTGCCGTCCGCGATTTCTGTCTGAATTATATACAAAACATCTTACCTACTTGAACGTAGAAATTTTTATCAGTTTTCAATGATTATTGAAAACTGAGGGCTAAGACTGAGGGTTAGCGGCACGACGGTAGTACGTACTTTAATAGTAATCGACGATAGGAAAAGACAAATATTGAAAGCTTTTGAAAAGTATTACTTCACTTATACCCATGTCACTCTCCCAATTAATACAAATCTAATGACCGATACCTTTCAAGCTATCAAGCATGTAGAGATCTTCTACTATCTAAAGTCCCGCGCCTTCACATTTCAAAACGCTTCAATGTTTTTTTATTATTCAAAATGCACCACCAACACTCTCAGCGCATAGTTGATGGCTGTCTCAGCACGTACACATGTATTGAGAGTGTTGGTGGTGCTTTTTAAATACATTGAAGCGTTTTGAAATGTGAAGGCGCGGGACTTTAGATAGTAGAAGATCTCTACGCCACAGAGCCTTCCTGTTCCTAATTACGGATACATAGGTTTAGGACCTATGTATGTATACCTAATCTAGCCGTTACTACGCTCGAACCCGCAGGCACGAGGTCTTACGTGGAAGTCGCTAGCTAATGAACTAAATCGAAACACGTAGAGTAGACCTGAAACACTGTCCTAAGCTAAATATAAAAAAAGTGGCCAAGTGCGAGTCGGACTCGCCCATGAAGGGTTCCGTAGCAGCAAGTAACATAATATTATGTTACTTGCTGCTACGGAAAAAGTTCTCGTAGTTCGTTTTAACTTTAATATCTTGGGACATTTCACACATATTGACCTAGCCCCAAACTAAGCAAAGCTTGTACTATGGGTGCTAGACAACGATATAAATACTTAAGTATATAGAGAAATATACATACATATATAAATACTAAACATCCATGACTCGAGTACAAACATTCGTGTTCATCACACAAAGTTTGCCCCGAGCGGGACTCGAACCCGCGACCATCGGAACAGAAGGCAGGGTCACTACCAACTGGACCAATCCGGCCGTCATCGTCACTTTGATCGATGTAATAATAATAGTGTAAGGTAAATTGCGGTTTACGATTTATGACGTATTAAAAAAAACTACTTTACTAGATCTCGTTCAAACCAATTTTCGGTGGAAGGACAGACAGACGTGACGAATCCATAAGGGTTCCGTTTTTTGCCATTTGGCTACGGAACCCTAATAACATACCTAAAAAAGAATATAGAGCCTCCTATTTTTTTGAAGTGGCTTATTAATACAATACAAAAATTTATTCACAACAAGTTAATAAAACTTATTTGGAAACGATACTTCTTTTTATTGAATTTTCCTCTGTGAATTATGAAGCCTTTCATAGACTGAGTAGACTAGGTACCTAATAAAAAGGACTTTAAATTCATGTTCGAAATAAATACATCCGTTATATTCTGTTAAAAAATACATGGACTTAGATTTATAAATTTGTAATATATCATTTGGCATACCATTAATCCTATTACTTATTAACATTATTTCTTATTTTAGTATGAAAAGACGATCCTAACGGTGAAACATTTGATTCCTAATTTTCATTTTATTTTTATTTTGTATTCTTTCTGACGATCTCAATGTGAAATTCTCTTATTTTGACATGTAAAATATGCTGTAATTTGATATTGAGAAATAAATGTCTATGTCTATGTCTAATAAATAAAACCTAATTTCGAATATTTCTCAGCTAACCACTGTGCAGTCAACGTCAAAGATATATTTACACTTTTTGACCTTAAAACAACGGAATAGCACGCAAAAGTGTAAACATCTCTTTGACGCCGACCGTACACGGCCAGCCTCCACAATATCATTTTCAAACACTATCTAGTTACTCGTAGCACCTCGTAGAACATGTCCTTTACTTATACCGTTCAATTAAGATTTAACGTGGTTAGATGTGGGGCGACGTGAGCCGACGCGTCGCGATTACCCCCGTTAGTGCGACCTGATCGCGCATTCTGTATCAAATTATCACTAAACGCGCGATATTGCCTTTGCACAGATAATCGTGTGAGTAAACATCGCATAATGAGATCGGCTAATCCAAAATGTGATCTTAATCGTTACCGACTCATTGTTTGTGTACCGATATTAAATTGCTCGCCAAATATTCTGTTTACATAATTCTGTCGAATTCAGTAACAGTATCTTCTAGAAACAATAGTTATAGTAAGTAGGTAGGTATAGTGGTGGTGCAGGATTGACAACATTAAATTTTTCCTTATATCTATATAATGATGAAATTTTTGTGATTTAGATTTCGCAGATATAATTATTACTTCTTATTCGATAATACAGTTAATCGACATTACTACCACGCTTTTAATGCCCACTCTAAGGATTTATCGGCCAAAACGACCTAAAATAAGGCTGTAAATTCTATGCATTCAACAAACATTAACAGTTTTTTTCTAGTTAATCCGATTCCTAGAAAGAACACACCTTCGCCTGAGCAGTCTTGTGGTAATGCTAATTTGGCTACCAATTTCAACCTGCAAGCAGATTCTTTTTAATTACTAACTTTTGCTCACGCCTTATAATAATAAGAATAAATTTTATTTCAGGCATCTAGGCCCATATTACATATACCTTAAAGACTAACATACATATTAAAATTAATCTTAGAAACTAACACGATTACTTCTTCGTCGTGAGGCGCACTCTGGAATCGCTGTTCACTCTTCCACGGAAGCGACGGAACACGACTCCCTTCGGCCAAAACTCCTCTCTCGTGAAGGTTGACAGATGGTCGGTCGCAACCCTCACCACGAACGAACTAAAATTCACGCTGTGGCGTGGCTCCAACCGTTCAACCCTCAGGGTGAATTTCGTCTTGACTCGTACATACTCCACAATCTTATATATTATTGGTATGGAACTTCGTAATATTAATGAACTCTCCTTTGAAACTTTTAGCTTCTCTGATTGAGCTCTACATTTTACAATAAAAAAAGTCTATAGAAGAAGGCGAAACTTGAAAATTAAAAGAAACTATCAAATCGAGGGGACTATTTAAACGACACGGAATACAAAATAACGATTTTTATAAAAATTGTCTGTATGTATGTCCGGTTTTCACTCGAAATCTACTAGACGGATTGCAACAAAATTTGGTATGGGGGTAGTTTATAACATTGGTCAACATATAGGCTACTTTGTATCCCGGAAGAATGCAAAGTTCCCTCGGGAATATTAACGAATTCCACGCGGCCGAAGTCGCGGGCAGAAGTTAGTAAAAAAAAAAATTTTAGAAACTTATCTATTAGGAAATATAAGACTACTTATCCCGTTATATCTCACAAAAACTTGAGAAATATATCATTCAATGGTTGAATTTTATTGTAATGAACTTTTTTTTTTTCTTAGCCTGTTGGAGTGTCCCACTGCTAGGCAAAGGCCTGCCCTTTTTTCCAATATTAATTTATCAAAACACATGTAGTTCAATTTAATTCCGAGCCTAGATCTTATTTGCCAATTTCCATTAAATATAAAGCGGATACCATTTCCTCAGCAGATAGGTAATACAATTTTTTTATGTCTTAGGATTGACAGCAATTGTGGCTGGAAGGTTCACACAGATGAATTATGCAGTAAACTGGCATTTGCATTTCCTCTTCGTAGAGTTGAAGCCGTGGTGGCCTAGTGGTTCGGCCTACCGCCTCTCATGCAGAGGGTCGGGGGTTCGATTCCAGCTCGCACCTCTAAGTTTACTTATCTGCGAAATTCAATTTGAATTGACCACTGCGCTTTTCGGTGAAGGAAAACCGTGAGGAAACCTGCACGCATCTGCGAAGTAATTCAAAGATGTGTGTGAAGTCCCCAATCCGCACTGGGCCCGCGTGGGGACTATAGCCCAAACCCTCTCATGGTGAGAGGAGGCCTGTGCCCAGCAATGGGACGCAAATAGGCTGTAGTAGTAGTAGTAGAGTTGTATTGTACTTAACTCATCTGAAAAAGCTGGTCTATTGGCATATTTTGGATACGTACAGCCAATATAATGTTACGGCGTTATTTTCTGGGGAACCTCTATTGGTTGGGTCAAAGTTTTTAGAGCACAAAACGATGCCTACGAGCATTATGTGAACGCGAACGCAATAATCGAATTCCTCGCGATTGAAGTCGCTGGCAGAAGCTAGTGTACTTGCCTAGTTTTATAAGTCTCTACAAACCGACCTTTATTTCTAACAATTAATAATTATTATATATATCTTTTTAAACTTACGCATTTATAATATTAGCATTTATAACTCTGTCTGTCTATCTGTTACCTCTTCGTGATTCAACCGCTGGACCGATTGAGATGAAATTTGGCATGGAGATAGTTGGGGTCCCGGGAAAGGACATAGCTACTTTTCATCCCGGAAAAACGCATAGTTCCCGCGTTAACGCGATCGCGGGTAGAAACTAGTGTTTTATACTTTATAACTTTTTTTCGAGTTAGTAAAAACAATGATTTCGTATAGGAATCGGGCGTCGCTCACACCCCCAATCGCATAAAATATTTTTTTTTTACCAACCCAAGAAAATAAACCTATACAATATACTTATCATCGATAAAATATCAGAACAACGTTTCGCTTGATCCTGTATACGTTGCCGTGGCTCTAATGTTGCTGTGTCATTCCAGGGTCTGACGTTCTTCCTGTCGTACGCTATCCTCGCCGCGGTGCTGGGGATGCTCCAGTTTGGCTACAACACCGGGGTCATCAACGCTCCTGGCAGGGTCAGTAACTCATCTGATCCCGCACTCCATTACGCGGCATGGGGCAAACCCTTGGGTTTGTAGACGGTAGTCCGGGCGGGTTGGGCCAAGACGGGTATGACGGACTCCCAGGCATCTGGGTCCGTACTTAACTCATCGTTACGCGGCATGGGGCAAGCCCTTGGGTTTGTAGACGGTAGTCCGAGCGGGTTGATGGGCCATCTGCCTGGGAGTCCGTCATACCCATCTTTGTCTCCCAAGCGGACGGGATGCGTAAGAGCTTTTCCCAAGGTTAGTAAAAGAAGGGTCCGTAAATCGGCCGTATAGGTGGCAGTGTAGATTAGGTTAGGTATAGATTAAATAATATTAAGTATCAGATAAGTCTTTACGTGACACATCTTACGTGACGTTTCATCAATATTTTTTATTCCTTACGACCTCAGGTATACACGCTGGTAAAATTATTCGTATTACTCAAATTCATTGTGTGTAAGCTAAGCCCCTTCTCTAAAATAGTATTATTATAAAACATGTTTTCATTAACAAACACGCCTTCTAAGTTGGGTAAACCTGTACCTTCTGCTGATATGTCCAATTGACAACATTTCAAAATTATTGTAAGGCGTAATTCGAAAACCATTTTGGTATCCTCTATCTAAAGGTGTCAATAGAAAAATCAGAGTTTTTCCTTCATTACTTTTAGAGAAAATAGTGTTTTAGTCGTACCTAGTGCGTGACGTCATCTCACTCAATTCACTCACTCTCACTAAAGAGCGGGCGCTACGCTCAGAACTATATCTATGCGCAGAAAGTGGTTCGACGTCATTTTTGACTTACGCCCATTTATAATGAGGAGTTTTTAATTTTAATTTTATGTACTATGAAATAGACGACGTCCGAAGAAATGATACTTGTTAAAAAAATTGTCAATTGTACATCATTTATCATTCTCCCTTCTAGAACATCGAGAACTTCATGAAGGACGTGTACAAGGACCGGTACGGGAAGGACATCCAAGAGGAGACGGTGAACCGACTCTACTCCATAGCGGTCAGCATATTCGCCATCGGGGGGATGCTGGGAGGGTTTTCCGGTGGGATGATCGCCAATCGATTCGGCAGGTGAGTCACATTTGAGACACACTTTTTCGTTTACTCACTTAACGCCCTCGCCCACGGCAGGCGCGGCGCACTCTTTGATTTCCTCGCGCTCGATACAAGTACCGGTTGCCGCGCACTGCTAGCGAATGCACGCGCGCGCGTAAACTCTTAATGTACGTCGCGACGCAAGAGTCAAATGTGCTATGAAATTTGAATTATGTAAAAAAAATATTGTATTGCAGAGAGTTGTATTAACAACAACAGTAAAATGATTTGGTATGGAGGTAGTTCAAGACAACCCAATTTAATTTATTTTTTTAATAAGAATAATAACAATAACTTTGCATGTACAGTACTTATAGTATCATTGGGTCTATGTACTCGGGACGAAGTCGCGGACAACGGCTAGTATATTATGTTAATGCAGTTGTGTGACTGTGTGTCTTAATTTTGAATTTAGCAGATTCATAAATTGACAGATAAAGTATGTGATAACTTAATAGTAAATTACGTTGTAGCATCTGTGTAGACGAGTGTTTTTAATAATAAATAAATTACTAACTTAACTTAAATATATATTTTGTTAATGACACTATTCTACCTAACCTATGTACTAATACTAAACGCATCATTTAATATGTTTTCGAGTGCGCCAGCCCTAGCGCTAGGGCGTGGCCTCCGAAAGAGCGCGCTGCATGTGATAGAAAGAGATGGCCAATTTGGGAGCGTACGGTGCAACAAAAACGGTTCTTTGTTAGCAGTCGGCCTTCTGTACGTTAGTACTATTACTGAATTTCTTTGACGAAACCGTTTCTATGAATTTAGAAAATGAAGCGTTCCGAAACGAAGATCGTGCCTACATTACAGTTTTCTGACTAGTTAGACGAAAAATTGCGTGATTCACTCGAGAGACAAGTTATTTCGCGTCCTGATTGTAAGTTTTGTTATGATAAGGGGACTAAGTATAGTTTTTAGCCCCCGTCGCTTCCTCAGCATTTAACGCATGCACTCGCAACGGTAAACTCTACAGCCTTGTTTTACAAACTAGCTTCTGGCCGCGACTGCGTTTGCGTGGGATTCGGTTAGAGCATACAAACCCTCTCGTTATGAGAAGAGGCCTGTGCCCAGCAGTGGGAGGTAAATAGGCTGTTGTGGTAGATGTGGTGGTGAATACAAAAGTTCAAACCCCCTTTTAACTCCTTAAAGGTTGAATTTTCAATAATCCTTTTTTAGATGATGTCATAATAACTTTGAGAGATGGAGGTTGTTCATTAAAACAGCCACGTAACTATGTATTTTTCGAGATAAAAAACAACTATCTATCTCCATATCACATCTAAATCGGTCCCGTGGTTTAAGCGTGAAGGGGTAACCGACAGAGTTACTTTTACATTTATAGTGTTAGTACTCAGGTATGGTTACCTCGGCGGCCACGGCGATTGCCGGACTCGTGTAGAAGGCTCCGCGTGCGGCTCAGCCGTCAACTTGCTCGCTACTTGGCGGCCTCTGCAATAATGTACTATTATTGTCTGGTCTAACAGGAAAGGTGGTTTACTGCTGAATAACATACTCGGCATCAGCGGCGCCAGCTTAATGGGCTTCACGAAGATCTCGCACTGCTATGAAATGCTATTCTTTGGGCGGTTCATCATCGGGGTCAACTGCGGTGAGTATCATTCATTAGTAGCACTCCATTTAACTTTTTTTTTTTCATTTTTTATCTGCCATCTAATCAGATTACTTCGCGAATTTTGTTACTCCATTTTACTGAAGAGGATCTATCCTGAATTCCTGAAACTTAGCTTCTTTATGTAGGCAGTAATCCAGTAATAGATACGAGAAAAATCAGACTGGCCATCAATCTATGCGCTACCGGCCTTTGAAGACCAAATAGATCAAGTATGGCATCACTTTTTTCCTCTACTAGAAGTATGGCAAACATAATAACGGTCACATTGTATCATATACTTTCCAAAAATTAAAATGCCATACTGGTATAAATCGTTCTGCAAAATAAAAATAAAATACATCTTTGGAGCGGTATGGCGGCCATTTGGCCCCGTCGAAAAAGTATGGCATACTGATTTTCGTGAATGGCTACTCGACGATGATTATCCGTGCAAAAATTAGGCTGGTACAAATGGTTCAATTTTTGGTTTTTAATTAACATTTTTTCGTCGGTATGGCGGGATGTAGGCCGCGCCGGAGAAGTATGGCATTACGCGATCGCCTACTTCGTTTTTCATCGACTATCGGAAAATACAAGATTTTTTGTGGTACAAATCGTTCGACTTTCGTAATTTATGCGACACGTTCGATTAACGCTCACGCGATTGGGCCCCCGGCGCTATGACCATGATTTTCCTTTTCGTCATTACGTAATTATACCCCTGTACACTCGCCAGCCTGGTACAAATGGTTCGGAATTCAGTGTCAGGATCTCCCGGCCTAACAGACCATTTGTTCACTTTTTAAACTGAAAAACCTCGCGAGGAAGCTCATTCCATAGTTTTTCATTCATTTATATAAAACATTTCCAGAGTTGAGTAGTGTGAGATTATTTCGTGCGAAATTTCAGTGATTGCTGAGTAGGTATTCTTGGTTTTTGTAAAAATAAAGTACCTATATGCCGTTAGTGCTGAATTTTAAAGTGATTTTCTCATTAATTGCCTCTTATTTCATATCTAAGATACGCCTAGGCTTGGGTATGCTGTATATAATATCAAATGATATGATATTCCATCGATTCACCGTATCAGTATTCTTAGAAAACTTGTAATTCATTTATTTATGAGACTGCGCTTTCACCGTCTAAATAAACTCGAAGCCCATTGCAATTAGATCATCTGCAAACCGACAGCAAAAATTGACTCAGCACTCTCTTGCTCGTGTACTTAATCCTACTTACATTGATTGGTACGTGTCAGTGGCATAGCTAGGTACCTAGCTAAGAGCCATAGACTAAAAGAAAATAGGGACCCTTTCAGAGCTTAGTGGCCTGTTTTTGTAAACTTAAAGAAACCTTGCACTGCCCCTTAGTAGCTACGCCACTGTACGGTACTATTGTTCACTCAAGGACTTTCTTCCAGGGCTGAACACATCTCTTGTGCCAATGTACATATCGGAGATAGCGCCCCTGAATCTTCGTGGGGGACTGGGCACAGTCAACCAGCTCGCTGTCACGGTGGGCCTACTACTCTCTCAGGTGCTGGGCATCGAGCAGATCCTCGGCACCGACGAGGGCTGGCCGATACTGCTGGGTGAGTTCGGCAATTAACACGTCTAATTATTATTAACTATTTCTTTTTTTTAGACATTGATTTATAACTAACTAGCTTCTGCCCGTGACTTCGTCCGCGTGGAATTCGGTTATAGCGTTACCGCGGGAATTGAGCGGTAAACTATAACAAATTATATACGAAAACCTTCCTCTTGAAACACTCTATTTAAAAAACCAAAGTATAGGGTTCCGAAGTTGACGATGCCCACAGTACCTTTCTAAGAAAGACTTATTAGCATCTAGCTAGCCTGTGGTATGACGTGCCCGCCCGACGCCCCTGCCGCTCGAGAAAAATCATTGGTTTTTTTAATCATTTCATAAGTTGGTCGACTATGACTCGTAATTTTGTACAGCCTACTTAGCTGTGATAGTTTTCCTTTCAACTACGTTATATATGCCACAACCATGATTTTTTTCAGCCATCCAAATACCACCATTTAGCAGGCAGGGGGGGGGGACACGTGACTCTAGCACTTTAAAGCTTAATATTTCACAAACGCATCACTTAATAAAAAAAATGGTTTAAACAAACCCACAATATTTTTTTAAGACCTATTCAACGATATGCCGCACCATGGGGTACGCAAGAAAAAAAAACTACATCCCCACTTTACGAGTAGGGGAGGTACTCTATAAAATAGTTATTTGTTATGCAAGGCTGCAAAGTTGTTGTTTGCTGTGAGTGCGTTATTGAGACCCGAGTGAACGAAGGATTCTAGGGTTGAACCACGAGCGAAGCGAGTGGTTCAAATATAGAATCCTGAGTGTAACGAGGGTTTCAAGGCATGAGACAGCAAACGACTTTGCTGCTGAGCGCAACACAAAATTTTTCACCTCACGCGCGATTTTTCGGGAAGACGACTTAGTTCGGCGTCACGTACAGTTTGTGCTAACTCTGGAGGAGTTAAATTCGTATCTTCATCGCTAGAATCGCTCATATTTTCTTTATTACTTCGTATAGGTATTCTTAATTACAAAACCAGCAATCTAAAACTTTTTTTTTTTCATGTTTTTTTCCGGAGGTTGCGTTCCAAATCACTCCTACTCGTACTTCAAGATTCAATTATTCATTGAATACAGTAAAAATATACACATATTTAAGTATATTTGTGATAAAACATAGTGAAATAATGAAATACATCTGAAACGGTGTATTATTAATATAATTTTATTAATGATGATATTAAGTAAATTGAACCTTTATTTTAATAAAACTCTCACGACGAATTGCGTTTCAGAACGTATCGTTGTTTTTTTATTGTGACAGTGGCGTCATGCGTCGTTCGAATTTCAAAAACACTTTCCACGCTAGCGGATAAAAACAACTTTTGCGCTCGGATATCAAGCTGCAAAACGACCACTTTCGAGCCAGTGAGGTGAAAAATATATATTTCAAAATTTTATTGTAACACTTTGTCAGCGTAACTAATATATTCATGCCAAATTACAGCTTTCTAGAACTAAGCATCTCCGAACAATAGTGCGGACAGACGGACGGACGGACGGACGGACGGACATGGCGAAACTATAAGGGTTCCTTGTGGACTTCGGAACCCTAAAAAACCGCATCAAAATCCGTTGCGTAGTTTTAAAGATTTAAGCATACATAAGGATATAGGGACAGAGAAAGCGACTTTGTTTTATACTATGTAGTGATGATAAAGCGACTCATATGCCATACGATTAAATATTTTTTTATTAAGGCGTAATTCGAAAATCATTTCGGCTTCTCTGTCTAAAGGACATAATAAGAGAGTTTCAGATTTTTTGGTTCATTGCTTTTAGTGAATATCGCGTTTTAGTGATAACTGGTGGCAGAACTACTACGCGCAGAACAAATTCTTTTTGACTTACCTACGCTCTTTTAGAATGAGGAGTTTTTTTAAATTTCAGTATTAAAAATTACGTTTTAAAGTTTCAAAAAATACGTGTCCTTTTTATAATCCAGTAAACATTGTCGCCTGAAAGAATGGAGTAGTATGCGCCAAATCCAGTAGTTCTGATTTTTTGCAGTCCTTTATTATGTTGGTCTAATGAATAATCCAAATTTGTGACCTCGAGCGCCGAACGCAACTTTGTCAAAAATAAAAAAAAGCTACGAAAATATCGGCTGCTTTTCATATATTGGCGATTTTGACCGTAAAGGGTATCAGTAAAAAAGACTAAATTTGCTATAAGTAATACGAAACTACAACTGTCTATGTGCAGCTAATAGTTTCCGATATAAACTTTTCAGAATTTATCATTTCTCAGGACTTCGCAATAATTTAGAAACCACTCTAACAACTCTAGCGCAGGATGTATTTCCAACTACCTACCTACCTCCGCCGGAGTGTGCTTTTAAACGTTCATCATTAAAAAATTGCTTTTAAGTATAACACAAAATCTTCTGTAAATACGCTTGACGCACCGCTCAAAGCCTCGCGTATCGCGTCGCTCCCTAAACGGAGCCTTATCGACTCGAAATTAGTCGCTTTCCGCCACTTGTCGAACCGCTTGTCTGGTAACTAGTAAACTCGAGTTCTAAACGAGATACCGCGTCCCACTAACAAGATTACTTACTTGCAACTCGGAGTTATCTCCGTCTGTTGTCTTGTTCTAGCAAGTTCTAGTTAGTACTACGTAATAGGCAGGGACCTAGGACTCTTCGTAGTTTGAACTAGCTATGCATCGTGGAGAAGTTTCAAAACTGGCGAAATTTATTTTAATAGAAGACTTTGTATATTTCTATAGCTAACTCCCTGGTCATATACATATCAGCTGTTAAAGTTATCAATGATACTCAAAACTTCTTAATATTCTTGTAAAAGTCGCGCAATGTTCTGAGAAGGGGTTTACTGATTTGTCATTTTATTTATTTCATTTTAGTTTCACTCACTACATCTGTTATTTGTACAAGGAATCGAGTAAACATAATAATAATAAGGTATGTGTGCAATTACCATAATATCATATTATAATAAATAAAACCGGCCAAGTGCGTGTCGGGCCACGCGCAAAGTATAGGGTTCCGAAGTTGAGGATGCCCACAGTACCTTTCTAAGACTTATTAGCATCTAGCTAGCCTGTGGTATGACGTGCCCGCCCGACGCCCCTGCCGCTCGAGAAAAATCATTGGTATTTTAATCATTTCATAAGTTGGTCGACTATGACTCGTAAGTTTGTTGAGTCTACTTAGCTGTGATAGTTTTTCTTTCAACTACTTTATATATGCCACAACTGCGATTTTTTCAGCCATCCAAATACCACCATTTAGCTGGCAGGGGGGGGGGGGGACACGTGACTCTAACAAAAAATAGCACTTTAAAGCTTAATATTTCACAAACGCATCACTTAATAAAAAAATAGTTTTAATAAACCCACAATTTTTTTTAAGACCTATTCAACGATATGCCGCACCATGGGGTACAAAAGGAAAAAAAATACATCCCCACTTTACGAGTAGGGGAGGTACCCTATAAAAAAATATATTTCAAAATTTTATTGTACCACTTTGTCAGCGTAACTAATATGTATATTCATACCAAATTACAGCTTTCCAGGACTAAGCATCTCCGAGCAATAGTGCGGACAGACGGACGGACATGGCGAAACTATAAGGGTTCCTTGTGGACCTCGGAACCATAAAAAGTACTTACTTACTTTTAACGAAATATACATAACTTGCTAGCTGTTTTGACATTGCTCGACAAACGTATTTACATCCATGCAAATAATATAACAGTGCCACTGCAATACACAGTTGACTGTGTCAACAATTTTTTAATCATGAAAAAAAATATCTTAGAAGCCTTACCTTCTGGCACACGTATCCGGACTGACCCTACAGTTACAGCCACTTATGACTTTTTGGCTGTTCAGGTTGCTGAATGAAACAAGGCACTGACAAATAAAGGCGGAACGCCACAACTTGCTTCTCGGATTCCAAATTCCCGCTGGTCTGATCTACCCCCGTTTCCAGGTCTGGCGATCTGCCCGGCCATCCTGCAACTGTTGCTGCTGCCGGCATGCCCCGAGTCGCCGCGGTACCTTCTCATCACGAGGCAGTGGGAGGAGGAAGCCAGGCGAGCCCTGAGGAGGCTGCGGGCCAGCAATCAGGTGGGTCCCTATACACGCCGGACACGCAACAGGGCCTATATTCGAAGTCTTTAATAGGGATCTCGCTATTCCCTATAGGATCGCTCACGCGTCAAGTTGAACTTTAAATCTAGCTGCTTAAAGTTCACGCGACGCGTGGGCGATCCTATAGGGAACAGCGAGATCCCTATTTTAAGACTTCTAATATAGACCCTGGGATTCTGCTTTGGGTCGGGGTAGGCATGGTTTTATATAGACGACATCGTTGTTATATGACGAGATGGAGTAAAGTTTTCATTCAAGTCTATAAATAGGGACATGGGATGACCCTCTATAACCTAATTGAATAAATTGTCTCCGTATTTAGCGCGATTTGTATAATATTTTTCCACGCCGTTGAAATCTAAATTGGAGATCTATTTCGCCAAATAGTTAAATGATAAAATACCTTGCTTAATAGAGAGTAATGTAAACAGAATACCTACAAGAATACGTTGGTCGTCTTTGATCAACAAATAGATAAGATGCAAAGCAGGTCTTATTGAAAATTACCATTGTATCTGAAATAGAAACACCTTACTTACGTCACTTCAAGTCTTGTTTTTGTGATTACATCTCTTATTTCGTAGAACAATGTCATACGAAATAGCAACATGGGTCCATTCTATTAAGACTTGAAGTTAAATCGGCTGTAGTTATTTGAGTCATATAGGTACACACCGGGTCTCTCCGGTTCGTGGTCTCCGACTAATCAAACCGTTGACCGTCAGGGCGCCGCGGGAGCTCCCCAAGCTTTGTACAATCAGTCCTGATTTAAAGGTGGAGGAAGACATCGAAGAAATGAGAGCAGAAGAGCGCGCCCAGCAGGCAGAGGCTTCTATATCCATGAGGGAGCTGCTGTGCTCGCCGACGCTTCGAGCGCCGCTGCTCATTGGAGTTGTGATGCAGCTGTCCCAGCAGCTCAGCGGTATCAATGCGGTAAGATGACCCAAGGTCTGTTCATGCTCAGTTATCTTATTGGGTAAACAATATGCTACTCTGTGAGCGGAGGAGCGCGTCTAGCAGGCGGAAACTTCCATATCCATGAATCGTGATACAGCTATCGCACTAGCTCAGCGGTATGTATATATATATTTTTTTTCTGTTTTTTTTTTAACAATGTGAGTAGCGTAAAGATAAGTACTTCCTCGCTGTACTTTAATACTTAATTTTTCAACTAGCAGAGAGAGGGTGCAGGCTGAAAACCAGCGCTGTGCAGACTGCGTTCTCACAGCAAATGCTGAGACCTGAGCCTATTGCCACTATTGCAACTAGACTAGTTTTTTTTTTGTATTTCTATGTATATTTACTTTTATTTTTTATTTTATTTTAAAGTGTTTTTTTTTGTGTGGCAATAAATCGTATTTTTCTTTTCTTTTCTTTTCTTCAATGCGATAAGATGACCCAAAGTCTGGCTTGCATGGACGAAGTGAAGTAAGTACTCGTTTTAATGCTGAAATTCCCACTGCTCCGTTTATCCTCCAATACAACAAAATATCACAATAATTGTTGCAATCTCAACAAAGTCAGTTCATCCGATTTTGACAACGTTCTGCGCTGCGATCAATTTAATTAAACCGTTATTTTCCCCCTAGGTCTTCTATTACTCGACGTCCCTGTTCACTTCATCCGGGCTGACGGAGGAAGCTGCTAAATTCGCTACCATGGGTATTGGCGCCATCATGGTTGGAATGACGCTGGTTTCCCTGCCGCTTATGGACAGGACTGGACGGAGGTAAAGACATGATCCATCGAGACATTGAAGTCCTAAGCCTACCTGCAGTTGTATTGCGCCAAATTTGACCATAATAGTTTGCGTGCGATCCCCTAGACAACAAGTAGTATTTCTGTAGGAAAATGAACCAGTATGGACGCCACTTGTCATCAAAGTGTCCGGTGAAAATCGAAAAATAAAGGCTCCATTTAAATTTTAAAGTAACGCCAAAAACTCGAGCTAAGATGATCTCATTAAACCTTTTTTTTAAAGCGCTGGAAATGTTGGAATTTTCAAGTATGTAACTTGATACTTTTAAAAGAATTTCGGGAACTTTTCAAGTTCAGTGTTAAATTACAGTCGCTCGAAAATATCCGAACACACACTCCGATCCATTGTCAGTAAGGCCCTGTTCAGGTATTTATGTGCACTTTGTTTGCTTCGATCTCATTGCGATTTCTCTTGCAGGACCCTCCATCTGTACGGTCTCGGTGGGATGTTCATCTTCTCCATCTTCATAACAATTTCATTTCTGATAAAGGTGTGTCTTATATTATTAAGGTCAAGAAAACGACTTCCAGGCCATTTCGGTCATTCTAACGACTCGTATTTGAAATTCGAGAAACTACCTCTGGCGGTTTAAATTTAAATTGGTTCAGTGTTGGTATCACTGAGCCTGGGTTGATTCTAGTACCTACAGTTGACGAACTCCTGGTCGTTAAATATGGCCGCTGAGCTGTCATTCCATACAGAAACGTCATTTTGTCCCATAGTAAAATATTTAACGTTAACGTTAACTTTAACGGACGGTTTGAATCAACTCACCCAATCTACCTTTGTCTACGTTGAGACTTGTACCTACGAGTAAAGTGACTTAGATTTAGCGTATTAAGTAAGTACTATAATTTATAAAAAAAACTTGGCCTTAGGTAGATCTAAACATATATACCTACTCATAAAGTATATGAAGGTGCATTACGAGTAAATGTAAGAATACATACTATGTCTTAGGTCTACTTAAGAAAAGTATGTACAATACTTGGGCTTAGGTTATAAGTAAATACATTGTCTTTTGGGTTACGTTATCCGGAATTGTAGTCGATAACAAAGCGATGCCCCTTTTGAATCCTTTAGAAAAATACGTGGAGATTTAAGTGGACTTTACAAAATAACATTGAAACATTTTATTTCTTTGAATGATCGACTCATTGTTTACTTCAAAAGAAAATGTTATCCCCTTGAACCTGAGCTCAAGTTGGTTTGATCCGTGTAGTAATCCCAAAGGTCACTAGCTATTCAAAGCGTTTTTCACTACCTTACCCAAAAAGGAGTTTAAGAACGTTCCATTTCTCAGTAGTTCCCATTTTACTACGAAAACAGTACTACGAAAATCCACAGTCGGGATTCCTTTGGCGCTTTCAGAGCCCCATGTTCTCAATTCTCATACAAAATGGACTCTGATAGGGATCAGAAGGCACTGAAAGTGTTAACTTACAAGGGTAGTGTAAACACCTCACAACCGACTGCTTCAGCACCGCTTTAACATAGGCCTCGACCCTTCCTCTCATTCTACAGAGTAGGATATTATTATGAAACGAGCTGTTATGCACTCAAGCTTGTGGGAATACTATTATTGTACTCTTGACTGGCTAGGACTTAGCAAAACTTGTCCCACTCTTATGACATTTTCTATAGGTATCATAACGGCTACTAATTAATTTAATATCACTTTCATATTAACTTCATTTTTTCCAAAAGGTTCTTCTATGTCTAAAATGATCATAGTATTGACACTTAATGAGTACTTAATGTGTTTTTTTAGTCCTAGTCTGTCTCTAGCAGACTTAAAGGCTTGTTGTAACACTGTATCTAACGATTTATCGGCAAAATATTCTGGGGTAGAAAAATTAAAAAAAAAAAACTAAATGTTATAATGATTTAAAACGAATGAATCGAAGGACCAAATGCAAGGAAAAGTGTAGGTACTGTTCCTTGCATTTGGGTTTCGGTTCATTCGTTCAATTATGTTATGGCTGGCACACTATGTATACCTATACGAAAGCGATAAATCTGTCAAAAATTATAATACTCGTACATAGTTGTAATCGACTTTTCACTTGCGAGTACCAACAGTGTTGCAACACTCCATTCGGTTTGCGCCACCGCATGCACGCATCTATAACCTTTTTCATTTTGTTTTTCACCTTTATTTGCTTCCGCTTTGCCCCCCCCCCTCCCTTGCGACTTTCCTGACGCCGATACCGGAGTCTCGGTAGGAAAGTATGGAATTTGATCAAATAAACATCACACACTGCACTTGACACGCCACTAGAGAAATTGGAATATCAAATTGGTCGATGCTCTAGCACGCGTACTTGATGCTGACTCTTTAGTGCTCTCCAAGCGCATAGGCACTCGACAATGGTTATACATGCGAAAAAGTCGACCACTCTTAGGCCAAATGCGTTTGGTCGATCAGACGGGCTTTCTAGGCTCCTATTACTAGCTGTTCTAGACCCGTTTATCAGCACTCCTGAGTCGAGCAAATACTTACACCAACACTGCCTACAAGCAGAAAACACCTTCACATGCAAGCGATGGCGTTACTTCACAGCTGTTAAAACCAGGGTTGTTATGGTGTCCCTGTCCTTTTGTGCCGTCTCTACTATCTGTTTACTGCTGATCGTTTCGGCCCGGCCGCCAATTGGCTATAGACAGAATAATCTTTTCAGCTTGTTAATATTATCTTGTTGAAAGTTCGCCACTGAACTCAAGTTTATTGATGATGTAACATGTGTTGTGCACATAGACCACACAGTTACAGATTAATAATATAATATGTTTGCAAACTTTGACACTCATGTGATGCATTTGTGACCTCACACCAATTTACTTGGTGCTTTAGCGATAAAAATCTAACATCGCATTTGCATACAATACATTGATGGGTCACCGAGAGCTCACGATCTTCAGGCAGAAGTGCGAATAAGCAATGGTTGTTGGTCAGACAATTAAACGTTTCATGCATGCAGATAGTAAGGGACCGACTGGACTTATTCTGGATTTATATTCGTAACTTTGATTAAATATTTTCCAGAATTAGTCTGTTTCCGGACTTACAGTGCCATCCCAAACCCTATCCTTCAATTAGTTTTTTCTGCATATGTTTTGTATGTTTGACGTAAGTTATTAAAGTTGTTGCAATATAAAGCATATTCGAACCAGCGTATAAAGTTGCAGTTATAGATGTTGAAATAACCTGTACTAGAGGTGCATTACTTATGTAGGTACCTAAGAACTTTCTTTTGACTTACCCTTTATAAAGTTAAACTCTGCAAATCAAAAGATATTGAGGATAATCTACAGAAACAATAATTTCAATACATCTTGGGATCATTAAACAACTTGTCCCGAATAAAGAAAAAAAGCATCTAGAAACTAGCCAACATGCATTTTGTTAGAAACAATAATCGTGTCATCGTATTTGTTACAACTTGAAAGAATATCGCCTTAACGGAATGCACGTTGACTACACGGGACCTTTTTGTCACTTCAAGGCTCATTCGTTTCGGGGTGGCTTTTTGCGCTTCCAAAGCAGTTTCATTTACATTGCAAAAAAACCTGGTTCAACCCAGTACTTCAACCCCTCCTCCCCTATAACAACCCGGGTTGGTGCACGCCAGACGAACGTGCGTGATGTTATATTTGTCAGCCGGTCGGTGCGGGAAAGAACGCATTTCTACGCCCTGATAGGAGTTCTTCGGATATGTCCAGGAAATGATAGATTGGATGAGTTACCTCTCCGTGGTGTCGACGCTGAGTTTCGTGGTGTTCTTCGCTGTTGGCCCCGGGTCGATCCCGTGGCTGATCACGGCGGAGCTGTTCTCCCAGGGGCCGCGGCCCAGCGCGATGGCCATCGCTGTGCTTGTCAACTGGATGGCGAATTTTGTCGTCGGTATCGGCTTCCCCAGCATGAAGGTACGTGAAGTCAGAAACGTCAGATTATAAATTCGGTGTTGCCACACAAATCGATAGTAGGAGATATATTTTAATGGTTGATGCAGTTGTTACAGAAACGATTTTTGTGGCAACACACTTTCAGGTGAATAAAAAAATCAATTAAGATGTGACTTTTCAATATTAGTTGTTAAATCTCCTGTTGCGATGATAGGTACATATGTGGTATAAATAATTATATTGATTCGTATTCTTCACATAAGAGTCCATCTTAATGAGAACACTTGGGGTTATGTAACCTATACGTTACATTTCCCCCAAATCGCCAACAAAAAGTACATATATAAATTTAAACTATAAATCGTAATGTATTTTTTTTTCTGTTTTCAGGCATTATTGGAAAACTATACTTTCCTGCCTTTTAGTGTATTCCTTGCAATTTTTTGGATATTTACGTATAAAAAAGTTCCTGAGACAAAGAACAAGACTTTCGAAGAGATATTGGCACTGTTCAGAAACTCTAATGGAAGGTAAGTGCTTCTAACTTGCTTTTACTTTCTTTTAAATGGCATTAAAGTACTAACTACTAAACCCTTAAGTCTAGTGTTGGTCTTCTAGATTTTGAAAAGGGCAAGCTATCGTGGTACACCCAGTCTCGTTGTACAATTTTAACTTTTCCCTCAATGTGTGGATGTGAAGGGGCAAAGGCCTACAATGTGCCATCAGAGCTACGATACAATCAATAAGATTTCTATAAAAATGCAAGACCGTTCAAAGTGCAGCCAGGGTGCTGTTCTGTGTCGACCCCTAACCCTAACCCTGAGTGGCTGCAACCTGCGTGTCTCATAGTAATCAAGGTGATCGCTACTGAAAAATCCGCTAGAGGCCCTAGTTATGTTGTTGTCGTCCAAGGTAGCCATTGGCCATTTTGTACGAAATGACATTGACAGGTATACGTCCCTCCAGTCACCAGCTACACTAGAATGCATTCTCCAACACCCAGCCCACCCAGCCACTCCAGCGCCCGCTGGTGAGCAAAAATACGGTGACACACTGCGTCTGTGCTAATCCGAGGCTTATTTGCAGGGACAGCTTCCGCGACAGTCGGCTGTATGGCAGCATGATGAACTGCGTGAACGCACTGGAGCAACAGCTGCCGCCGCCGCCCCCCGCGCCGGTCGACGAGAAACACGACTCAAGTGAGTGTCTCTTTCTTACGCATCTGCGAAACTGGTGTGTGAGGAGGACAACATTAAATTTGCCAGGTGACTTGGAGATGATCGCTGTTGAGACGTTCGATTTTTATATAAGAGTCGTGGGTTTTGTCAGCGAGGCAGGCTAGAAAGCTACTATTTTTATTTAAGTAGCGGCACTTAGGTATCTGTCGTTGAGCAGCTCGACGTCGGCAAGTGTTGCAGGACTAATATGCTGTTGCCTTCTGCCGTAGTGCTTGGAATTCTTTCGCAATCAAGACATCAATTCGAGTCCGCAATTCTATAGGAAAGGGAAAAGGAATTTCCCTATAGCTTCTCGGATATAGACCTGTTATTCGAGACGTCAAAAGTGACAGCAAAGTGAGTCAGTAGATCCCAAAGTCTAAACGTCGTTCGGCGCATAAAGCGTGATAGCTGACCCAGCCCAGTTCGATCGTGAACGTGTATGAGCGAGACGTACGGATGGGTACAGCTAATTTGCTCTCTCGCAAAAATTGAGAGGCTGCCTATCCTTATTTGGGATATGGAAATCCTTTATACCTATGTATGGAGTTGAAAAGGTTCCTGAACGTGACATTGTCTGTTTGGTCGCGTAGTGTCGGAGCAGTCGTCCGGCGCGGGCGACGCGGGCCGGCCGCCGCCGCCGCTGCCGCCGCCGCGGTTCCCGCCACCGGCAACGTCTGACAATGGGACCCCGCCGCGCGCGCCCCCCTCGTCGCTCCCCTCAAGGCCGCCGCCAACTTCTTGCTCCATGGACTCCGGCGGCCCCCACGACGCGCCATCACCGCCACACAACAAATGTTCTAAATCCATGTGATTAGGTTAAAACTAGACTAAGCCACGGTAACATAGTGTAGTCATTTTACGACATAATTTAAAGGTATCGTGTAAAGTGCCATCGGTCTCTTGTACCCATGTTGATTGTAGATCACGGAGAGTTTTATTGGAAGGATATTAAACGAGGCTCCACGGTGGGATGCGCGTGCGCATGGTTCAATCCGACTGTAGCTTCTGGTATTAATAAAGGTTTACTCATAAATAAGTACGTTCGGCGACGAGGAATATTCATTACTAAAGTATTAGATTTTTATGGGATACACGTAGGCGCGCGGGCGCGGGGTATCGACGATCGGTCATATTTACCTGGACGGGTTACATATGCCAACTAATTCTATGTAGAAAAATAATTTAAATGGGTACGACGCAACCGAGAGTGGTCACTGACGTGTTAAGGGACTATGTAAATACATGCTGTGACGTTGTTTTCTTTTTTATATCGTATATTTTATCGTTTTTTTGTAAAATGTATTATATTTTTTACTTATAATTGCTATCATTATAAATTAAGTAATATCTGGATACGCGGAAGATGTCTATTATTGTGTGAGTGTGCCGGGCCAGTCGGAGCCGGGATTGGCTCGTCTAGAACGCTACCACGACCGTGTGCACGTCGCTATACGCTCTAACTTGTGCTCGGTTCTTGTAGTTTAGTGTGAACGGGTCTTGGTAAAGTGTTTTTACATTTTTGTGAAGACTTTAAATGTAATGGTACTACGCCCCTAGTCGGACAGTCGTCTTTTTCGCCGCGGCCGCTCGACTCGAGTGACAGGACTCATTGTGCTTTGGACAGAAATAAGCAATATGAATTCTCGCCGTTTGGTCTAAGTTCAAATTGATGTTGAAATTATTTGCTTATTTCGTCAGTGGAGTAGAGCGTCCGTGTAATATTAAATGACCGAAACTTATCACCGGTGACGATATAGCTGCAGCTTGTGTTGCATTCTCCGGATGAGATGAGTTGGCGCTGTGACAGTTGTTTATTAAGTTAGGGTTCAGTATTTACCACAGGGTTGTAGTCAATTGTTCGTCCATGCATCTGAACACTGCTCAATTCATCTTAAGACTTGGAAAGTGGGCGAGGTCGACGGACGTCCATGTGAATTGTACGATGACCCCGTTTCAGGACCCTGTAAATCTATAAACAATTCATAATACAGGTGACACCGATGCGTGGGCAGAGCGGTTCGAGATTACGCATGTTCTGTACAGGGGGCGTATGCAGTGGGCTAAGCCCTTGGAGGTCATCGACTCCATTAACAAAAAATACTTAATATAAGAAAACTGTTATACGTGCTCGCTGAATGCTCCAGCGCACGTGGCGTTTTACATTTAGATTGCAAATTGAAACTGCCATTTCATAGTTGGAATTAGACGCCAATTTTCGACGCGCCCGTCTAGTACCTTGTCAACGGCTTTTAACAAGATTTACAGAATACTTAGATCGTGTCCGCCCTAACCGTTGGGCCACGACTTTTCACGGTAGCGGCGAGCGTTTTACGGACATATTATTATAACGCGATCATGTCGTGAAGCCCATCGCGCACCGGTTACCGATCGGCGCGCGGGGACTATCGTTTCTTTGCTCACCAGTTGGCGCCACTGTTGACTAAGGTCCAGAGGTATAGCAGCTGTCAAAGGCGACTTTCTAAGATCGGCGCCGAAGCAAAGTTTTAAAATTTGAATAAGTAGATTCAAATTTTAAAACTTTATTAATTGTAAATAACTATCATCATATTGAGTAGCTATGCCGAAATGTTGTGCAGTTCCGTTTTTTTTTTTTGTTTTAAAGCGTTCACATTCATCGCCAAATAATCCATATATGCGATAATTTCACGAAGAAGATCACTTTTCATCGGGTAAATTAAAGAAATTATAATTTATATCGCGAAGCCCGCCACTACCCGCGACACTAGCGCTTCTAGTGGCAAATTCACACGCGATAGCCCCCATAAAACGCCCGACGCTGCCGCTGTCACGCAAAGTCATGGCCGAGCCCTAGGAGATTGTGCGGATTGCAATAAAAATGCAGTTCGGGCGGTCAAGGGTCACCGTGGAAAGCCCTACAATCTAACCGTATCTAATCAGTCTGTCACACGTCGAATATCGTGTGTACACGTGCATGTTAGAATAAGTTGGTACTCTCGACAATATAAAATAGAAATCGATTTGCTTTACCTCGACTTTACGTCAAGGACGATCCAGGTGGGAAATGCCAAGTCGGTCGCGGGACTGCGAAGTTAATGTGATACGATTGGTCCATTACCTACCGAATGTAGGCTTGGTGAAATTCCACTGGACATTTATAATCCGCAATAAGTTTTAAAAGAAGTTGTAAGCGATCACCTACTTGACTAACAAAGATATTTGTGACGTTTTTTTTTTATTGGGATAAAGTCAGTTATGTCGATGAAACTCTTATTAGACTAATGAAAAAAGGTTACCTACTTATGAACCTTTTAACATATTTATTTGGCTATATGCGGGTCAAACGAAAATAGACAATAAAATTAGATAGTTTTGTGCAATACGCAATAATTTACATAGTTTATTTGTGATGTATTTACCTATTATATAATATAGTACGCCATAACGCACTCATGCTCAATTAATGACATGCGAAACACAAATTATGAGTTTAATGATCGGAATGTAATATGTTATCGAAATAAAGCCTCGAATTCATTCCAATCTTGTTTATAGTGTTTTATATCAAATTTAAAGCTAGCTATTAAAGGGTGTGCCTGATGATTGCTGCCGTTCACTTTTTCACATCATGCACTGCTTTACTTACCGACTCCACTTTAGTTTTCGTCCCGTAAGATGAGATTTGTCGACATAAAGTTGTTGCTACTGATGATTCGAACTAATCAAAACAATTCCCCGGTGAATTCACAAAACTCTTTGTTAGCCGACTGTAGGTTTTTAAAATAAACAAACGCACCTCGGACTTACCTGACCTCACCAATAAATTCTACAATGTTCAATTACTTGGGGCTTAGACTAGATAATGTAAATAATGAAACTTGAAAAATGCGAAGTTACAAATATATCTAACTCAAATATAACTAAAAATTTAATGAAAGTAACTTGCTTCCTAGAATTGTTTCATACTTTTTTCCATCGTGGTATTGCCAGCTAAGTACTCTATCCACCACACGATGTGCTCACGAACGGATAAGTCCGAGGAGCCGCCAGCGACGGTTGACTGTACGTCGCGTCGTGATGCCCTGGCTGTGCACTATTATCAATCAAGAACGGTAATCGGTAATTGTTAAGGTTTGCTAGACTCAACCATCGCTGGCAAGAATCCTAGATTAATTTTGTGGAGTCACCTCCGTTGAGGGCAAAATCGTTTCTTCCAAATGTAGTTAGGTAAGGTTAATAAAGTGCTATGTTATAAATCATCGCACAAGACGGCACAAAGCGAGACTGCACACAGCGACACTGTCATTTACTACCAACGTGTCGTACAGAGTTGAAGTTGTTTATGCCCTAAGATTGTGCATCTCTGCTCTGCATCAATAATAACTATTAATAGGTAGGTACTAGTAGGTATTCATAAAGATCATAGTAAAGGGTCTCACTAAATCTAGTCCACATTTTTTTTAATTAGGTATGTACAGATGACGAATGCATTTTACGGCCCAAAACTATACTTCAACTCTATACGATAAATTATTGTATTATATTGAAATAATCATGAACTGCTTTTATATAGATACTAAGCAAAGGCCGACGATTCGAATGTCGTAGGTTCTTTACTATAGACTACAAAAATCATGTGAAAATTGACCACCTTACGTTAACCATTCGCTAGTAGCTCCTAACACGTTGGGTTAGATTCCAGTTTTTCATGGCTTTTGATGGTTTATTGTTCAATATGTATATAATTAATATTACTATAATGTACTTTCACCGCCGTATTTTTTAATGTAGATACCCCCTACAACGAATGCCTGTTCAAAGTCATTATTCGATAAAAGAAAGTATTAATTAATAAGCAAAAATTCCCATTTTAAGTGTCTTTATCACCATTTTAAGTTTTTTCGTACATTTACAACTACACTGAACAGCAATGAAAAAGAGTCACTTTGTTTAGGATTTTCCATACGAAGTGACCCGTGTTCATTGCCGTTGAGTGTACATTTAATCGCTTTGGTTCTGTATTAAGAAAAAAATGGCGCCTACCAATGAGTGTACAGCCTAATCGCGTTAGGAGTTACTTTTTCACTTTACATTGGATCATTTCGATTACCTACTTAATTGTTGATTTTTAATTTCAAATGTAGCACCATAAACTTAATTAAAATTGCCGCTCTCTAGCCTGTGAGGAAGGTTTTTGCTGACACATTCGTCCTGTTGGTTCTGACCTGACAAACTATAATATTTTAATCACGAACTTTCGTTGCGACATGACACGTTAATAGTAATGTGTCAACTACTCACCAACTAGGTACCTTCTTACTTTCCGAAATATTTGCAGTGGAGTTCAGATCGTGTCTTGTTTCTATGATAAAATGATAAAAGCACAGTGAAAATTCGTACCTTTAGAAGCGGCAGATAGGTAGATTAAATAAGTATGTGATGCTATAAAAACATACTACAAGAAAAATGCATTCCGGCTATCATAGGCCAATCCGACATCAGTTTTTCGGTATCGATAATGTTATTTCCCTTTTTTTTAAGTAGGTACTTAATTGAACTAATTATTTTTTCATACATCATCATGTCGCGATAAAAATCACCTTCATCAAAAGTAAGTTAAGGGCGACCTCACACAAAACAAAATGCGATTTGAAAATAATTATAATTAAATGAACTAGTTTATAGTGAGCACCGTGATTTCAAATAAATATCTTTAAGACTAGGGCGCAAATGCCTTGTCTTTAAAAAACCATATTCTAAAACGAGTAATAATATTTTTAATGTTAAATGTACTTACATGTATTGAATGTTTAGTTGTTTTTGGTTTCTTATTCAAGTAATTATAGTATATTTTAGACTGGTTTAACAACCGCACGGGAGGGCCAGCGACTAGGTACGAGATAAAGTTGGTAATAATGAAACAAAGAGTGATTTGTAGAAAACTGACGGTGAAAAAAGGCACACAAGAAAAGTACCTAGAAAATGTTATATCATGTACATACTTATACAATTTAAAATGTGATATTTGAAGTCATTGTACAAAACTTCAAACACGAATGCTGTTTAAGTGTGAATTGAAATTACGTCATCGTAATTAGCTGATGATTTAAAATTATGTTCGGGTTGCGAGCGTTGCAGTGCGGTGGTTAAACTTCCGACAATATTAAGTTTAGATTGGTGACAAATCTCAAATGATAAGTTCTAAACTAGAATTAAATATGGCCTTCGGGTTATTGTAAATAAAAGTTTAATTTAGCTAATCCCGATCAATGCAATTCTGAAACGGTGTGGATTGGTTATGCTTTGGCGTATATATCTGTAGTTTATGTGCCATAACGTATTTTATGCGTATTTCAGTAAACAATGCTGTGACTTTGAAGATACACGATTGTCTCGTATCAAGCTTTATGTAATGTATTTTGCAATAACTACACTAACGATAAGTTTGTTTCTTATATAAGTTGAACATGATCTGCTTTATAAGCGAATTAAGCGTATCAAACACGATTCTCGAGTCTTAATATCGATGATAATATCGAGTGGCATACAAACAATGGATGCGTAGGTACAAGATGCTCTATTCCCATCCTTATCCCTAAATAAAAATACAGTTTCTACCTATTTAACTATAGCTGGATGCTGGATAGTATTTATACAATTCTATCAGTGATTACCATCTCCCTATTTAGCGAGATAGTATATCTCTAATATGCCTATCACTGAGTTGACGGAACCATACTCTCATTTAGGAATAGAGACGCTAACTATACCCATGTACCTTGTCGAACAGAGGCCCCCAGAGTTACGGAGGTGCTTAAGTGTTTATTAGACAAGTTTTCAGAGTGTAGGATCGTCGAGACAGAGGCTCTATTCGAAACGTTACATAGGGAAAGGGAAATTCCCTGTCCCTACCGTCAAAGTGTCACACCGAACTTTAAGGCACTAGATTTAAATTTAAAGTTCAATTTGAGCGCCGTGACGCTTTGACGGTAGGGACAGGGACTTCCCCTTTCCGTGATTAACGTTTCGAATAGAGAGCCACTGTTGTTAGTCTTCTTCTTAAAAAATGCACAAGGAACGCGAAGAGTTTCTCAAGATGGAGATTGCAATGCGAAAGTACAAGTAAATATTATAGAGAATATAGTATCGATCTACATAGGTAGGTACTTCTATCGTTAATAATCAAGATCAGTCATCTAACGCTATTTTGAATATACATTCTTTATAAATTTATTGTTATGTGTACATAAGGAGTTTTTTTAGGAAATAATTATACTTTGTAAAGGGTCATATTTAGGTACCTAACTAACCACAACTGGGAGTGGAATTTGAAACTTTTTATAATAAAAACCTTTGAAAGACGGACGACTACGCCTAAGCAAACGTGATGAACTGATTATATTGAGGGAATTTTAATAGTATAATTATTGCATTTACGTTATTGATATTATCATACTTAGGTACTGTTATATTGCGGTAGATATGTTGGTTTAAGGGTGCACCGGCTTGGAATTGCATTCTTCGTCGGCTTAAGTTAGGTTATTATTAAAGTAATTGTAATGCTTCGGAGCCCTAATAGACTTTCTGATAAACAGAATTTATGTGTGTTCTAAAACTATAGATTCATTATTGAAAAAAAGAATTTCAAACACTTTAAAGGATAGTGAGAAAATGGAAAAGTTAGTCGTTTGGAACTTTGAACGCAGTTTACCTAATACCTACAGTTGGTTGAACCAAAAGACTTCTTTAAACAATGTCTATAGATAGGTAACTATAACATTCTAGCCCCTTCCATGACATGCACACAATAGAAATATCTAAAAGTATACACAGGCCCCCAAACGAAGCTTCGCATGTAGTAACCTGCTGCGTTGCATGTTGCATGTAGTAACCGGCTGCGTTCCGACTCGACTCCCAAGAGAAAAAAGGATGCAAGGTGCCGTGGGCGCTCTAAGCACGATTCGGAACGCAGCCTATGGGAAACCAAAGGCATTGTTAGTCTGTCAGATAGTAAAATTGGTAAAAGATATGAAGGTCCAACAGTGCACCAACTTCTCTGCCGATGCTGATGTCGCTAGAGTCTCTCTTCGATTCCTGGACGAAGGAACGTCACCACTCCATTCACATTTCCGATTGTTAGAAATTTCAACAGGAGCAGAGAAGTTGGTTTCACTACTACCACAGATTATGAAGGACTTAGGGTCTGAAAGTACCGAACGTGTGTAAACCGTTTTTATTCAATTATCTGCAGATATTAAGTCACAATTGTTAGTATACTTGTAGTTTTTTTATGGCAGGAAAGAGGAAAAGATCCATAAATGTTTAAATATGAATTGACTATAGACTTGAACCAGATATACTTAATTAATCAAGTTTTCTGATTTTCATTGCCATTAATATGATTCTCGTTAATTTTTTTCGCATCATCCATACATCTCTTCTGGGTAGGGTTGCCATATCCTAAAATGAAAAATCCGGACATTTTACCCTAAAGCCTGACATCACCACAACGTCCAAAACTAAACGCCAACACAACTTTATAAAGCCGGACATACCTTTTTTAAAATGTTAAACCCCATTTTTCCCGTTCCCGTGGGAATTTCGGAACATCATCTCCTAGAGTTCCCTTACACTCCTCAAGGAACCTACAATTGCCTAATTTCAGCTTCCTTCGATCAGTACTGACGTAGTGATGATGATGATGATGATGATTACTTCGCTTGAAGCGCTAACGAAAAACCAAACAAAAGCCGGACAGGCCAAACATATTATTATGAATATGTGGCCGGACACAACTCGAAAAAGCCAAACATGTCCTGCTAAATACAAACAGATGGCAACCCTACTCCTGGGTAAAATGATCCCCAATAAAGAGCTGAGTACCCGACTGCCTCCAACAGTCATCAGCATTGCAAATATTACATCTCTCTCTCTCTCTCTCTCTCTCTCTCTCTCTCTCTCTCTCTACGTCGATATGTTTCCTCTCAGATCATTTTAATTAATTTTATATCCGTAATAACTTCGTTGTTTTAGTAACTTCAGTCTCCTTTACTCTCCATTTAAATTTAAACTAATGGGGCCTATCGTTTCTTCGCTCACCAGTTGGCGCCACTGTTGACTAAGGTCCAGAGGTATAGCTATCAAAGGCGACTCTATAAAATCGGTGCCGAAACCAAGTTTTAAATCTTGAATCTCAATAAGTTTATTAATTATAAATAACTATCATCATATCGAGTAGCGAACCGGGAGACGAGCTGTCGGTAGGCCTCCAACAAGATGGAGCGACGACCTCGTGAAGGTTGCGGGAAACCGGTGGAAGTAAGTAGCACAGGACCGGTCTGAGTGGCGAGCCTTGGGGGAGGCCTATGTCCAGCAGTGGACGTCTTTCGGCTGAAATGATGATGATGATGATATCGAGTAGCAATTGTCGCATTATCGTGCAGTTCCGTTTTGTTGGAATTTTCATTTTTGTTTCAAAGCGTTCACATTCATCGCCAAATAATCCATATTTGCGATAATTTCACGAAGGAGATCACTTTTCAACAGGTAAATTAAAGAAATTAATAATTTATATCACGAAGCCCGCCAAAACCAGTGAAAAGTGAATGTTACTGGACCTCACGCGACACTAGCGCCTCTAGTGGCAAATTCACACGCGATAGCCCCCTGGGGACTATCGTTTCTTTGCTCGCCAGTTGGCGCCACTGTTGACTAAGGTCCAGAGGTATAGCTGTCAAAGGCGACTTTATAAGATCGGCGCCGAAACAAAGTTTTAAATCTTGAATCTCATTGAGTTTATTAATTATGAATAGGTAAATAACTATCATCATATCGAGTAGCTATGCCACAATGTTTGTTTTCTTTTTTTTTCAAAGCGTTCACATTTATCGCCAAATAAAATCCATATTTGCGATAATTTCACGAAGAAGATCACTTTTCAACAGGTAAATTAAAGAAATTACAATTTATGTCACGAAGCCCGCCAAAACCAGTGAAAAGTGAATGTTATTGGACCTCACGCGACACTAGCGCCTCTAGTGGCAAATTCACACGCGATAGCCCCCAATGACAAAGACCGATAGAACTTCAAAACGCACACTGAGCAATAGAATCGCACCGCAGCACTTACCTATGTGTGTGGGGCCCCTAAGGACTGACGTTCTGTAGTGACTGGCTTTAGGGCTCCAAGCAACTAGAGTACCTACGCTTATAAGTCCGAAGTTCGATCCGGCTACTCTGGAATGCGAAGTTACGTCCCTCCCGCTCGATAAGATGCTAAAACAACTGAAGATGGAAAGAGTTGGGGCGAGCTTCGGATTCTAGTGTTTTGGCCTGTCACTGTTCTCGGAAACGTAACGGCTAAAAGACCCTTCGCTAGATCGACTTCGTTTAAAGCACTATCCAAAAGTACGCCACGAAATTATCTGAATATGTTTCAGTTGTCACGGGGGATACTCCATTCTTGTACAAAAAGAACTTGTAAAATTTTATTGGAACTACTTGTTATAAAAACGTGAAAAATACATATCTGTTGTATTATTTATCCCTTATCCACTTACACTCAATCATGCCACTACCATCCATATCCATATCCATATCCATATTATCCATACTAATATTATAAATACGAAAGTAACTCTGTCTGTCTGTTACCTCTTCACGCTTCAACCTCTGGACCGATTTAGATGAAATTTGGTATGGAGATAGTTGGGGTTCCGGGAAAGGACATATACTTTTTATCCTGGAAAAATGTGTAATTTCCGCGGGAACGCGATAAACGAATTCCACGCGGACGAAGTCGCGGGCAGAAGCTAGTCAATATTATAAATGCGAAAGTAACTCTGTCTGTCTGTGTGTTACCTCTTCACGCTTCAACCGCTGGACCGATTGAGATGGAATTTGGCGTATAGATAGTTGGGGTCCCGGGAAAGGACATAGGCTACTTTTTATCCTGGAAAAACGCGTAATTTCTGCGGGAACGCTATAAACGAATTCCTCGCGGCGAAGTCGCGGGCAGAAGCTAGTTGACTATAAAGTCCATATAGAGGGCGATATTTACACGAATTAAAATGAGGACCTGGGCGACCGATCCGAGCTCGGGTGAAAATGACCAAAACTGAGTTTTTTCAGATGTGACACCTATCTAGATCGATTTATCGCCCCCGTAAGCCCATAATTATATTCTAAATAAATTTCGTCCAAATCGCTAGAGCCGTTTCTGAGACGCGCGCAAAACTGATGAGACCACTGAAAATTTTGAAATTCCCGCCTCAAGGTCATCGAATCACCTTTAAGGACGCTACAGACGACCCTACTTACAGGGCCACTGCCAAATCGCGCCATGCACAGAACACAGATCTGATCTCTGTGGCGCCATGTGTAGGCTTGCAGGGCCGCAGGGCGTATTTATCATATCCATAGACAACAACGTCCTTTTCTTTGTTGGCAACACATCTTTGTCAAACTAATGTCAAAATTGTCAAATTAACTCTCCAAAATGGCAGCTTTATAAGTGTTGGTGTTTTTATCCAATATTTAACGAATATAATCAATATAAAATAATATTTCATACTAATGCTACATTAAAACTGTATAATAATTTATTACGATGCATTGTGGATACATTATATTTACCATTGTGACTGCGATTGTAACTTGCGCATCGGTAAGAAATGATGCATTTGTTTTTAATTTAACTAGATTTTAGGACAAGCAATACATTTGTGGCGACTGTCGACAAAAATAGGAGCTAAGTGAAATTTCAATCCTTCGTACTTATCAATATAATTATAATAAACACATTGATTGTTAACGATCTTCGCTAATTTGCATTCTACATTTTGAAACGCCCCCTGTTTCGTGAAACTGGTTTCTATAACTCTCTAAGATAGATAATATTCACTTACAATATTAACTGTTTCCGATAAATACCATATAAGAGAAATAAGTAATGAAACAGCATTTTTGGCAACTGTGACTAGTAACAGTACATCTGGTTCCAGATTGATTCTCCCCCTTATTCGACACTAGCTTTTCCCCGTAACTTCGTATGCGCAAAAATATTAAAATGAAAAATCCCGTTTTTTCCGTTCCCTCTCTTAGTGTTCCCCTGCGTTCCTTAAGGAACCTGCTTGCCAAATTTCAGCACTCTACGACCAGCATTTTCGGCTCTGCGTTGATCGGACAGTCAGTCAGTCAGTTTCTTGTTTTATATATATAGATTTTTAATTATTTTTACGTTTTGTAAACCCTCTCTGAAACTGCCGCTTGGGCTAGGTGCATTCGCCATACCTACCTGAAGGGTGCATTTCCACCAGAGATGAGCGAGGATGTCTTTTGCAACAACTAATAACGAATAGAAACACTTCATTCAACGGAGGGAGGATAGGTAAATGAAGTGATTCTATTGGTTGATGAAAAACGCATCCCCCACAACGCACCGTCCGTCATCTTTGGTGGAAATGCAGCCTGCTTTAAACTGAGCTATTTCAGTATTAAAGTAACCTACAATTATGATCACAGAATTTAATGTTTTATCAAAACTCGACGTTTCTCTTTAATTTAGGGTCAGTATGAAGACAAGAGATGCAAATGCGTCTGCCCGAGCCCTGCAGCGGTTCTGAACAACACCGCAGCTCCAGATAGAAAGCTTTACATTGCCAACGTCCCGCCGAATAAATGGTGAGTGGAACTACTTACATGGAAAGAGGCATAAGGTGCAGCAGCAATCTCAACTGCGGGAAATAACGACTTATTGAAATATCTTCAGCGTTTTACATCATTTAGGTACTAAAGTGCAATTTGTGAAATTAATGATTCACTTTGATAATCAAGCATGCAGATCTGATGAAGTCATCAGCTCCTCCTTAAGACACATATGCCACTAATTTTTTTTTATATTTACGGCTGGGCTGACCAACAATTGACCTCTATCTCACCTGATGGAAAGTGTCAATGAGGCCAAACATGTAGCACACTGGGTCAGTAAATACCTATTCACTCTAGTCTTGAAGACCTCTAGATTGTCACTGTCTGGGAAAACAGAGGATGGAAGAGCTCCATTCTTTAGCATTCCGCCTATGAAATGATGGAAAGCTTGTAGCTTGTAATGATCACTCTCCATTCTTCAGTGACTGTGATGGGGTAATTTTACCGCTAGTGGGTGCCGAGATCAAAGGTCGCGAGCTGGAATTCTGTCCACGCTGCGAGTGCAAGTACGAGAACCGCAACACCACCATTATTAAGGTAACCGACTAACCGTTACTGCAGCCTATTTTTGGACCCGATGTTGTCCACATAAAGTATGATTCTCACCTAGCGGATCGAATAAAATCACCTGGCTGGCCGATGCTGCATAATTCGGCGGCATTCGATCGCATTCCGATTCAATTCCGAGTGTCATTAATTGTCCCTTAAGCGGGATGTGGACTTTTTCACACATTTTTGTCATTTACTGAAAGATTCTTGTACAATTGAAACTTTTTCTCCAGGTGGTTGTGATAATAGTGATATGGGTGATTATGCTGCTGGTGGTCTACATGGGCTTCCTCATATGTCTGGACCCGCTGATCAACAAACGGGCCAAGGCTTCGTACCAGGAGCACACCAACGAAGAGGTCAGTTAGATTGTCCGGGGGTAAAACCGTTTTACAATGATTTTACATGGTCTCATTTCATCACATGAGCAACACTGTTTTGTGTTTGTCTCTATTATACATATTTTTTGCGTGAAGAGGTAACAGGAACAGCGCACTTATCCATCCAAATTCTTATTTCATGATACTCCCTGGTTTATTGGTAAACTGAAAATGTGGGCAGCATTTTTTCTATTTCTATTTTCGTCATTTGTACAATGGCAGCTAGTTTTACTGTAAATAAGTGTGAGTATTTGATTATTTATTTATTATCCACAGGATGAGTCGTCAGTAGCTGGCCCGCCGCAGCCCATGGGCGCTCGCGGCAACGTCCTCAACCGCGTCACTCACCAGCAGGACAAATGGAAGAGGCAGGTCCGCGAGCAGCGTAGAAACATTTACGACCGCCACACTATGCTCAACTAGTGCGGCGCGAACACAGCGCGCCTCCGGACTATGCCACTGTGAGGCGCGGTGCCACGCGGCGCGCGCTCGGACTACGAGGTAACAGTTCGGTCACGACAGCGGCAGCGGCGACCGTTTTACGGACACATTGCGCGCTCGTGACGCCCACCGCGCGTCGGTTAGCGACCGTCGCGCGCAATGTGTCGGTAAGACGCCCGCCGCTGTCGCGCGAACCCGTGCCTTGTTTGCCAAGTGTCTAGTTCGTAAAGACCATGGTTTTTTTTGCTATTGCTAAATTTAATGGATATTTTAGTTCAAAATTTTATGTGATCAATACATATCTCAAGTAAGGGCTTGATCTCGACTAATTTTTATTTTCAAATAAAAAATTTACTCAAGATCGAGTTCAGGCTCGAGATGTTTCAACTAGTATGTTGATGGAATATCTTTTATTGTGGATTGTCTTAGAGGTATACGTAAGAGAATTGTAATTGGTAATGTCTTCTGTGTATGGAAATAATCATGCATTTGTCAATTTCAATAATATTATTTTTTCAACTTGTCTGTATGTAGGTACTAAAGGTGTAACGAATGTCGAATTTCGCGATTGCTAATGCTCTTATTTGCCCTTAATTTTCGCGAATGTTAGATGTATATTTCTTACCATTTTTTTATTATACAATTATTTTATGATGCTACATTGTTAATAAACACAGTGCAATTTAATACAGTGCAATTTTGGTTGTGACATACGGACCGACAGACAGGCGAGTGATCCTATAAGGGTTCCGTTTTTCCCATTGAGGTGCGGAACCCAAAAAAAAAGTATTGACGAACAGGAACCTTCTCCTTTTTTTTAAGTCGGTTTAAATGTGGTTAACATTTCAATATTAAGTGTAAAACGTGCATTTAATATATTTGCAAATACATATTTGTAGTTGATTTGCGAATGCGACTGTAAGAAAAAAGATTGCGACAAATTGTGAAACCCATCTTTTTTTTGAACTCGATTAAAAATATGCGAATACGATTATTCGTTACACGCCTAGTATGCACCTGCATAGCTTTTGTGTAGGGAAGTGAATTTCATTCATTACATTACCATAATGATAGAGAAATTATACAAGAAGAGTGGCAGAACCCATATTGTAGTGTGTGCTCCGAAATCCGGGTTAACACTAGATCGACATCTAGCGTCCAGTGGTTGAACCCCGACTACCCGACCGTTTAGGAGTTGCTACTGCTACTTGAAGCTAGATGGCGAGCCGAACGCAAAGCATATTTTATTGCTTAACAGTTTACAACTAACAACCCGAAGTCTCTGTGTAATAAAAGGATTTCAAGCAAGAGTTCTAGTTATAATATTAGTTGTAAATTGTTTAGAAATACACTTTGCGTTCGGCTCGCCATCTAGCTTCAAGGAGCGGATCAACTGCTAAACGGTCGGGTAATCGGGGTTCAGCCACTGGACGCTAGATGTCGATCTAGTGTTAACCCGGGTTTTGGAGCACGCACTACAGTATGGGCTCTGCCACTCTTCTTGTATCATTATCATTTATTTCTCTATGCCATAATACCTATACCAAAGGCGTAACCATAGGCGTAATATCTCCAATTTGTTGCATAATTACATGTTTCATGAGAAAACCAAAATGAACACGAAATGTCGGTTTTTTTTTTACAATCCACCAAATATACCACATGATATATTACGGCTATAATTTGTATACTTACCTATATTGAGTTTGTTTTACAATAAATTGAAAAAAAATATTTAAATAAGTAGTAAAGATGGAGCGAAGCATTTGTAATAAGTTTGTTTTCAGTAGAATATTAATCAATAAGAATTCAATGTGTAGCTCAATTGTATTTATTATTAATTATTATTAGTAAAGATAATGAATTTATACACAATAATATGTCACCGTTTTTATTAAAGTTGTGGTTCCTTGATATGGTTTTACATAATTAGGATGAATTTTAATTTATTACTGCTTGTTTTATCATTTTACGATATTTAACTCCCAAATTAGTTTTATATAAAGTTTTATTTTTTATCATATTGTATCCGTCACAATTATTATACCAATTCGTTTGTCTGTATATCATGATCAATTTTCAATTAAATAATGAATTTAAGTGTTGTATATAGTTAACTAGTAGTTAATAAAATGACTTTAATTGATGTGTTGATCTTTATTTCGATAAAAACCGGCTAAGTGCGAGTGACTCGCTTATGAAGGGATCCCTAGCCACAGCCCTAGCAGAAAAATCTTTTATATTTATGTCTAGAAACGGCTCTAACGAGTTGGACCAAATTTTATATGTAGGGGCTCACGGGTGCGAAAAAGTTATCTATCTGGGTCTCAAGTGTGGGAAAGCTCTTTTTTTAGCTTCGCCCGAGGAAAGTCTGTCTGTTACGTCATCACGCTTTAACTGCTGGACCGATAAAAATGAAATTTGGTATGTATAGTTGAAGTCCCGGGGAAGGACACAGGCTGCACGACACAACTTAGAAGGCGCGCGGATTAAGCAATAACAGACTCTGCGTCAACGGCTTAAGTGCTTCGCCGCGCGCCTTCTAAGTTGCGTTCTGCTATACCTTTTTATCCCGAAAAATTTTCGCAGGCAGAAAGAAGCTAATATATAGAGATGACGACAACTTTGTTTCCTTAGTCTATCAGGAAGATTATTGAAAAGTATTGGACACGTATTTTTTCTTTTTTCACGTAATCATACTTATACGGAGATATATCGAGTTGAAATGTCGCGTGACTTCACGGTTAGGTACGATTTATACCTAACGGTGACGTAGTTAGCCCCCACTCTCCTACTTTAATGCGTTTTAACTTAGTCATTCTTTGTTAATTTGATAAAACAAAAAATAAGTGTCTAATATTTTTTTATTGTTTGACTGACGGAATAATTGGAATTTCGATTTCTTCACCCTGTCGTCATCCCTAATATACCGATAGTATAGGCAAACGAGCGCACAGCCCACCTGATGGTAAGTGGTCACTGCGGCCCATGGATACCGAAATCCTATGACCCCCCCATTAAGAAACCATAAGATTGGTGTTCTCAATGTCTGACGTCCATAAAAGTAAATTAAGTATGGTCACCATTGTTTGAAAGAGCTGCAAGCAAGCTTCGGAAGGCAAAGAGCTTGTTCACAAAACTCATTCCAGATATGTATTACTACTTCCATGGTTCTACGTCGCTCATTCCCTTCACCATGGATGGCTCAAAAGTGAAAAAGAATAAAAAAATTGTAAAAAGACGTATGGCCGAAGGTCATCTTCGTTCACAATAAAAAAAAATGCCATATTTGGACATTAAGCGACTTTTGTCCTTATCTCTCGTTATAAGATACAAGCTTTCCGAGGGGATTCTCAATGGCCGTCGCCCAAGATGGACGTTGACGTTTGTTGAGTCTCTCTAATTTTATTTTATTAATCATTTACACCGTACATTTACCTTTATTACCGAACAACTTGCAGGCCTGTGGCCCTTACTTTGATATTGGCGAAGTGTCCAAGACAGAAGCCATTAATTTATATAGAATAGAATACAAGCTTTCCCCCGCGCACCTGGCAACCTAACCCTAATTTGGTCACGGAGGTAGTTCCAGTTATTAGTTAATATATCCAATCACGCTAGATTTTTGCTGATTCAAGCGCAGTTGACGAACTCTTGGTCGTTAAATATGGCCGCCGAGCAGTCGTACGGTACAGAAACGTCATTTCCATTGCCAATATTGCCATCGTTACCATCCCATACTAAATGGTGGTTGATTCAAACCGTCCGTTAAAGTTAAAGTTAACGTTAAATATTTTACTATGGGACAAAATGACATTCTGTATGGAATGACAGCTCGGCGGCCATATTTAACTTATATTTAACGACCAGGAGCTCGTCAACTGTGCTTTAATCAACCCAGGCTAAAATATTTAACGAACGCTGCTTATTTAACGGACGGTTTGAATCAACCGCCTAAAGTGTAGGCAAGAAATAAGTTGGCTGTTTAGGCCATATCTTAAGTCTGAAAAATTTAAACTGTCATCTTGTTTTGATGGACTGACTTTGACAGTGTCTGTCTGTGTAGATGGAGCAATGTATTGATTTTCTCTCTTCACTACGGAGTATCTCTTAGTAGTTTGTGTCTTCACTTCACTTCACTTCGGGACTTCGGGCGAGACTACGTAGTATCCCTCTTATTTTGTGTAAATATAGGATAGTTGTGAACAAACTCCATCATGTCAGCTAAGTTGCAAGAAGCGCAAGAACATTGTAGAGCCGCTGAGAAATAGTGAGTAACTCCGAACTTGAAACACATTTTTCGTTTCTGTATGCTCAATTTGACAATAATTTCGAATTTTTCTAGTTTTTTTTTTACTTTGTAGTTTAATTACGAAGCTGAAAATGTCTCGTGCGTATCCTGTTCATCGAACATTTAGTTTAAACTAGCTGTTTACCTTAGACGAACTTTGCGTGCTTGTTAATTCCTTTTTATCCCATGGGATTATTGTGTAGTGATAAAGAGAACCTAATATGTTGAGCCTTCTTGTAAGCTATCCCCATATCAAATTTTGTGGCAATCTGAGCAGTTTTTCTTGAGTAAAATCTGAACAATAACACAACATGCCTTTTCAACAGACCTGGTAATTGTAAACATAGAGTATTATTATACTACTACTACTGCTACATACTATTTGCGTCCCACTGCTGGGCACAGGCCTCCCCTCATCATGAGAGGGTTTGGGTTATAGTCCCCATGCAGACCCAGCGTGGATTGGGGACTTCACACACATCTTTGAATTACTTCGCAGATGCATGCAGGTTTCCTCACTATGTTTTCCTTCACCGATAAGCTCATGGTAAATTCAAATTGAATTTTGCATGTAAGTAAACTTAGGGGTGCAAGCTGGAATCGAACCCCCGACCCTCAGCATGAGAGTATATTATAGTTTATCCCTATTTTTCCCTTTTTAAAATACATAATAGCTCGAACTTAAGCTAATCTCTTTGACGCCGCCCTGCGATTTGTCATCTTGCTTTATTTTTAAACTTGCAAAGCACTCTGATCAGTTTTGTAATGATTTTCTCACTAAATTATTATTTGCTGGAATGCGAATTTTTGCCATTAGCAGAGTTGCGTTTTGTTCATATAATTATAGACGCTTTTCTTTATTTTTATTAGACCTCATGAACTATAACTCATACAAACAGAGAATCACCCAGTAAACTGAAAATTGACAACATTTCAAATATTTTGTTTTACATAATTCAAAAACCATAAAAGTTTCAGTGTTTTGTTAATGACTTTTATAGAAAATCATGTTTTAGTTGCAACCGGTTTGTGACGTCATTACTTTCTCTCGCTAGAGTGTCTGAAAGATGGGCGCAATGCACAGAAAGAGCTCTACATCAATTTGAGGAGATTTTAATTTCAATTTTGTGTATGCATATTAGAATATTGCGTCTTTAATTTTTTTCCTTTCCTTTTTGACTATAGCTAGTTATAAAATAGACATGAAAAAAAAATGGACAATTGTGAAGTATTTTCATTGTTTTTAATTTTATTTTGTAGCTCATATTGAATCCATATTATTAATATTATAAATGCCCAAGTAACTGTATCTGTCTGTCGGTCTGTTACCTCTTCACGCTTCAACCGCTGTAAATTTGGCATGGAGATAGTTGGGGTCCTGGTAAAAGACATACTTTTTAATCCTGAAAAAATACATCGCAAAACGCGATACCCGATTTCCACGCGGGCGAAGTCGCGGGCAGAAGCTAGTTGTGTTATATATAATACTGGTTTACACAACTTAGAAGGCACCTTGGATTAATCCAAGGTGCCTGGCAAGGTGCTTCTCGGGACTTCAACTATCTCCATACCAAATTTTATCCAAATCGGTCCAGCGGTTGAAGCGTGAACAGGTAACAGACAGACAGACAGACAGACAGAGTTACTTTCGCATTTATAATATTAGTATGGATAAATGCGATATTCGAAATATTTGCCACTGAGTGTATGTGTTACACAATCCACAATATGTCTTACCTTACGAAATAATTATTCTACAGCACTTAAAGTATGTGTTATTCTGTTTATTAGCCTGAAGACCTCATTTCTCAAATGGAAACCAGACTACGATTCAGCGGCCGATGAATACAGTCAAGCAGGTCAGTTTGCTTGATGGAGGACCGATCACCCGACTGAAACCAGGCAGTCATCCCCTTCTATAAATAAAAATATAAATAATAGTTTGTGTATGACAGCAGAAACAGGGAAATTATATAGACTAACAATCTCCATACATCGGAAAAGTTCTGTATACTTATGAGCGAATAGCCCACGACTGCGCCCTCGTGGAATTCGGTTATCGCGTTCCCGCGGGAACTATGTGTTTCTCCGGGATAAAAAGTAGCCTATGTCCTTTCCCGGGACCTCAATTAACTATCTCCATACCAAATTTCATCTTAATCGGTCCAGCGGTTGAAGCGTGAAGAGGTAACAGACAGACAGAAAGAATTACTTTCGCATTTATAACATTTATATGGATTAGTATGGATATCCAGAGGCGCATCAGATTCGTATACGCAACCTGTATGATCATTTGTATTGGGATATAGCTCATGTGGGAGTTCAAATTGGCTATGGGTGAAAAATGACAATGTGCTCGATTATTTCTTTATGGATCGGAATAACCTTCCGTATCAAGAGAAAAAATCAATAATGTTAATAGTGTCAACACTTTTTTTCAAGAAGTAGTGCTGCGTACTTGGACCAAGGAAACGCCTTTATTTCAATCGTCATAACGCAAAACCAATTTTATTTTTTACGCGAAATCTACGGCACGGAAAATTCTGAGTTTTTTTTCTCTTGATACGGAAAATGATTCCTATCCTTAAAAAAAATAATCGAGCACATTGTAATTTTTCACCCATAGCCAATTTTCATACAGGCTACCTAGGCAGCGACATCTATTATCGCGTTTAACACTTATTTCGGGCGCACGCTGATTTGTTTGAAGGTTGTCCTTCTAGGTTTACCTTGTAGCTTGCCACACTTAGAAGGTGCTCGGCGAAGCGCTTAATCGGTTGACGCAAAGTCTATTATTGCTAAATCCACGTACCTTCTCTAATTTGTGTTAACCTGTACTATTTCTATGGAGTGAGTTAAAAACCGTATGTGTCTTCGTTTTCTGTCTACCTTCATACAAAGCGCTTGCCGTGGTGAATCGACCCTTAATTTTGTCGTTGTAACTCATAGTATTCGATAAGATCCCATGTTAATGGCCGGTCTCTCAAACTATTCATCATCATCATCATCATCATCATCATTTCAGCCGAAAGACGTCCACTGCTGGACATAGGCCTCCCCCAAGGCTCGCCACTCAGACCGGTCCTGTGCTACTTGCTTCCACCGGTTTCCCGCGAACAGCCGCGTTCTCAAACTATTACCCACATCAAATTACATCAAAATCCGTCCTCCCGTTTTCAATGTCAAGAAAAGCACAAACGAACACTTTCACATTGTAATATTAGTGTAGATAATATGGATATTCTTTCCAAAGAAAGAAATAATGTAGATAGGCACAAAATAGGAAGATATACATGGTGGGTCAGATCCTATAGCAAATATTGAACCCACAATATCGGCTATCGATTCTAAGTATATTGTAAAGGTCTTTAATTTTTTTGCTATAGGATCTGACCTTCCGGCGAAGAGGCAGACCAAAAATGAGATGGCGGGACAACCTAGACGTCTTTGATAAAGAGTGGCAAACACAGGCACTGAACAGGGACACCTGGCGGAAAAAAGGGGAGGCCTTTGCCCAGCAGTGGGACACTCCAACAGGCTAATAATAAAATAAAATAAAATAAAAGGATCTGACCCACCATGTATTTTGTAGGTTTCACGAACGTTTTCGCGAGAATGCATTAAATCACGCCTTTCCCGGTGATATAGGCAGAGACCACTTCCTCCCATTGCAGCACACGACAACGTTATATTGTTTCTTCCAGCACAATGCTACCGCATCGCTCGAGACCTCAAAAACTCCAAGCAATGCCACCTGAAAGCCTCGGAGATGTACAACAATCACAAAGCTTTCTTCCACGCTGGCAAAGCTCTCGAGAACGCCATCCTCGTTTGCAAGGAGACGTCGCCTCCAGACGAGGTAAATTCGTTTATCCCACTGCTGGGAACATGGGGCGGGAGTCCATGAAGCTACCACAACAGTCTACGGCCCACTGCTGGGCACAGGCCGCCTCTCATCACGAGAGGGTTGGGCTATAGTCCCCACGCGGGCCTATTGCCGATTGGCCGCTTGGTAAAGGACTTAGAAGTGCATAAATAACGATAAAGATTTTTCGCTCTCTCGCACTTTCGTGAGTAAAATATTTTCACTACCCTGCCGCTCCCCTAAAAATATCACGCGAGTTTTTTTTTCTAAAATGCGTCATTAATACGTCAATCACTTTCATTTGCTTTTTAGGGTTGTGAACTGTTGAATTGTGTAAATGTTTAATACAAAATAACCTTCATAGTATAATGATTAACCAGTAAAAAGGATTCACTGCCTGTGTCCATTGACTATGGTCGTCTGTCTGCTGACAGATCTGTTATTATTCGTATATGCATTCAAAGATATTGCTTCCGAGATAAACAGATATTTCTGTTTAAACGAATATTTCTTTCATTACGTACATTAGTCGCCACTATTCAATACGAACCTCAAGAGGCAATAACAGCACCCTTATAGGATCACTCCTGTGTCTGTCCATCCGTCTGTCACAGCCATTTTTTTCATTTCACATGGCTGGCGTTGAACGCTACGTTGGTTGTTATAGATCTACAAATTGGCGTCGGAGGCTGCGAATCTGTACCAGCAGCAGGGCTCGGGCGATTCTGCGGCGGCGGTGCTCGACAAAGCTGCTAAAATTATCGAGAATGACGCTCCCGAGCTGGCTTACAAGCTGTTCTCTCAAGCTGCTGAGGTTTCGTCGGTAAGTCACTCGATCAGGCATCATTCCACCACCACGACAGCCTATTTACGGTCCACTGCTGGGCACAGGCCTCCTCTCATCACGAGAGGGTTTGGGCACTTCACACACATCCTTGAATTATTTCGCAGATGCGTGTAGGTTTCCTCACGATGTTTTCCTTCGCCGAAAAGCTCAGTTTTAATAGCTAACAATGAGGAATAGAACTAAATCCGCGCCAGTATTTTCTGCATGTGAACTAAATTAAAACCTTTCCTTATAACTCGATATCTATCTATGACGTCGACGTCTATGGAATTTATATTTATTTGACAATGGAGGCCATCTCCATTTTTTTTCTGGACCCTTGGAGACTATACATCTCTAAGATCTTAGATTTAAGTTAGGGACTATACATCCCTTCAATGTAATTTTAGTACGTACCTATATGTATATTATATACATGTAATGTAAATTTTGTAAATTTTGAAAAAAAGGCCTTTTGCTTAAGTTTGTTGCGGCGCTTCTTCTCAAGCAATGGGTCTAGGAAGCGTTGGTAAATTCTTTTTCTGACGTGTAAAAGTGCCCCTATGTGGCCAATTTGTTGAATAAATGATTGAATTGAATTGAATCTATGATCGGTCGGCTCGTATAGTCTACTTTTGATCAGGACGCTATAAAAGTATTGTTCGTTTTAGTGTGAGAGCAGTCAGCACCAAGGTGCGGAGTATGTCAGCAAGGCTTCCAGGATCTTGGTCAAACTGCAACGGTACGTTACAACATAGTTCAATATATAAATATATCTTACGATAAATTACCAATGTCAATGACGTCTCCGAAACGTCAAACGTTACAGTGACGTTGGCACTATTGTAGAGATCTTCTACTATCTAAAGTCCCGCGCCTTCACATTTCAAAACGCTGCAATGTATTTAAAAAGCACCACCAACACTCTCAACACATGTGTGCGTGCTGAGACAGCCATCAACTATGCGTTGAGAGTGTTGGTGGTGCTTTTTAAAAAATATAAAAAAAAATTAAGCGTTTTGATAAGTGAAGGCGCGGGACTTTAGATAGTAGAAGATCTCTACCTATGGAGTGTGGAATGTGTCTTGGTAAGGAGCGCAATCTCATATGGCGTAACAGTTGAAAACGTGTCCAGCGGATTTGATAAGCAACAAAACAAAACACAACCGTTTTCGCTGCGTTTTCGCCTCAGCAGCGCCATCTGAAGGCGCTACTGCATACTATACGCCTAGGTGGCTTCACTAGAGTGGCGACCGCAGCGCCCCCAATCTACCCGATTTGGTGTCCACTTTTGGAACTATAAAGATTGCGCTCCTTTACTTCAACCCTCCATAATTGTACCTATGTAATAATGACATGCAGGAATACAGTGGCCCTTAATGATACAAACTCATCCAGTGGCCATTCACGTTGCGACCATTTCGACTCAGTCACTTGGCCGCTTGTCCGCAGGTACGACGAAGCCGTTGACAGCCTCCGTCGCGAAATAGGTTTCCATCAGGAGAGCGGTAACATGGGTGCCATCGGGCGACTTACCGTGGCCGTGGTGCTGGTGCAATTGGCCCGCGGGGACGCAGTGGCGGCGGAGAAGGCTTACAAGGTAAACTAAACTTAACAACATACTTGCCCAATGGGGGCTATCGTTTCTTTGCTCACCAGTTGGCGCCACTGTTGACTGAGGTCCAGAAGTATAGCTGTCAAAGGCGACTCTATAAGATCGGCGCCGAAACAAAGTTTTAAATGCTGAATCTCATTAAGTTTATTAATTATAAATAACTAACATCATATCGAGTAGCTATGCCGCAATGTTGTGCAGCATGTCAAAGCGTTCACATTGATCGCCAAATAATCCATATTTGCGATAATTTCACGAAGGAGATCACTTTTCAACAGGTAAATTAAAGAAATTATAATTTATATCACGAAGCCCGCCAAAACCAGTGAAAAGTGAATTTTATTGGACCTCACGCGACACTAGCGCTTCTATGGCAAATTCACACGCGATAGCCCCCATTAGACACACTCCCAATTTTTCTCATATAGACCCACACACTCACTCGCACACCCTCTCTCTCTCACACACACACACACACACACACAAATCTATCACGCACGCACTTATCATGCACGCACGCACGCATGGTGTACAAGCACTTGCTATGTAACTTGTACTGTACTAAAGACGCTTCTTCATTTTTTAGTTTCTGATAACTCTGTTAATCTATCTATTTCATAGTTTAATCTTGCTTGTTTGTTTATGTATATTTTTTAAGCACTCATATTGTTCTTCACAGTCTCCATTACAATTGTCATTTACTTGTTAAAGGACGCAAAATGGGTCAAGTGAAAAACGAATTAACGTAATAGTTCAATGAGACACTCACAGGATACATGGGAGTGGGGGATTGTTTAAATACACCACTTGCAACACATAGCACTAATGTGTCCACACTAGTATCGTACCTGGCGAAGTACATTATTGTTTCATGAGAAAAGTGTCAAATAGGGATGACGACAGGGTGAAGAAGCCGAAATTCTAATTAGTCCGTCAGTCAGGTAATAAAAAATATTAGACACGTATTTTTTAGGGTTTCGAAGTCCATAAGGAACCCTTATAGTTTCGCCATGTCCGTCCGTCTGTCCGCACTATTGCTCGGAGATGCTTAGGTCTAGAGAGCTGTAATTTGGCATGAATATGCATATTAGTTATGCTGACAAAGTGGTACAATAAAATTTTGAAATATATTTTTTTATAGGGTACCTCCCCTACTCGTAAAGTAGGGATGTAATTTTTTTTTCTTGCATACCCCTTGGTGCGGCATATCGTTGAATAGGTCTCGAAAAATTATTGTGGGTTTGTTAAAACCATTTTTTGATTAAGTGATGCGTTTGTGAAATATTAAGCTTTAAAGTGCTATTTTTTGTTAAAGTCACGTGTCCCCCCCCTGCCAGCTAAATGGTGGTATTTGGATGGCTGAAAAAAATCACGGTTGTGGCATATATAACGTAGTTGAAAGGAAAACTATCAGAGCTAAGTAGGCTGTACAAACTTACGAGTAATAGTCGACCAACTTATAATGATGATTTTTCTCGAGCGGCAGGGGAGTCGGGCGGGCACGTCATACCACAGGCTAGCTAGATGCTAATAAGTCTTAGAAAGGTACTGTGGGCATCGTCAACTTCGGAACCCTATAATTTGCGCGTGGCCCGACACGCACTTGGCCGGTTTTTGCTTTATCAAATTAACAAAGAATGACTAAGTTAAAACGCATTAAAGTTGGAGAGTGGGGGCTAACTACGTCACCGTTAGGTATAAATCGTACCTAACCGTGACGTCACGCGACATTTCAACTCAATATATCTCCGTATAAGTATGATTACGTGAAAAAAGAAAAAATACGTGTCCAATACTTTTCAATAATCTTCCTGATAGACTAAGGAAAAAAAAAGTCATCGCGTCATCCCTATTACCTGAGTATCGTACCTAGCGAAGTATATTATTGTTTCGTGAGGAAAGTGTCGATTTGTCTTTGATTCAGGAGTGGGGCAACACCTGCGAGGTGGCTGAGATGCAGACCATAGAGCAGCTTTTGGCCGCGTACGACGAGGAGGACCGCGAGGCGGCGAGGCGCGCCCTAATGTCGCCTTTCATACGGAGCATGGACGTCGAGTACGCCAGACTGGCTCAGGTGCGCGGCTCACTCGACTATAGACAACATTTCAAATTTTTACGTCACCCATGACCGTAAAGTGTGATTTTCTGCCCGCTACGCGGAGTGAAAATCTCACTTTCTGGCCAAGGCAAGACGTAAAACTTTTGACAAACCACGGGCGGTAATTCGTAAAGCCCCAGATCGCATATTTATTACCCTCACCTTCGGTTCGGGTCACAGAAACCTGCGATCTGGGACATTTACGAATTCACCACCCTAGGTCTGTAATGTACTATTACTAAGGCGTATTTCGTAAACCATTTCAGTATATATGTGCAAAGGATTCAAATTAAAATTTTCAGATTTTTTCCTTAATTATTTTTTGAGAAAATCGTGTTTCAGTGGTAACGGAAGTCCCCAATCCGCACTGGGCCCGCGTGGGGACTATAGCCCAAAACATGATGAGGGGAGGCCTGTGCCCAGCAGTGGAACGTAAATAGGCTGTATTATATAAAACGCTGTGACGATATTTTACCCACGGAATCGGCTATCGATCGGCACAGGCCTCCTCATCACGAGAGGGTTGGGCTATAGTCCCCACGCGGGCCCAGTGCGGATTGGGAACTTCACACACATCCTTGAATTACTTCGCAGATACGTGCATGTTTCCTCACGATGTTTTCCTTCACCGAAAAGTTCAGTGGTAAATTCAAATTGAATTTCGCACATAAATAATTTCAGAGGTGCGAGCCGGATTTGAACCCGCGACCCTCTGCATGAGAGGCGGTAGGTCAAACCACTAGGCCACCAAACAGTTCAACGCAGGCCACAACGTCTTGCTGGACCCTATATAGTGTATAAGCACAGGGCGGACACGGCCTATAAAAGCACGATTTCGAACACAATTCGAATGAAGTGTCAATGTTTGCGTGCGAGGACGTCTGTGTGCGTGCGAGGACGTCTGTACACTTGTAAATGTGTGTGCACCACTACGCGCGCCAACGATTCACTCTCCATCTCCGGATGAAACAAATGACGGCAAGGGCGAGTTGCGCGCCGGCTAGATTCAGGCGGGTGATTCTGTGGCCATTCTGTATGTAGTACATAGTGAAAATATTCTATGGTATGGTATAGTCATGTTCAAGGACGTAAAAATGCCCATTTTTCCATGTATTTCCAGATGGTGCCGCTACCTGAGGCGCTGGAGCCCACGCCCAGTGCTGGGATCCGAGAGAACGCGGCCCCATCATACGTCAGCCCCAATGCACAAAACAACGAGGTAAGCACCACTCTACTACAGCTTTAACCTTTTACACGCCAAGGACGCCAGTCGCGGTTCTAGGGGGTGGAGTCGTAGGGGTACCGCTCGCTTTCGCTCGCGCCAACATAACTAGGGACTCGTGATAAAATGACTAACTTTTCTACTATTTTTTACTATTTTGGGATGCTTCTGAGTACGGTGTTATCGGAAGCTCTAGTTACTCGAGTAGATAAAAAAGTGAAGTGTATACAAATGTCACAATGCGGCCATTTTCTGAACAAATGCTTGTCATTACAGCGAGCGACCTCCGAAGTTGACAGCAGTCAGTCATACGAAGAGGTGGCGAAACCGGACGAAGAAGAGGATGAACTGTGTTAAAATTAATGGAAAATCATTAGAAGCCAGACGTCCAGCGAACGCGGTAACAATTCCACTGAATTACCATCTACGTACATAGTAATACACCCCAATTATTACTGTGTATTAGGAAATTAATACTGTCATGTACAGTCCACAGCATTAAAAAAGCTTAAGATGTAGTGAATACATTTTTGCTATCGGGAAATATCGGAAATCCAAAAACACCCGAACTGTCAATCAATTACCGAATTTAGTGACAGACATGTTAATGCCTTGCTCGGGTGAAAATAGCTAAAAAATAATTTTCCGAGAATCCCTAAATCCCAAATTTCATCGAAATCGAATAACCATAGCACGTGCCATATAAGAAATATGGTAAACCTTGAAAGAGACAAGCTTCAAACAAATCAGCGTACGCCCGAAATAAGTGTTAAATGCGATAATAGGTGTCGCTGCCTGTGGCCTGCATATAAATTTGAACTCCACGAGCAACATCTAGATGGCGCTGTAGTATGAAACGTTGAAGCGCCCTGGCCATTTCCGATGTACGCCGCAATGGGGACTATCGTTTCTTTGCTCACCAGTTGGCGCCACTGTTGACTAAGGTCCAGAGGTATAGCTGTCAAAGGCGACTCTATAAGATCGGCGCCGAAACTAAGTTTTAAATCTTGAATCTCATTAAGTTTATTAATTATAAATAACTATCATCATATCGAGTAGCTATGTCGCATTGTTGTGCAGTTCCGTTTTGTTCGGAATTTTTATTTTTGTTTCAAAGCGTTCACATTCATCGCCAAATAATCCATATATTTGCGAAAATTTCACGAAGGAGATGACTTTTCAACAGGTGAATTAAATAAATTAATAATTTATATCACGAAGCCCGCCAAAACCAGTGAAAAGTGAATGTTATTGGACCTCACGCGACACTAGCGCCTCTAGTGGCAAATTCACACGCGATAGCCCCCATTGTAAGGAGATTGACAGTATTTGACAGTCTATCTTGTCTCTGGTGCGTACGCGGTTTGCATTCTAAGTTTACCTTACTTCTTCTATGGTCCGTAGCCAAAAAGAGGTGATTTGTGGATACACCAAGGCGCTAACGAAACGTGGAACGAAAGCTGTCAAATTAAGGATGATATGATCAAATATAACATGTTTATTTCATATTTTTAGCTTTCCTCAGAAAAATATGATCTTACATGAGCAATTTGACGATGCTGGGTCAGGGAACGGCCTTGAAATTGTTAAATTAAAGGTACTTTGTGCGGGCAAATTCACATTTATTATTAGATTTTTAGAAATACATCAAAGCTGATAGATATGCCTTGAGCTTGATATGCCATATATCAAAATTATTAGAGTTCATATAGGTATACTAAATTGTAAGCGTGGCTTGTATAAAAGAAAAATATAATATTCATATTATAAACTATAACACCAATCACTGCAATATTATGATAAAAATCTCAATGTTCACTTCTTTATAAAGATACGTACAAGTAAAAATTATTATTCCACTATGTGAAAATTAATTTCACCTTCGATCTATATAAAATTGTGGACATAATTATTTAACTAATGCATTTAAAATGTATAATGCTTGAATTTATATATAAGTAAAACGTATAGTTGACGGTGATCATTATCATTAATAATGTACTTTAAATTTAAATCCAACCAGACATCCCCCCATTGCCCATTATTACTATGCGGTTAGCTTTATTAGACACATTAAATTTAGTTTGTTTTGCGCAATTTATCTAGTTGTAAATTATGTTTGTTATTATAATGTAAATTGTAATTATGTCAATTTTGAAGTTGAACTAGTTATAGTCTAATTATATTTTATTCAATATCAGGTACTACAATTAAAATGTTAGCTCTTATCCAGGCCGCGATTTGTCCTATTTGACGTTTCATTTCTGTATTTTAGGGTTATTTTCGCCTGGCTAAGAGGTAAAATCGTTTATAAAATATTACTTATAAATTAGATGTACAGTCGAGTTCGCCAATATATACACACTTTTGCACCTTACCACCATGTTGTAATAAGTTCCAAAAGTGTACACATATTAATGAAGTTGACTGTACGAAGAAATAGTTATTATTACATAAATTTGCTTTATCGCCTTGTTGATGTATGTATAGAGAAATAATGTTTTTTTTATATCAAATATAGATATAAATATGACTTAATAAAATATTAGTAGAGGCGCCCCACTTGTATATTAATAATAAATTATTTGCTTTGGTCCTTTTTATTATTATTTGACTTGTCTACGAAAATTATGATAAGTTGTGTAATGGTTATTTATGTTATTTTACACTTTTCATATAGTTACTTTGGCTTCTACTCGTAGGATGGAAAGAAAGGCTGCCTCTTTATTTTCAGAGCTATACTGGGTATTGTGATTATCTTAACAATTGTAATTAACTTATCAAGAAAATAAAATAAACGAGACATTAGTTAAGAATATGCTTATTTTAATTCCCCTTCGATCAATAGGCATGTCAATCCATATTATCCATATTAATATTATAAATGCGAAAGTAACTCTGTCTGTCTGTCCGTCTGTCTGTCTGTTCCCTCTTCACGCTTCAACCGCTTGACCGATTTACATGAAATTTGGCATGGAGATAGTTGGGGTCCCGGGAAAGGATATAGGCTCTTTTTTATCCCGGAAAAACGCATAGTTACCGCGGGAACGCGATAACCGAATTCCACGCGGGCAGAAGCTAGGAATATTATGAATGCGAAAGTAACTCTGTCTGTCTGTCTGTCTGTTATCTCTTCACGCTTCAACCGCTGGACCGATTGAGATGAAATTTGGCATGGAGATAATTGGGGTCCCGCGAAAGGACATAGACTACTCTTTATATCGGAAAAACGCATAGTTCCCGCGGGAACGCGATAACCGAATTCCGCGCGGGCAAAAACTATAGTCTCTAGATAGAACAAGGTAGATCAAGGTGCCAAAGTTTGGAAGTCTGCTAAGCAGTGGACGATTTCCGGCTGTTATGACAATGACCCATACCTACGCATATTATAAATGCGATAGTAACCTGTCTGTCTGTTACCTCCACTAACCGCTGACCAGATTTAAATGAAATTTGGCATGGAGGTAGTTGGAGTCAAAGCTAAAGGACATAGGCTACTTTTTATCCCGAATAAACGCTTAGTCCGCGAAGTCGCGTGCAGAAGCTAAGTAGATCCATTCCATACTATAATATTACTAGCTGACCCCGCGGACTTCGTACCGCCTTAGATATTTTTTTTGGGTGAGTATGAAAAATAGCTTACGTCCTATTCTCAGACCTACTGAACATAACACCAAATTTCATAAGAACCGGTCGAGCCGTTTCGGAGGAGTTTGGTTAATAAAAACACTGACACGAGAATTTTATATATTAGAGTAGCTGATCCAGCGGACTTCGTACCGCCATAGATATTTTTTTGGGGTGGGTATGAAATACAGCTTACGTCCTATTCTCAGCCCTACTGATACAGTCTAAATTTCATAAGAATCGGTCGAGGCGTTTCGAAGGAGTTTGGTTACAAACACTGTGACACGAGAATTGTATATTGTATTGATGTGTATAATTTGGCATGGAGATAGTTGGGGTCCCGAGAACGGACATAGGCTCTTTTTATCCCGGAAAAACGCATAGTTCCCGCGGGAACGTGACAACCGAATTCCACGCGGGTGAAGTCGCGGGCAGAAGCTAGGAAATAAAAAAACATACAAAATTAGCATGTTTAAGGTACAAGAGGACCTGGGTGGTTGAGCTTTGCTCGAGTGAAAAAAGGTTAACGCATTCACTGCCACCGACGCATATATGCGTTTTGCTGACTTTCCCGCAGTGCCTTGGACGCACATGTGCGTTGCAATGTTCCCTTAATGACAGACGTGGCACCTGGCGAAAGTTCGTAAAACAGAAGTGGCAGGGAATGCGTTAAACCAAGTTCTCAGATATGAGACCCTAGATACATCGGTTTGGTCACCCCCGTAAACCCTCCCAAATTTAGTCCAAATCGTTGGAGCAGTTTCCGAGATCGCTTGGATAAATGGACTAATAAATAAACAGATAAACATACAAATAAAGTTGTGTAGACAGATAGACGGAGTTACTTTCGCATTTATAATATGACTAGCTTCTGCCCACGACTTCGCCCGCGTGGTATTAAGTTATCGCGTTCCCGCGGGAACTATGCGTTTTTCCGGGATAAAAGTAGCCTTTGTCCTTTCCCGGGTCTTCAACTATCTCCATGCCAAATTTGATCTCAATCGGTCCAGCGGTTGAAGCGTGAAGAGGTAACAGACAGACATACAGACAGAGTTACTTTCGCATTTATAATATTAGTATGGATATGGACAATATGGATAATATTGTGTACTTGTAAATACCTACCCTACAGGATAAGTGTTTGCGTGAAACATTAAAACAAACAAACGGTCTTCCTCATCTCGCCTGATACTCACATACATACCTAAGTATTTATCTAGGTAGGTATTTTCATGTTTCTTATCTAACCTAGCTATAGGTAAGGTACCTGTCCACTTATGGACAAAAAACTAGAATCTGTTTCAATATGAAATTTGATTAAAAAGTTGTTTTTATCTGTAATGGTACCTATTAGGTTACTTCCTGATTCCTATGCATGGAACTATGGATATTAGGTGTAAGTATGTATAAAGAATACCTATCGTCGACGTTTACGTCTTGCATGCCCTCAAAAGATGTTAGTGTTACCGCGTACACGTGACGTCGCCGCCACCAGCTGTTGCACGATCATATTAAATCGGCAAAATATTCGTACAACTCGTACCCGTAGCATTTTTCCTGTATATTTATAGAAAAACGTTGAGCGGCAAGCGGCGGGCGCACACGGGCGGCCGCGCGCGGCTCGATCGGTATAGCGCAGCCCTATGGAGCCCCCGGCGTTCCCCGCAGCGGCCCGGTCCGTCACCGCGGCCCCGGGCGCCGCGGCCGTGCTGGAGGCGCCGGTGCCGGCTGGCACGCCGCCCTTCCAATACGAATGGTAAATATTAAC
>OZ020272.1:1404149-1487908 GCA_963971205.1 Aethes cnicana
AGGTTATTTGTTGCGTTTCGCGTGTGTTTGGTGTTTGTTTTTCTCATGTCGAAGTCGATGTGTATAAATAAGCCGGGAAGCGTGCACGACACTACGCTCATCTGCATAGCGTATGAACACGAGAAGGCTAGGTATTACTATTTTAACCTTACACCCGGCAAGCAGGGTATAGATTGTATATAACACGAAGCAGGCCATTGTTACCTTTGTATTCTGAGACAGCGCGATTTGGAGCATAGCTTTACCCGGCTGAGCTGATATAGGAGGATCATTCCAGCTGCACTAAGAATCAGTTGGTGCTTTTAGATATTACTTTACCATATTCGAAGAGGAACCAAACCATACTGGCACAGGAAGTCTTTGAAGTCGCTATTGGTTATATATACAAGTTCTGTAGCTTAACATTGCGTAAGTAACGTGAAGTGGGTGAAATTTTCTAGTGAATCACTCAAATGCTCAAGTTTCATTTGATTTCCTGTACATAGCTTTAATCATCAATGCTTCATGACTTTTCGTGAAATCGAAACTGTAAAACCCTTCAATTCATCAAATCCAGTCAGCCGCCTTTGGAATATATTTATTATAAACAATAAATAAAAAGCCCATTTATTTAATTACCAAAAAATTCAATTACATCTTTAAGTTTAGTTTAATACTTATAATAATTGTTAATTATTGATATATTATTATTACATGTTTGTTTATCAAAAACTTTTGAATTTATTTTTATACAGAACAATATAATAAACGTATTGAAATACTTATATTAGAATTATAGAAACATTTGAAATTGGAAATCTAAAATGTTAGGAATTTACTTTGTCAGCTCTTGATCGAACTATTCGCATGGATTCCAACTTTTATGTCATTATTGCAGTTTCTGAAAATACGACGGACGATTGGATTGGCTCAGTGATACTTCCGGGATATCCGGTTTTGCGTTTGGCCATAAGCGATGCGGAAGAATACTAGTAGTTAGTGACGCACATAGGGTTAAAGCAAATATATAAAATTCTCGTGTCACAGTGTTTGTAACCAAACTCCTCCGAAACGCCTCGACCGATTCTTATGAAATTTGCTGTGTATGTTCAGTAGGACTGAGAATAGGACGTAAGCTACTTTTCATAACCACCTAAAAATATATATAAGGCGGTACGAAGTCCGCTGGGTCAGCTAGTTTCATATAGAAAAAGTATTGGTTGTCTTTCGCATTACAACCGGATGGCTAAATGCAATTCAGCCGGGTAATGCTATTGCTATCTAAATCATAACATTTCGGGCGTTTATCTTCAAAAATTACTGTTCAACCATACAAACTTTCATCCCCTATATCAACCCCTTAAAAGTCAAATTTTTAAAAATACTGAAACTTGTATTTTATTATTTGTAATCGATCATCTAAATCATAACATTTCGGGTGTTTAACTTATTCATCTATAGATATAAACTTGAATCCCCTATTTCACGCCCTTAAATATGAAATTTCTAAAAACTGAAACATGTAGCATTTTATTCTAATTAGGGACCTAAATCATAATAAAAGATAACGGACTTGCGTACCTACAACGGATGTACCCCTATTTTGACCCTTACTATTTTATTAGAGGTTTTTGAGTGATCTAATAAGCTTATTTGCAACCAATAGAATAAACGAGCTAGGCCTAAACGGAGCGACGGCCGCGGCCGGGAAGAATCGTGGGCTGCTTCCCGATACATTGCATAAAATGTACCTACAGTACTTCAAGTCTTCACTGACATATTATCATAAAGTTTCATATTAATAAATAATGAACGTAGGTAGGTACACATATTAACTTAGCACAGCTTCTTCGAATAAGTACTTGAAAAGAGACTCACACCCCTGTATTTGTCAGAAGCTAGTTATTGAACATATACCTAACTGTCGGCAGCCGGTGAAATTTCTGGCACAGAGGCATTATATCTTGGGCCTCAGGGTAGGCAACGCATTCGAGATCCTATGGTTTCCTAATGGGGGATCATAGGATTTCTGCGTGCATGGGTCGCAGTGACCACTTACCATCAGGTGGGCTGTGCGCTCGTTTGCCTATACCAATTTTTTTTTTATATCTTTGTGGTATGTGGGATTTCATATTCTTCTTCCCCCCCCCGATGGCAATTGCACTTGAGCGGGTGCAAAAGGGAATTCATCGAATCAAATTCAGGGAAGGGAATCGATAAGGAACGTCAAAACGTCACAGCGCTCAATTTTGAATTTTAAATCTAGTGGCTTTTAAGATCAGATCTTTTATTTCCTATGAAATCCCCTTTGCGCCCTATATAAAGCGGCTGTATAATGTATGTAGGTAGGTAAAGGTATGTCGAAATGACGACCCCACATTTAAAACTTGCGTTTTGTTTGACGCTTCATAAAATACTTCTTTTGACTTGCCGGCGCTATTTTAATTAGACAGTGACGGTAAAAAAACACATTTAAACCGGAACGTTGAAAGTTTTTTATGAATGATGCCATTGGTGTTCCACTAATAGTTTCGGCCTTCGCCGAGACAGCTCAGGATCAAGTTCGCGCGTCTTACAGCTAGAAACAAGGAAATTATAAAGACTGACAATCTCCCTACATTGCAACGTACATCAGAAAAGCTACACGGAGCAATATCCAGGGGGCGCTTCTCCACACGTAGTCTGTATGATGATTTGAGTCCCCATCTAGATGCTCATGGAGTTCAACAGGCTACTTAGGCAGCGACATCTATTATCGCATTTAACACTTATTTCGGGCGTTCATTCTATGTTTACCTTACTTTTTCTATGGTACCTACAGCCAACGTCAACGTCACCATGAAGCTCCTTTCTCCATACAAAATGTAATTACGTTTTCTATCGCAAACTACCTATCCGACCTATCAGATTGGCACAAAAATTTCCAAGTAATAATTGGTTGCAAATAGGCTTAGATCACGCAAAAACCTCTAATAAAATAGTCCGTCAGTTAGATTCTCAAAAAAACATTTTAGCCGTATTTTCTTTCAAAAAATACTAAGGCACGACGCACGGAAATGCACAATATGGACGTCATGTTTTCGTATAATATTGTCCTCAATTGTGACGTCACGAGTTCCCAGTCCCAAGTTTTTATGCGTTTCATCTTTGTCAATTTTCATTGATTAAAAAATACATGTCATTATTATGTAGTTGTCAATACTCCTCTCCAACCGACGAACTAAGTTAGATTTGCAATTTATTGTGCCTATTTATACTTTAAATCTATGAGAATGAGAATGAGAATTATTTATTTCAAAACTCTACATTATGCTATCTTAAAATTAATTACAAATTTTACCTTATTCCTAATTACTTAACATGCGGAAAATTTTGAAAAAGGTATCCTCTCAGTTTTGGTCGAAAAACGCCTAGACGTTCCGTCCGACGCTGGTTTTCAGAGGACCTAGTGTGAGTGTGTACGTGGTGGTAAATCTAATCTTGATCACAATAATGAAATAACAACACGAAAACTTTAAAAAACCGTGGCGGTCTAGTGGTTCGACCTTATTGCCTCTCATGCAGAGGGCCGGGGATCAATCCCGACTCGCACCTCTCTAAGTTCACTTACATATGTGTGCATAATTCAAATGTTTGAATTTACCACGGATCTGTTCGGTTAACAAAAACATCGTGAGAAACCTTGCACACATTTGCGAAGTAATTTAAGGATGTGTGCGAAGTCCCGAATCTGCACTAAGGATGTCCGCCTGGGGGCAAGGGCGGATCCTTCGACTCAGGGGGGGGCACGTCATACAACCCTCCCTTTTTCGCGCCAGGGGTTAAAAAATACATAATAGCAGTAGACCTAGTCCTGCCGGGGGGGGGGGGGGGTCATGACCCCCATCATGACCCCCCCCCGGGTCCGCCATTGCGTGGGGGTAATTAAGTATAGCCGCCCCAAACCCTCTCGTGATGAGAGGGGGCTTGTGCTCAGCTGTGGGACGCAAATAGGCTGTTGTGGTGGTCATGGATAAAAACATTAAATACTTAGATTAGACTAAAGCAGCTCAGCTGTGGGACGCAAATAGGCTGTTGTGGTGGTCATGGATAAAAACATTAAATACTTAGATTAGACTAAAGCATGTCACAACATATTTATATTTCAATTTGAAGGGAACTGGGGAGTTAATTTGTACTTCACCCTAGTCCGCGTACCGAATTTTAGGGAGTGTATTGATTTCCGGTCATCGCCTGTAGGTCAGTGCCAATCGATGTATCGATCTCACACAGCTGCTTTGACAGGCATGTCGAAACAGACTTTAGAGTCAGTGGCTGATTTTCTGGCATTCACCACATAAATTTTACTTATCAATGGATAGGAAAAGCCATGAAAATTCAATTGATCAGGTTCTTTTGTGATTTTGGCTAAAATATGAGGGTTTAATTTTGTTACGTTATTTCTTTTAAGTTTAAGTTAGGGACTATACATCGCTTCAATGTAATTTTAGGACGTATCTATATGTATATTTTATACATGTACCTAATGCAAATGTAAATTTTGTAACTATGTGATTTTTTTTTAAAAATGTCTCCTTCTTAGTTTGTTGCGGCGCTTATTCTAGGTCTAGGAAGCGCTGGTAAATTCTTTTTCCGACATGGAAAAGTGCCCCTGTGTGGCCAATTTGCTGAATAAATGATTGAATTTTGAATTTTTTTAATTTCTTAAGAGTTGAATCATCCCCCGACGGAAAATTATAGTTACCCGGAATATCTATCAAATTTATTTTAAAAGGTGCATATATAAATAAATAAATATCTTGGGACATTTCACACGAATTGACCTAGCTCCTAACTAAGCAAAGCTTGTACTATGGGTGCTAGACAACGATATAAATACTTATATAGAGAAATACATACACATATAAATACGAAACATCCATGACTCGAGTACAAACATTCGTGTTCATCACACAAAGTTTGCCCTGAGCGGGACTCGAACCCGCGACCATCGGAACGGAAGGCAGGGTCACTACCAACTGGACCAATCCGGCCGTCAAACATAGTAAAGAATGAAGATGGAGCGAGGTGATGTGAACTGCGAAAATAACTACAAGAATAGACGCTGTAAGTCCCATACTTTTACTGCAGAGGTCTGGAAATAACATAGGACAAATGAATGGATAGGTAGGTAGGTAGCTAGAGTATTTAAAATGAAAAAAGCTAACTTAACCCGCGCATATAATTCTAGGAAATCCTCTCTTATTGCTCCTCTACACTCTTCAAGTAATCTGCATGCCAAATTTGAGCTTTCTACATTCCAATAGTTTCGGCTGGGTTTTGATCGATCAGTCATCCATTAGTCAGCTTCTTGTTTAAACATTCTATTACTTATGCACTCCTTTACAAGGATTTTTGTTAAAAACTTAGTGGTTTTTCTGTATAGGTAGGTATGCCTACTTTAATTACTTACTAAAATGATTAACATAACAACAATACATGTAGGTATCTTATAATTACAGTAAGTATAAGTACGTACTGCTCCGCAAAAAGTACGTATCCTAGGCAGCTTCTTCGTTTTATCCATTCTTAAATGTTCCGTAATTGCTTTCGCTAACACCAATTTAGCGTGGCATCAGCCAAGGTTTACCTTTGACCAAAATAAATCGATCGATGCTGCTGGCGCCATCTCCTGACCGAGTGATGCTCCAGCGCTATCTTCACTACACGCCATCTGTGAGCGAACGTTTGAACTGTTTAGTACTTTTCTTATAACATGAAAAATCATCGTTATTTTGATTAAGTAAAGTTTTGAACTGAACTGGGCGGGAATTACTGTATTTTTAACTAACATTTCTTGTCTTAAAATATGAAGTTGTGAACTCTAATAAAAGAACAAGGTAAACTTGGCATGTTTTCCAAGCTATAAAAGTGCTAACACAGAGCCATAGATTGGATGGAGAGCGGAATTTCAACGCGACCCGCAAGATTCGGAACTAGGATCTTCGGAAATCCGCCTCGCCACGGTTTCCCACGGCTTTATTTATAATCGTAGTTTAGACGAGGCGCGCGCTTAAAAATAAACGCCAGTCTCTCGCCAACCGAGCTCGTGGTGCAATGTTGCTCCGCCATGGGTAGCAACTGCTGCAAGGCCGACGCCGGCCGGGCCGTGAAGGGCTCCTCTATATACACCAGGTATATGGTCTTCGCACTCCTCGTCCTCCAGGAGGTGTACGGAGTGGTCTGGGTGCTGCGCGGACCGTACGTTGCTTGCGCGAAGTGCTAGAGTAGTGTTTATGTTCGGTGTCAGTGTTGCTCTGTGATTCACATCTACGTAGTTGATTAGGTATCGTCTCGCACTGAGGAAAAAAATATAACTTGTTAGACGCTATTGTCCTAGCCTCTAGTTTGTTCAAAATTTTAGAGTATTGACAAGTACGTAAATCAAAAACAACTGACTAATTGATACGCTTTTTTAATTATTGAAAAACCATCAGTTTAAACCGAACCCGACATAGATGTCTCTGATAAATTCAAAATAAATATTCAACGTCCATCGAGCTATGCGCGTGAGTTGACGTTCATCATCCCTTTGGCAACAGTTTCAATTTATAAGTTTATGATAAAACGGATTATTATTTTCAATTTTAATTTAATGTACTATGCTAGTAATTTGAAAACACGCGTGTAGCTGTAGATCCAAAAACTTACGCAAGAGCCCCGATGTGAAATATTACCTCGATGATTATTTGCAGTATTTACATTTAAAAAATAAGTACTAGATCATTCTTGACTGACACTTGGTAGATAATAACTTAATATTGAATATAGTATCTGCAGTCATTTCAAAGAAATAGAGACGCCTATCAGTGTGCTAAAGTAACGATTATTGTCGGTTTGTTAAAATTAAATGTCAAACTTACCTGTCACCACATCACTTTACTTATGGTACCTAAAAGCATGTTCTAAAACTTCATGTAGAAACAAAAATGCTTGTACAATTTCATATCGACATAAATGTTATCATTACAATGCATCTGATGCATCGTTTTTGTTCGTTTTAGATGTTAGAATTTGTATTAAGTTATATAGTTAGTGTATTAGAATGAAGAACCTTCAGGTAAGCCCTTAGTTGTTAAGTTAATAATTTAAGATTGCACGAAACAACAACATCATCTAGGTACGTAGGTAAATGCATTATTTAGGGAAAATGTGAGAATTAAAATCTGAATGTTGCTAGTTCATATAGGTCTGTCTTTGGGCCTATGCCCAGCAGTGGATGTATTGTGGTTGAAATGACGACGGATGACGAGGTCATAATGGTCATCTACGGTAGGTAGATAATGCACCACTGACCACATAAATATGTTCAAAGGTTCCCTACCTATTACAATGAAGATGCGTACAGGTCTCCTCACGATGTTTTCTTTCACCGAAAAGCACAGTGGTAAATTCAATTGAATTTCGCACATATGTATGAATTCGGCTCGCACATCTGAGTTTACTTAGAACCTTAGAGGTGTGAGCCGCATTCGAACCCCGACCCTTTGTATGAGAGGCGGCAGGTCGAACCACTAGGCTATCACGACTACCTAAATACGTACGTACCTATACCTACATAGTTTTATTTCGGCCACCAATAACTCGTCCGACACTAACTGTATTTACAATTGTAATATTAATAAAATTTATGACTTACGTTATTTAGGTTAAGTTGGGCACGATATTTCATACAGTTAAAACGGTTAGTGTGTAAATATAGGCAGCGCCATAAAGAAAACAATAAATCTTCTAAATTCAGCCGTTAAAAATATTTCGGATTAGGCCTAGAAGACGCACATCCTTACCACAATCAGTGTTTTCAGTAGCTCATTGCAGTACATACTTAGGTATATCAATTTCGAAACAATAATTTAGCATCAAGACATGAGCCCGAAGGTCATTTTCATTTACAATTAAATACTTAACGTGCCCAAAATTTCATCCGTGGTTTCTTTTGTCACTGTCTCTCGCTATGAAGTTGGATAAAGAGAGATGCAAGCCATTTACGCCCCTCACCCCCGCGCACCTATCACAAATTTTGGTCAACCGTCGTAGTTCCGGTTATTAGTTAGGTACTACTTCCATGCTCCATACCTCTTTTACCTCTTTTATTTAGGAACCGTGCTCTTGTCCTCTACCTACTCTACCCTTCGTACCCAAGAAAACCGTGTTTTAGGTTTTTTTTTTTTTTTTAATCAAGTAATATTTATAGAGGCTTAAGTACACTTGAGTAGGTTATTTTGAGAACATCAACTTTTCAGTCACGTTGACAGAAACAAAAGAGAAGGAACAGTACCTACAAAGAAATGTGAAGACCTTAAACGGCAGGTTCCCTAAAATAGCACAGCCTCTTTTAGACTGGGCCTTGCGAAACTTTGCGAATTTGTAGGTTCTCGCTTTCAATCAAGTTACTTACTCAAAAGGCAAGAAAATTGGTGTGTTTGTTTAAAGCTTAACCAGGAATTCAGTACCTAGGTAGGTATATCTTGCGGTTTGAATAGTGAAATAAATCAAAGAATCAGTTCTGTTGACAGCCCCGTATGAATATTGCAAGTACACCTACCTACTAAAATAAGCCGGCTGTATTTGACCCACTCACTATTACTCATGTGACGTTGCAATTTGGTGACGCTATTTACCTACCTACCTATATGAAACATAGAATGCAATCGTTGACAGGTCTGCTGAATTCCTGGCCAAGCTTTAAGTACTTAAATGAGTTTTAAAACAACATCAGAATAGTGTTTTCTCAAACCCTGACTTACTTAACTTAACTTTCGACTTTTCATAGTTAGGCAAATGATAAAATGAAAAATACGTGGAAATATCGCCATAAAAGTAGCTTCTGTGTTATTGCCACTACCTACCTACTCTACTTATCTCCATACCAACTCCCATAAAAATTAATTATACTTACTTACATACAGACAAATTTGTTTAATAGGGGAGCTAACAGATTTCCATAAGCTCTTTTGTATCAATAAAACTATATCTAGATTCTATGAAAGCTTTCAATACATTTGGGTGAAGCTCAGAAAAAATGTGCCAGCTCACATTGCAATGGGAACTTGATAGGTACGCAAGATGGTAGGTCCAAGTTTCATCAATATCATAGAAGTAAGACGGTGTCAGATGTTTTCTAGAAAGCTGGACTATATTCTTAACGCTGGTGACTACACAAGTAAACAATGTGTATTGTCTTGCATGTCCGCTGATGTACGAGTTAACCCGTACAATGGCCAGAAACCTGAGCTTGTAATATAAGAACGACCACCTCAATGGCTTGTACAGCGGCATCTCGTGTCCAATATCAAGAAACAACAACACGTACCTTCGAGCGTTTTGTCGTAAAAATGATATTTGAACCTACTTGGGAAGGAATACGACGAAGTTCTCTGTTCTCAATTCAACACTAATATTTCTTTTACGTACCTTTACGCGATGTTTATCGCAGTCCCATTTTAATTTATTTCAATTCTGCCTATGGAAACCATGAGAAAATGAGGGAAATACCTACTTGAAATTTGTTAGCACGTGCACGATTTTGGCATTCATTTCAAAAACTACAATGAACGATGCTTACGTCTTGCTATCCCATGGTTGCAAACTGTAGCCGGAAATAATGAAGCCTGTGCAGTCGGTGTCATAATTATGTGTGAGCCAACCTAAAGCTATGAGTGCTATGACAATGTTGCAGTAAACTGGACATCTGTTGGGGTATAAAGATGTTGCTTTTTTGCCGTTACTCGGGTGTTGAAGTTGGTTAATAATAATAAGAAGAAGAAAACGACATTACAGAGGGATTTAACAGTTTACATAACTAACAAAAGCGGTCGTCGTTCGAGTCGAATATGAGGTAGCTCAGCATAATGTTGCGACGTTGGTCGCAGCGCTGGTTTTAAGCTACCGCCCATTTAAGACGTCACCGATTAAAAAACTAAGAAGTAAACCGTTTCAAGTAACAAAGCTTTGATACAAGAACAAACTAAAATACCTTATGAAGGTATACATCATTAATTGTTTGTTTTGTTACATAGCATTGAAACGTTCAATTAATCTTAAAAAAAACTGCTTTTCTTCCGCAAAACGTCTGAGAAACTTCAATTCAAGGTCAATTGCAATATTTTTGAGACCTTTATTCATAAAAGCATGCTCCTTACTTCCATTGACCTTTTGTATTAAAATGAATCAATAACATAAGATCACTTATTCTAAATTGAATTGATAGGTGGTATCAGTTTTGACATCCCAGCTCACATTCAGAAAATTGAAGCATTCTGGTGCGAAATAAAAATTAATTCATGAATTTAAATGCTCAGCGGAAATAAAATATATAAATATTATACAAATAGTTAACACATCCGGCCTGTCCATTGAATTCATAGCAGATTAAAAGCTTCTAGAAATTTATATACAGCGTATTAAAATTAAGTAGCCAGCTTCTCCCTATGTTTTACTCGTCACATTCCCCATCTAGCACAAACTTACACATTCACCTGTTACCTAAAAATCTACATACAATGACATTAGTTCTGATGGAAAAAATAACTTTGTACACTGTAACCTTGTGGCTCATATAGGCCACTGTTTTATTATAGGATTCTTTCGCTTCAAGGTTTTTTAAGAGACAAACACTATTAATCATTTACTCGTGGTCTCGTGAGATGTTTCCAGAAAAATAACCCACCGTGCCAGAAGTATCTCCAGCACAATATTGACTCTGATTCAGTTATTAATGTGATGAATTAATAATTGACATTTTATGGGGTACGTCGTCATTATGAGTCATTATAAGATCGGACAGTATCGTCAATTCTAAAACTGTAAGAAATAGGTACATACAAAGATCTATTCTTAGGAACCAATATGTCTTCCTTATTGGTCCCTAAGACTAAGAACATATTTTAGTGCCAAGAAAACTGCATTCATAGAATTTTAAAATAATCAGTTCGTAAATGAAATGCGGTTGTTATTTCTAGTAAGGAACCTATAAAGATAAATTGTAAACAAGAAAATGAAACACATCGATATAAGATTTCATTTTATTCGTGATTTAATTCAGAAAGGTGTAATTGTGATCAAGTACATAGAGACTATAGTAAGCAAATAGCTGATGGCTTTACTAAGCCTTTAGGGAAACCTAGTTTTGATAAGTTCAAAAGTGGAATTAATTTGCTTTAACCTTAGAATATATGTTTTTAATTGCTTAGTATTGTTATTGAGGGACGGTGTGAAATACAATAACAATGGCACAATGGCATGGTCTGTTGGATTTAAAAAGGTAAACCTAGACTTATTGTTATCTATGTCTTCGGTCTAGATACTCTCTGCTGCTGTTGTGTAAAACCTATTTTACATCACCCTTGGCCGTAAAGTGAGATTTTCAGCCCGCTACGCGGAGAGAAAATCTCACTTCTTGGCCAAGGCAAGACGTAAAACTTTTGACAAACCACGGGCGGTGATTCGTAAAGCCCCAGATCGCATATTTATGGCCCTCACCTTCGGTTCGGGCCACAGAAACCTACGATCTGGGACATTTACGAATTCACCACCCTAGGTCTGTAATGTACTATTGCTGATATGTAATAATACATTCTCCTTGTGTTAATGGTGGCTTTAATTTAATACTCCAGTCGTATATCAACCATAAGGATATGAAAAACAATGCATTTTATTCAATGTATACTTCATAAAGAACGTCATTACTACCGATTTTTGAATGCATCATGATATGGGTGCTAGGTAGAATTTTGCTCGATAGTTTGTCGATAGGTGTTATATTGACACCGACGCCGATACTCGATTGATCCTAGTCGATTATTGCATTGTTTGAAACAGGTCATCGGCCCAGTTTCCAATGCGTTTTCGTCATAGATCGAGCTATCTGGCCGGCTTGCGCAAGATGCGGTGTACGTCTGGGCGCGGGCCAAACGTTGAAGGGTAAACATTGTGTGCACATTTATTATGAGAAAGTACGGGGTCATTTCTCCATACATTGATCCATTACGTAGATAAATCTAAACTTCGTCCAGGAATTCCGCAGATCTGTCAACGGGGGCGCTAGTTTTGCGTTTAATATAGCAACACGTAATTTTATTTAAGTCAACTATTTCAGCCGCAATTTGGCGATGCTACTGAAATTCTGGTCAAACTTTATTTATGTCGTTGGATCTATGGTACAAATTGTTGGATTCTCGAAAAGTCCGTAATGTGTTCACATATTACTATATTACGGACTTCAGACAGGTCCGACTTAGGAAACATTTGATCTTTTAAAACAAAACAAAAATATTTCAAGTCGGATTTTTGTTGAAGAGCTGTCAATCTAACAGCGACAAGAGTCCGATGATAGGTAGTACTATAACTAATTGCTTGTAAATTTAAAAAACCGGCCAAGAAGCGAGTTAAACTCGCGTGGAGAGGATTCCGACCCTTGATTATTTTCAATGACGTCATTTTCAAACCGTTTCACAGGATAAGCTCTTTTATATGACAGATTTCAAATACCATGGACCAAAATTTTAGGTCCAGTGGTTTTGGTAATTTTTCGCCTATTTCTCTTAAATAACTCGAAAAGTATTGACCAAAAAATAAATTAAAAAATATATTTGAGATCCTCATAAGTACTTTCATTTGATACCTCACACGATATAGTTTGAAAAAACTTCATTAATATTTTGTCAAATTTAACCCTCAAAAAAGGATCATGTTTAAAATTCGTTTATTTTCGTTACACGTCCGTCTTTGGGTCACAAACGTACCAAGTTTCAACTTTATCGGTCCAGTAGTTTCGGAGAAAATCGACTGTGTCAGACGGACGGACAGACATACGAGTGATCCTATAAGGGTTCCGTTTTTAGCTTTTCAAGGAATCATTGTTCCCCACTTTAAAGTTGAAATTTGTTTAGGAATTTGAAGTACCTATTAAATATTTCCCAATTGCTTTATTGACAGTTGTCTGCCCAAATTCCTTCCATTAGTGAATTAAAGGAATCCAAAAATAACTTCCACATTTCTGACATGTATTTCAGGAGAGGTCGTCGACCTTTTAATTTGATTGTCCAGACGGACTCTTCGTTGATACTTGACATAATTTACGGTTTGTTTTTAATTATTAGGTGGGCTCTAATGTTCTGAGGATAGTCAATATTTTTATAAGCTCCACAGCTGCGTTGTGGCGGGGAAGGAAATGTGTCGTGTTTTCTAAAATACACCACAATGTCTGGGAGCTAATAGTACAATCCAATCTCCCATCTACACCTGCTTATGATACTAATAATAAGATAAGTCTCTAGAAGTCACGTGACCATAGTTATGGATGTATGTCCGGTTGTAACTCAAAAATCACTGATCGGTTACCACAAAATTTCGTAAAACACAGGGGTTATATTCGAAGTCTTAAATAGGGATCCCTCTGTTCCCTATAGGATCGCTCACGCATCAAGTTGAACTTTAAATCTAGCTGCTTAAAGTTTAAGCGACGCGTGAGCGATCCTGTAGGGAACAGGGAGATCCGTCACCATATAAGGCTAATTCCGATTCTCTATCCCAATTCTATGCGAAAGAAGTCGCAAGCAGAAGCTAATAAATTAGTAAGTGGAAAGAATCCGTCGAACTTCTTAAGTCGCATGACGGAAAATTTAATTTGAAATTCATAAGAAGTCCCGGGTGGAATTTAGCATGTAAAAGGTGTGTAAAATTGTTTCACATCAACCGCTTACATAACTGGGAAGCGTTCGGTATACCTATTTCGGTGTTTATCGTTTGTCCAGGAAGCCGTCAAACTGTCGTAAGGATGCGCACTACATTCCCCCGCGTGATGACCCTGATTGCATCGGGTAACAGAAACCCTACACCTAAAAGCGCGAAATTTACGCTATCAGAATAGATTAGTCATATGTTGAATAAAGGCCCTCAAGCGATGTCCGTTCGAATTTTCAATAAAATTCCGCCACACATACCTAAGCAGTGAAAAGATATTCGTTACATTTGTTACAAAACTTAAAAAATATCTTTTAGAGAAAAACCCTTATTCACTAAAAGAATTCATGGAGTTGTGAATTATGTTATATCTTATATTTTAGTTTGTAAGGTCTACCTTGCTACGCCCTAGTAGGGCCCATGTCTGTACTGGTAAATATTTTTAAGAGCATTGTAATACCATTGTTGCAATGGATTAAATGATTATGATTATGAACGAGGTAACTTCCTTATTTTTTCTGAAAGTTCGCTGCGGAAAAAAGTAAATATACTTATATAAAACAAAACAAATAGATAAGTCTCTCACTTCTTTTATTTCATGCAGGGAACTTGACGACGATATTAAATACTTCGATCAAAAAGACAATAGGTCTTCAGTGCACCTAATCGACATAGGTGCTTTGAAGGAAGGGACACTTACAGACCGATCTGGCACCACATTCCCGCGACCTTTACCTACCTGCAGTTATAATCATCATCATCATATCAGCCGATAGACTTCACTGCTGGACATAGGCCTCCCCTAAGGCTCGCCGTTCCCACCGGTCCAGTGCCACTCGCATCCACCGACTTCCCGAGACCTTCACCAGGTCATCGCTCCACCTTGTTGGAGGCCTACCGACAGCTCGTCTTCAGGTACGTGGACGCCATTCGAAAACTTTCTGACCCCATCGCCCGTCAGTTCTACGAGCAATGTGCCCCGCCCACTGACAATTCTTCGAGGTATGTCGGTGACCCTAGTTCTACTGCGGATATCATCGTTTCTTATTTTATAACGCAGAGAAACTCCGAGCTGCAAATGTAGCCGGCAGGCTCATTGCGGTAGTCCATCATACATTTGCGATCTTCAAGGTAAACTCTTCGTTCCCCTTATGTGTGCCACTTTTTATCGAATTCAGCTTCAAGATAACTGTTGAAACGAATGGTCTAAGTAAGAGTTAAAGTGTACCTATCGCAATGAGCCTTCGGTTAGAGGGCGTGCAAAAAGTCCAGTTATTATTATTAGTTCATTACAACTTTTGCATTGCTCGCAACACTGATGGCCGATGGGGCCAGAAAGTTCTCGAGTGGCGTCCGTGAACCGGGGGACGAACTGTCGGTAGGCCTCCAACAAGATAGAGCGATGACCTCGTGAAACCGGTGGAAGCAAGTAGCACGAGACCGGTCTGAGTGGCGAGCCTTGAGGGAGGTCTATGTCCAGCATTAGACGTCTTTTGGTTGAAATGATGACTCAATCGATGTCATGCGTTTGTTTTTGATGTTAGTTAAGCTAATATGACGGTCTGAAATTTTATCAGAGGCAAACGGAGACGGGTTGACGTTTTTCATATATTTGTAATACATTAATTAGTGACGGTGAGGGTATCAATTTTTAAAGGTGAATAGGGGCGGAAAGAAATTAAAACACTAACCTAATCTAAACAAAACCCATTTTTTACAGGTATTCGCATGAAAACACACGTTTTTCGAATTTTAGTTTATTTGCATTAATATCAACTGGTGCGAATTCAATTGCTGTTTAATGACGGCTAATATTTTTATAAGTTTTCTGGTTCCATCTACCATCAGTCCCGCAGCAATGAGTTCGGGTCACGTTGTATGGAAAATGCTTTACAAACTGTAGCAATACCATGAGTTTACGTGCTCGCTAACACTCTCAACGCATAGTTGATGGCTGTCTCAGCACGCACACATGCGTTGAGAGTGTTGGTGGTGTTTTTTAAATACATTGAAGCGTTTTGAAATGTGAAGGCGCGGGACTTCAGATAGTAGAAGATCTCTACACGGATCGAAGCAAAAAAGAATCAGCCAAGTCGGTCCACAGTAGTTCTCAAGCCTTAGCCAGACTAACACACGGCAATTCATTTTTATATATAAGAGAAGAAGAAGATAACAAGTATCTCTTTTAAGTAACGGAAATCGTCGGCAAATTTTCGGGTAGAAGTTACAAGATGCCATACTAAAAGACGTATTTAAATATAAGTTTAAAGATGATGGAGATGGCCCCCATTCTGAAACTCATAGTTCACATACATACTCGGCCTATTTCCGAACGATCAATGGACATCGCGACGGCGTACAAAGTGTTGCCAGCACCCATTCACTCTTGACATCACGGGATAAATATAAAAGGTTTACGCAACGATGCTCGATGTGAACTTCAGATTGACGAGTTATCGATTTATAGAAACAAAAATAATCATAGAAAGTAAATTTTAAATCATAGCTATACCTAATCAATCTAGATCGAAAATATAAAAAATCCTGACTGAATACATCGCACATAAGTAGCATCACTAATCTATCAAGGAAGCACCCAAATGAACCATCATAATAGGGATGACGACAACTTTTTTTTCCTTAGTCTATCAGGAATATTATTGAAAAGTATTGGACACGTATTTTTTCTTTTTTCATGTAATCAAACTTATAGGGAGATATATTGAGTTGAAATGTCGCGTGACGTCACGATTAGGTACGATTTATAGGTACCTAACGGTGACGTAGTTAGCCCCCACTCTCCAACTTTAATGCGTTTTAACTTAGTCATTCTTTGTTAATTTGATAAAACACAAAATACATGTCTAATTTTTTTTATTACCTGACTGACGGACTAATTAGAATTTCGGTTTCTTCACTCTGTCATCCCTATTCTGGCGTTTCCAATGTTATGTGTCTAATATTTCAAGGTAATGTAGAGCAGGCTTCAATGTGAACTTCGTTTGCAAAAATCATAGACCACGAAATGTTTTGTGATTTGTCTACCTGACGAGGGTTTAAAATACACGTTATAAAAAATGAAGAGATGTCGTTTATTAATTGCTATAATTCTCAGAAACTATGATAGCAATGATAGCATTCAATACTTTTTAAATTTATTATATATAAGTGGACCGTAGGGCCTGTCGAAAAATATCTATGTTCCCGAAAAACTGGTACTAATTGGATAAGCTAATAAAATGTATTCAAACCGCGGCTTTGCAAACTATATAAATGTACCCCCCCCCCCCCCCTTAAGCTTAATCAGGGTTTGTAATTTTTATAAAGTGTGTGACTATGCAGTGACAATAAATGTATAAAACAACATAGTTTTTGGTAAAAAAAAATACAAACGGATATGTATTGTATTTTTTCTCTTTAGCTTTTTTTTAAGGAATTCCGCGTACATTACGTATCTGCGTACTTACATGTACTTTACTAAAGATAATAAAGAAGTGTACAGTAGTGTATTGAAACTGTCGCTTTTAAATAAGTAGCGGCCTAAATATTTAATAAATCGATCGTATTTTTTTAAATAGATGTTAAATTTTGCATTTGAATTTGTCTGGATGAAAGGGCGGATGGCGAAAAGGTCACCTGTGACCTTGGAACTGATTTCGCTGTCGCTTTTATATTTAGCTGTCTGATGCGTTGCTCCAGCTAATTCACGCGACGGCCCGCGACTCGTCGTACTTCTAGGTACTTACTGCTTTGTTTTAGTGTGTCCATCTTTAAGTGTAGTATCTACCCATTAAAAAAAGTTTGGTGTGTCAATCAATCAATCAATCAAATCTTTATTTATAAATTGCAAATTTACAAGTCATTACGTTCTTATATTTAACAATATTTATTGTACCTATGTACACTAATGCTAATATTCGATATAAATAGTCATTAAGTATAAGTAATAAAGTTTTTAGCCATGAGTGGCTCCTCGCGTCTCAGCACACCTTCAGTGGGGCCGACGGGTTGGAAGAATTCCTCAACAGAGTACTGGGCGTCGGACAGCAACTTTGTCTTCATCTTATTGATGAAGGCTCCATCACTGCCCGCCTCTTTTATCTGTTGAGGAATTGCGTTATATATTTTCGGTCCGATTGATTTTAAACACTTTCTGGATCTTGCTAGTTGAATGCAAAGGGGCAGTCGAATGCAAGGTGTAAATAAGATAGTCAAATAAGAAATAATATAATATTTTTAAGTAAGGTATTGAGGCCCTTTGATTTAACACGAATCCGTGGTATATATCCCATAAGTAGCTAGAAGAAAACGTCAAGTACTACCTACGTTTGGAGAAATGAGGTATAATGGAGACTCTTGAAGATAGGCTATTAGACATTACCTACACAAACCCTTGGCAGTGGGTAGGGCACATTGCTCGCAGGACTGATGGCCGATGGGGCCAGAAAGTCCTGGAGTGGCGTCCGCGAACCGGTAGACGAGCTGTCGGTAGGTCTCCAACAAGATGGAGTGACGACCTTGTAAAGGTCGCGGGAACGTGGTGGATATGAGTGGCACAGGACCGGTCTGAGTGGCGCGCCTTGGGGGAAGCCTATGTCGAGCGGTGGACGTCTATCGGCTGAAATGATGACGATGATGACTTACACCAAAACAGCAACTACATTTTAATTTAACAAAATTCGCAATAAATTTGCGTTATTAACGTTAACCGTTAGACGGCTAGACCGATTACGATGAAATTTTGTATGGAGATAGTTCAAATCCCGGTAAAGAGTACCTACCTACTAGTAGTACTTTTTAGTGATGGGCAAATCGCTTGTTCACACAAAAAACCCTTTTTTTTAAACTGCGCCTAACTTCTTCCGCATAGGTATAAATAGCTAGGTATAAACTTAATGGATTTTAAAAAATCGCGTCAATAGATCACCTCTTTTGGTTGGCTGATGTCCTTCTTTGGAAGTATCCAAAGCGTAGTATGAAATGATAGTAATTTGGATTTAAGATACTGTAATAGGTGTCTACCTATTTTAAAAACTACTCCGTGCAGTAGAAATTCGTATTTCTTAGTTTTTTAAGCACACAAAGTCATTACATATGATTTAGAAGAACATATGGAGAGCCTTGGGCGAGTCCTATGTTCAGCGGTGGAAATCTTTCGGCTGAAATGATGATGATGATGGAAGTGATTTTGTAGTGCTTATAGAATATAATAGAAACAGAATAGAACTATTTAATTATTTGCTCATCATTACAAATATAAACATTAAGAACATAAGAAGAAATAACTAACAAAACATCGACGCGTACCAAAAGGGGAAAGCCGCTCAATATATTGCCCACACTGTCGGTGGCGACACGAGCGAGTGTTAAGGTGGAGTTTTACTGACGCGCTGCAGTTACCTGGCACAGAATGTTTAATAGTACTACATACAGAGTGGCCACGGAATCACCCGCCTGAATCTAGCCGGCGCGCAACTCGCGCCCAACTCGCCCTTACCGTCATTTGTTTCATCCGGAGATGGAGAGTGGATCATTAGCCCGCGGTAGTGGTACCCACACACGTACAAGTGTACAGACGTCCTCGCACACAAACATTGACACTTCATTCGAATTGTGTTCGAAATCGTGCTTCTATAGGCCGTGTCCGCCGTGTGACGGTGAGCTGTGCCTGGGCCAGTGCTGATGAGAACGTGTCTTGTCCCAGGAGCAGAGCGGGGGCCTCCCTCGATGAGCGGTTCACGGCGACGGAGGACGCCGGCGGCGTGCGGCTGACCGTAGCCGCCGCGCGCGCCGGCGACGCCGGCGTCTACACCCTGCAAGTGAGTCCACACTCCAGACTGATCGCTCAACATCATGCAAATACAAATTCGTTTCTCCATAATAATATGAATCATGCATTATTTTATAAGCTTAACAAATAACACATGTATAGCACGACACAACTTAGAAGGCGCGCGGATTAAGCAATAACAGACTCTGCATCAACGGCTTAAGGGCTTCGCCGCGCGCCTTCTAAGTTGTGTTCTGCTATACTCTGTAGTTTAACAGGGTAGGCATTTATTTATGGAAAAAGGTATCGGCGTCAATATTGATAGCAATTATGTTTCAATTTTACAACAAACAATAAATTAATGTTTAATTAGCACCTACCTACCTATACCTATGGAGGCTCAATAAATGATTGAATTTTGACGACGTTTGGCTCAGTTGGTACAGTACCAACTGAGCCAAACGTCGTCAAAATTCAATCATAATATCCAATGGTACTGATCCCTGTTCCTTTTCCGACGGTTGCGGGTTCGAATCCCGCTCGGGGCAAACTTCGTGTAACAAGCACGAATGTTTGTACCTGAGTCATGGATGTTTAGTATTTATACACGGTGGGTCAGAAAATATGGCAAATAATTAACCCACCGTATCGGCTATCGATTCTAAGTATATACTATAGGTCTTTAATTTTTTTTGAGTTGCTACAAAAAATAATTGTATATGGGATTGGTTGTGTGAGCGACGCCTGAATCCTATACAATTTTTTTTTATCAACTCAAAAAAAATTAAAGACCTATACAATATACTTAGAATCGATAGCCGATACTGTGGGTTAATTATTTGCCATATTTTCTTACCCACCATGTATATGTAATTATGTATGTGCCTATTTCTGTTTCTTCTATTTATTTCATTGTCTAGCACCCACAGTACAAGCTTTGTTTAGGGAGCGTTCAAGTATTATGTACTTAACGCAATTTTTGGAGACTTTTGATTCCCCCTCCCCCATGTAACGCACCGTAACGTTTTTCTGTACGCCCCCCTCCCCCATAGTAAAACTTTACGTAACCACCAAGTGACCATTTTTACCTAAAAATCACAATTATGTGGCGTAAAGTACCGGAAACCATGTTACGTAACGCGTAGTTCGAACACCCCCTCCCATATTTGTTTTCGAACTTAAACGCTCCCTTACCTAGTTTTGGGGCTAGGTCGATGTGTGTGAAATGTCCCAAGATAGTTATTGAATTGAATGTGTTTGTTTGTTTGTTTGTTTGCAGGCAAGCAACGCCGCGGGGCGCGACACAACGCGCGTCCGGCTGGACGTGGCGGCGGGCGGCGACGACCCGCCCGCCTTCCTCCGTCGGCTGCAGGACCTTACGGTGAAAGTGGGCGCGCGCACGAGGTTCCTGGTGGAGATCGTCAGCTCCACCGAGTGCAAGGTCCGTGCGAGCGACGCTCCATACTACTACTACTACTACTACGGCCTATTTGCGTCCCACTGCTGGGCACAGGCCTCCTCTCATCCCGAGAGGGTTTGGGCTATAGTCCCCACGCGGGCCCAGTTGGGGACTTCACACACATCTTAGAATTACTTCGCAGATGCGTGCAGGTTTCCTCACGATGTTTTCCTTCACCGAAAAGCTCAGAGGTAAATTCTAATTGAATTTCGCACATAAGTAAACTTAGAGGTGCGAGCCGGGGTCGAACCCCCGGCATGAGAGGAAGTAGGTCCAGTGTTTTAACGCATTCACTGCCACTTCTTTTTACGAACTTTCGCCATGTGCCACATCTGTCATTAAGGGAACATTGCAACGCACATGTGCGTTCGAGGCACTGCGGGAAAGTCAGCAAAACGCATATATGCGTTGGTGGCAGTGAATGCCTTAACTGTCTCAAGACAAAAGTGTTTAATAGACCTGTGTTGCCAGTGATGACTTACAGATATGGGCCGTTTTCCTGAACCAGCTGTGCTATTGCGTTAGGTTGTAAGTTTGCTATGCCAAACACGACCAATAGTTTTTCTTTACGAATATGTGCGCCACTCATACGGAGCTGGTCCCGATGACGATCGCTTCTCCAAGTCTCCAACTAAGTGTCAAAACGCAATAAGCCAGCTGAATTTTCATTAGGTTAGTTTAGGTGTATCATGACGATTTTCTTCCCCGAAAAGATCACTGATCTATTGAAGCTAACGATTCCTACAAACTGTAATAAAATGTGTGTAATGTTTCGAAAACAACTAAAACGTGAAAATGGCGCGTAAATTCTTTTTGAAAGACCTTGATGCTGGAATGCTCGAATCGGCGGAATGACATAATGCTATTTTTCTCACATCCGCTGTAGTATTTATACGGACGGACACACGTGTGTGTTGAACAATGATGCGTCTGTATATATGTACGATGACGAGCTTTTACCAGCGACTTGGTCTGCAGAGAATTTCATGCAATATTTCCAAATCCCTACTTTTTGCAGGATACTTTAAATATATTTTTGTACTCGTCAATTGAAATATGTGTATTAAGATTTCATAGAGAATACTGCAATGTCACTCTTTTCATCGTTAAATAGTCATACTTCCGAAACAACCGAAATAAGTTATTTCGATTCGCTCTAGACGATCGAAATACTTTTTCACGTTTCGGCATGGCCATCTAGATGCACGTCGTGACCAACTAGATTACAGGCCCTACCACGAAGAGCAAAATTCAAACGACATTTATTTTTCTTATATACTCGTACTAATGAGTTAAATTATTAATTTTAATGGACTCGTACAAAAAGTATTGTTCACAATAGTGCCATAATCAAGCTTTTCAATCTCGTACCTTACTTAGGCCACTCAGCAAGCTTCGTGGCCTAAACACGGTACTCGACTGAAAAGCTCTCTATTATGTCACGATTGCGAAAAATACTATTTTAGGGGTTCTTCGGAATCTCTATGATTTTCAAGATGTCTGTGACTTCTGTGATTTTTGAGGATTTCTGTAGCTCCCTGGATTTATATCCAAAGTCCTTTTCCGGGCTTCCTCTAATAAGTTGAATCGGTTGAGCCGTTTTAGCGTTATCGAGTAACGAACATCCAAACGTACTTAAAATCCTTACTTTAGTTACACATAGATACCTTCATATGCTATAGAAGAGCTGGGATATCCTGTCACAAGTGTCTAGTCACATTTACTAGGAAATCCCAAAGTCCAAGTCAAAGAGTTTATTTGTAAACATAGGTGATTACATGGTGGTAGAATTTACATTTTGTGCGCTATGTTTAGCCAACAGGCATACAAAAAACATGCCCTCAATTTCGTGTAAAAAATGTATGCCAACTAAAAATGAACATTTTAATTTTTTCAAACACACGAACGTTCAGCTTTATTACTTTATTAACATTAAGAAGATTTTTGATGATGAGGGCTTCACTTCCCAGGTGACGTGGTACCGCAACGACCGGCGCCTGCTCGAGGCGGAGCGCGTGTCTCTGGTGCGCGACGGCAGCTTCTGGTGCGCCGACGTGGGCGCCGTCAGCGTCGAGGACGCCGGCCGGTGGACGTGCGCGGCCGAGAACCGCGCCGGCCGGGCCAGCTGCTCGGCGCACCTCAACGTGCTAGGTATTATATCCTATTCAGGGTCTTGGCTTGGGCGTTGTTGAGATAATGTAGGTACTATAGGAAGTCCCGCGCCTCCACAATTCAAAACGCTTCAAAGTAGATAAAAAGCACCACCAACACTCTCAACACATGGGTGTCTGAGCACGCACTCATGCGTTGGTGGTGCTTTTTAAATACTTCCCAAATACATTGAACCGTTTTAAATTCTGAGTAGGCGCGGGACTGCCTATAGTAGATTAATCTGTACTTCTTCCGGACATTTTTACGAGAAGACCAAGGCCCGGAGATAGTTGGCTTGGAGTCCTGATTGTGGACTTGGCTAGTTTAATCTTTTCCCGTAGGAACGCGATAACCGAATTCAGAAGCTAGTAATCTATACATACACTCAACAGCAACGAAATCGGGTCACTTTCTATAGGATTTTCCATATAAAGTGATCCGATTTCAGTGCTGTTGAGACTTGTTGAGTGTAGGTATATATCTATAAAAACCTACTAGATTTATCCGCGACTTGTTCAGAAAAGGATTTGTTACTAAACTTCTATGCCCCCTTTTTAGGGTTCCGAAGTCCACAAGGAACCCTTATAGTTTCGCCATGTCCGTCCGTCTGTCCGCACTATTGCTCGGAGATGCTTAGGTCTAGAGAGCTGTAATTTGGCATGAATATGCATATTAGTTACGCTGACAAAGTGGTACAATAAAATTTTGAAATATATTTTTTTATAGGGTACCTCCCCTACTCGTAAAGTGGGGATGTAATTTTTTTTTCTTGCGTACCCAATAGTGCGGCATATCGTTGAATAGGTCTTAAAAAAATATTGTGGGTTTGTTAAAACCATTTTTTGATTAAGTGATGCGTTTGTGAAATATTAAGCTTTAAAGTGCTATTTTTTGTTAGAGTCACGTGTCCCCCCCCCCCCCCTGCCAGCTAAATGGTGGTTTGGATGGCTGAAAAAAATCACGGTTGTGGCATATATAACGCAGTTGGAAGGAAAACTATCAGAGCTAAGTAGGCTGTACAAACTTACGAGTAATAGTCGACCAACTTATAATGATGATTTTTCTCGAGCGGCACGGCGTCGAGCGGGCACGTCATACCACAGGCTAGCTAGATGTTAATAAGTCTTAGAAAGGTACTGTGGGCATCCTCAACTTCGGAACCCTATAATTTGCGCGTGGCCCGACACGCACTTGGCCGGTTTTTACCCCCTAAAGAGTTAAATTCCGGGATAAAATATCTTTTCTTGTTGGTGAAAAAATGTTTCATTGTAATTCAAGGAAACATACCTTTATTTTAAAAAGAAACTAAACAGCATTCAAGGATTCCTTTTTTTAAATTTATTTTTCCAAAAAAGAAACACATTTCTTAAAATAATTATTTACTCGCCAAACTGTTACGTTTGATGGCGAGACGCGCTCGATTTTATCAATAATTACTTAATCTATTTATTAAACAAGTGAATGACTTCATTTTTATCTAAAAGGACTTTCTTCTCTAGAAATGCTTGGTGAAAGTGAACAATAGGTAATTACTTGTTAATTTTAACTTTGTTTCCAGTCCCCAAGGCATACAAGCGGCCGGAGTTCGTGGAAGAGCTCCGAGCGATTTTGACCGAGCAGGGGACGGTGTCTCTGGAGTGCAAAGTCATCGGCGTGCCGACGCCGGCGCTGCGGTGGTTCAAAGTAAGCCTTACTACTACTACAGCCTATTTGCGTCCCACTGCTGGGCACAGGCCTCCTCTCATCACAAGAGGGTTTGGGCTATAGTCCCCACGCGGGCCCAGTGCGAATTGGGGACTTCACACACATCTTTGAATTAATTCGCAGATGCGTGCAGGTTTCCTCGCGATGTTTTCCTTCGCCGAAAAGCTTAGTAATTAATTTCAAATTTAATTTCGCACATAAGTGAACTTAGAGGTGCGAGCCGGAATCGAACCCCCGACCCTCTGCATGAGAGGCGGTAGGTCGAACCACTAGGCCACCACGGCTTTTTCATAAATATACACTCAACAGCAATGAAAACGGGTCACTTTATATGGATAATGTTAAAACCCAAGCCAGGTCACACCGAGTGCATCTGCGGCTCGTCTGCGTGCCTGCTGCGCGACTGCCGCACGGCTCGCCGGCTGCGTGACAGGTCTTAAGAAAACTATGCTATAACAGAGCAGAGGAGCCGCAGACTAACCGCAGTCGCGCCGCAGCATATTTCTATGACTCGGCTTAATAAACTAAACCCATCCGTCGATATTGGTAAATCAGAACAGACCAATCAGGATGGCCAAATATTGCATGTGTGCAGACGGATTTACTACTACATACACGAGGAGTTTTACATATTTTTTTACCTGTAAAGGTGTGCCAACTCCACGCCCATTTTCCGTCTTAAAATAACCCTAATTCTTATTACCATGGCATAAACAATACAAAAGCACTGCGAAGTTAAGCCTTTTCTCACAAAATTTGGGGCTGGGCGTATCTACTGTGGTACGCGCTGGTTTCCAAGAAATTAACGGAATTACTTTTTAAAAGCTAATTTAATAAATACATTAAGCCAAGAAGAATGTTATTTGTCTTACTGTATTCTTAATGTTTGGACTGTGCGTTTTTTTTTGTAATAAAAGTAGCCTATGTTATTTCTCGGATATTCTATCGACGTAACAAACTTGATGAAATTTGGTATGAAGACAGTTGGAGTCCCGAGAAAGGAAATAGGTTACTTTTTATCCCAGAAAAACTCATAATTCCCGCGGGAACGTGATAACCGAATTCCACTACAATTATCCCATATACAATGATTTTTTACCCACTTAAAAAAAATGGAAGACCTAGAATACTAAGAATCGATAGCCGATTCTGTGGGTTAATTATTTGCTATAGGATCTGACCCACCATTTATAGAGAAATAAATACATGTCCAGCAGTGGACGTCTATCGTGGATGGTGGATGATGATGAAATACATATATAAAAATACATTCTACACATTAATGACTCGGGTACAAACATTCGTGCTCATCACACAAAGTTTGCCCCGAGCGGGCTTCGAACCCGCGACCATCGGAACAGCAGGCAGGATCACTACCAACTGGACCAATCCGGCCGTCTAATAAATAAACAGAGAAATATTCTTACAAGTTTAGCGCGTTTTAAGTAATAAGTGTCGTTCGCAGGACAGCCGTGAGATCAAAGCCGGGGACGTGTTCGCGCTGACCGCGAGCGCCGAAGACCCGACCTCCCTCGGAACCTACACCTGCGAGGCTGTCAACTGCATGGGTCGAACCTACTCCTCGTCCAAGGTCCATGTCACGCACGGGAAGGACGACGCCAGGCCTGTCTCCAGGTATGTGCTGGTAACCTGTGAGCCTGCTCACTGGGTTAAAAGTAGAGGGAAAAAACGGGCCAAGTGCGACTAGAGAAGCTGAGAACCTCCTCCTTTTTTGAAATCACTTAATAAAACCAAGGGAAAGTCGAGGGCAAAAGATCTCGTGGGCGCCCTCCAACACGGTGGACAGACCTCATCAAATCCGCCACAGAAACCACTATCAATGATTGCTCTCACTCCGCCAAAAACAGAGCTACATGGCGACGCATCACAAGAGCATCGCCATGTAGCTCTGTTGCACGGTCGACTGTTGCGACGCATCGCAAAAATCGACCGTGACGTCACCACGACCACTGTCAAGAGTGTACGACTAGGAACAAGAATAAAAGCACACTTTCACATTAATAATATTGTTATGAGCGTAGTGATGTGCTGAATGAATATTTCTCTTTCAAAGACTACCCTTACTTACTTTATAACTTAAAGTTTAAGTTATCTTACCTTTCCCGACAGCGTTACACCGGAACCGCCTCCGATCTTCACGAAGGAACTCGAAGACCAGTTCGTGAGGATCTGCGAGCACCTCACGCTGAGCTGCCACCTCGTGGTGCCGCCGTGGCCGCGCAGCGTCGTGTGGTACAACAAGGAGGGGAAGGTGGAGGCGGGGGAGAGGTAAACCTGGGAACCCACAGCAACCAGACAACTTTTACGCCTTACGTGACATTAGCTAGATAGAAAGTTTGAACATTTTAAAAGGACGAAAAGCAGAGGTTACAACACGGTAGCAAAATTATTTAGAAATTAGGCGAGACAGCTAGAATTCCTCGCTAGCTCAAGATTCCGCGGTAAAGTCTACCATCGCTATAGTCATACAATGTCTTATTTCATGTAGGTACCACGTAACGGAGGACGGCGCGGGCGGCCACCTTATGGAGGTGCAGTCTGCGGAGTGGCCCGACGAAGGCGAGTGGAAATGCGTGGCGACTAGTACGGGCGGCCGCGTCGGCATCTCCACCTGCCACGTCGTCATGGACGGTAAGTGCGAGTTGGACTCGCGCACGAAGGGTTCCGTACCATTATGTGGCTACCTATATATAAAAACGGCAATAAATCACGTTTGTTATATGGGAGCCCCCTTAAATATTTATTTTATTTTGTTCTTTATATTTGTTGCTATACGGCAACAGAAATACATCATCTGTGAAAATTTCAACTGTCTAACTATCACGATTCATGAGATACAGCCTGGTGACAAATAGACAGACAGACGGACGGACAGCGGAGTTTTAGTAAATAGGGTTGCGTGAAGGTACATCACGATATTATCCCTTCACTTAAGATCTCAGTGGTAAATTAAAATTTCGCACACAAGTAAACTCTCTGAGTGAACCGGGATCGAACCGCCGACCCTCTGCATGAGAGGCGGCAGGTCGAACCACTAGGCCACCACGGCTCCATCTTTCCCGCAGTACCCAAGAACTATCGCAAACCGCGCTTCATGGAGAACCTGCAAGCAGTTCTGACGGATGAGGGTCTGGTCTCCTTTGAGTGCAAGGTCGTCGGGTTCCCCACGCCGGTGCTGAGCTGGTTCAAGGACGGCCAGGAGCTGAAGCCGGGAGACGTCTATCAGCTCACTGGTTAGTATTTTTTTACCCGACTTCGCCAGAAGAAGGGTTATGTTTTTAGAGTGTATGTATGATGTATGTGGGTATATTTCTTGGCGCACTCTGCGGCCTAAACGGCTTGATGGATTCTAGCTTGTGAGGTGTCGTTAGATTTGTCTTGTAGGTAGGTATATCAAAAGTTTGAGTGCAGTCGGTATTTTTTTTCAAAAATCGAGTTATTTAGCTTCGTGAGTGTAAACATTAAAATCGACTTCTTTTGAGAGGAAAGTATGGGGAAAAACACCGTTTTGTCCTACTTATTTTCCAGATTATCTCGACAAACATCAAACAGAAGCTATTTTCATTTCAAGATCCATTTTAGTGATTACTGTAACTATATTGATTTTTCACCTTCTTTTTTTCATTAAGTTTATTTATTCACTCCCGTTAATTTTTCGTTTTGCCCATTCAGTTTAACGCGCCATTTCAGGAACCAACTCGCTTGGGTCCTACTGCTGCATAGCTCGGAACTGCATGGGCCAGGCGAGCAGTTCCGCCGAGCTGACGGTCGAGGACATCCAGAACCAACTGAACGAGGAGGAGAAACTACAGCTGTTCTCGAAGAACCAGGCGCCGAAGTTCATTCAGGGCCTGAAGAGCGTCGAAGCGAAGATAGATGAACCATTCCGTTTTACTATTAAAGGTATCTGTTATAGCATGACTCAACTTGTTCTCCCATAACTCACCATTTGAAGATAGACTTATCAACAATGGTTTTCATGTCCATTTTGGTATTCATTTAAGTAGCTGACGCCCTTTTTAGTGGCGGAAAGAATCTAAACCACCCTCATTGTTCCAGTTGCCATTCCACCCGAACCGTCTGTCCTCTGGTACCGCGACGACCAGCCTGTGGACGAGTCGCCCCGCTGCCGTCTCAGCAGCGATCGAGGCGTTTTCAGCCTCGACATACAGAACCTCGAGTTCCTCGATCAGTCCGAATGGAAGTGCGTAGCCATGAACGAATACGGACACAGCGTCACCTCATGCTTCCTTAAACTCATCATACCGCGCCATTACAAGAAACCACGGTTTTTGGAGAACCTGCAAGCTATTTTGTCAGAGGAGGGAGCAGTTAATTTAGAATGTAAGGTCATAGGCGTGCCTCAACCAGTGTTGAAGTGGTACAAGGACGGAGAGGAACTCAAACCAGGCGATATACACAGGATAATATCCGGCCAGGACGGAACGTGTTGCTTAGGAACGTATACCTGTGAAGCTCAGAATTGCATGGGAATAGCAGCCAGCTCGGCCTCGCTACTCGGTTTCGACGATTCGATCAAGACTAAAAAACGAATTGCCGAGGAACAGGCGCTCCAGAGAAACTTGTCACTGAGTACGATACACGAAGAACGAACGTCGCAAATGTACGATACCCCTGTTGGAGATATTACCTTGGATGACAAGGGTGAAATCTCCTTCTCCTTCGATGGTAAAGAAGTTTCAGTTTCGCTGTATGAAACTCCTGATTTGACTGAAGAAGAGGCTCTGCAAATTGTTGAAATGTACGCGGATCAACTCTCTGAGAATGTGACGGAGCATAACGTGGTTGAGCTCCCTCCGCTTAGATTTGTCAAGGAAACTTCCACATCGGGTAACTTACTCATGGAAGCTATAATAATTGATGTGTCACCAGAATATTTCGCGTCACCTGAAGAGGACTTACGTACGGAAGCCGATATCGAGGACATTTCCATCGCTGATGAGAATGGCCTCCCTCAACTTTCGTTAGACCAGGACTTGGGTGGAGAAGACTACTTAGAAAAAACTATGGCATTGCTCTCTGATGAAAAAACCGATCTACCTAAAAAACTGGGCAGGAAAAAGTCGGATTCACTCCGAAGTGGGGAAGATTTCTTCAGCCTATCTCGAGACCAATCCATATCGGAAGGAAAGAAAGATGACGATACTCAAATTCTATCAGAAAGTGATTTACAGAGTTTTGCGAGTGCACGGAGCTATGGGAAACTTAAATCAAAATCGTCGAAACCTTCCTTTGAGGATGGAAGAGAATCATCAGAAACTAAAACTATGTTACTGAAAGCTGACAGCAAAGACTTGAAAGACGTGACTGCCGAAGATATTAAATCAGTAGTAATAGAGACAAGTGACAGGGATATGGATCAAAAACGACTCGACGCAGAGACTCCGGTAATGAAACCAAAACGTGAGCGCCGCGGCAGTCGCAGCTCGCGGCGATCTAGTTCAGGCAGTGAAAAGTCTTACAGTAAAGCGAAGGAAGAATTATTACACGTTAAAGCAGAACTTGAACAAAAACCTAAAATAACCGACGAAGAATTCAAAACGAAACTTAGCCAGGCTAGTGCAACGTTATCCAAAGTCATGAATGACGTGCAGATAATTGAAAGAGATATAATATTGAAATCAGAACTTATGTCTTCAGCCGCTACAGCATCACGTAGTTTAGAAATAATAAGTAGTATTATTTCTCCTTTATCCGAAATCCATAGCATCACTGATGCTGCTAAAGAATCTAAAGAGACTAAAGAAGTGAGCAGCATATTAACTAATCTTCCTATTTCCATCAAATCGTTACAACAATCTCTTAGTCTCGTAGAAAAGTGTATAGACATGGAAGGCGAGAATAAGACACTTGTTAAAAAAACATGCGTCTCATTTATTGAAACATGTGGAAATGAAATACAAAAAGTCATCTCTGAAATAAGCTCGGCCTCAGCTACGGATTATTTGCAGATAGAAGAAAACGTGGTAAAGGAAATACAAACGTTGACAAAAGAATTGACTTCAGTCATAAAGTACTCATCGGACACTATTAAGACAAGAAATTTGTTGAGCGAGGCAAGTGAAATAAAAACTGAAGAAACATCCGCAGAGGCGAGACACCTCAAAGACACTCAGAAGGCTGTGTTCGAGCTGCGAAGTCCTCTTAATTCGTTGCTCTGTATTGCGGAAAGCGCAGAAAGTGAAAAAACTATGGATTTGGCAAAAGTCAAAAACAGTGAAGTCATACTGAACGATATGTCGGCTTCCATTCAAGACTTGCAAACGGCATTAGAGCAAATTGAGTCTTTGTCAGTTAAAGAATCGATGACGTCTTTGAACAAGTACAACACGGAAATAATCGAGACCGTCATGGATTCCGTATTAAAATTAAGGATATCTTTTGAAAATCTTTCAACAGACACAAAGAGCGAAGAAGACGAAGCTGTGCTAAAACAGGCCTTGGCGTCTATCAAACAAAATCTTAGTGAAATATCGAGCCATATTGATAAAATCGAAAGTAACGTTGGCAAATTTGATATCTTACAAAGTGACAATAAATTAGAGGTTTTGCAGAAAATGGCTCAAATACTAATAGCTCTGGAAAATAATCTACCACGTTTAGAAACTATACCGGAAGTCAAGGTTCATTTAGATGTGTTCCACAAAAACTTGACAAAAGTTCTCGAAAATGTGATCGAGACAAATGAAGCTAAGAAATACTTCTCTTTGATAGAAATCTGCGATGTTGTTAATAGAATTAACACAGCAATTAAAACAATACACGTTGATCGTATTTTATCATTAGCGAGCCTTAATAATACTCTGAGAATAATTCAAGATCATTTCGTCAGCAACGTGTTCGATTCAGAGTTAAACTGTGCCATACTGAGCAACATAAGTGATGTCTTAGTAGACATACAAGAAGCCATTAACCAAGCCGATGAAGTAAGTTTGAACATTGATTCGGAACACTTACAAGACATATCTGGATATGAAACGGGAAAAGCTCAAGTTACTTTAGAAAGAATAGAGCATACTATAGCTGCAATAAAAAAGGTGAAATCAATGGAATGTGAAGCTGAATTGAAAGCAACATTGACACCTGTTATGGAGAATATATGCCCCATTCTAGAACAACTGAAACGAAGCGTAGCATCTATAGTAGCTACCAATATTGAACTAGAAGAACATTTGTCAGACATATCTGATTTAACAATCACTAAAACACTCGCTACTTCTCTGTGCGAGCTAAACGACAGTATAATGATTATAAATCAAACTATAGTTGAAAACGTTGTAAGCTTGAAAGAGAATAGCGAAGTTTGCATGACAGTCGCTGAACCTTTACACGAATTACACACTACATTAGAAACCTTACAACAAGTAGTAATATCTCAATATGGAGAAGAATTAACACCATACGATGTCAGCGTGAACATAGCAAAAGGTGTCCAGAACTTAAACAGTTGCATTTTAATGATTCAAGAACAAGGTGGCATTGAAATTGCAGACGAAATGTCGACATTGGAAGATATTTCAGGTATCAAGACATCAGCTGATACATTACCGTCAGATCGGTTAGTACTGCCAACCGGCTTAGAAACTGCAGTAGAACAGACAATAGAGTCTTTCCATCAAGATTTACCCATTACAGCAACTGCTCAAGCTTTACAATCCTTGAATAACCACATAACAGTTCTCCAAAATCCTGAAATCATAGATGCCTTGGATACTTTATCAGAAGTTAGTGACTATTCAAGCCTTAAATCTGTTGCTTTGGGCTTAGGCGAGCTCCATTCTGGTATTCAAGAAATCTTGCATCCAGTCATATTAGAAAACTCTAATGAAATGCCTCTTACAAATACATCGAAATTGATGGTCATAGCGGAACCTTTGCAGGATTTACAACAGTCGCTTTCAGTTTTGGATGCCACTAACATTCCTATATATGAGCATATTTTAGAAATGCCAATAGAAAAAATACACTCGGTTGTCCAGAAAATAACCGAGTTTAAAGATAACCTAGATAAATGTATTCACTCTGTATTTCCTGCGATGGAAACTGCTGATAAAACTATTGAGATTTCAAACAAAGTTGAAACACTACGAGCTGTATGCGAACATCTTAAAGACATAATAGAAAACACCAAAGATATATCAAGTGAAGTACCTATCAAACATGAGGTAATAGCGTTGGAAGAAACAGTCAATAATCTATTAGATGCTACGGATGTTTCAAAAGGAATTAGGATAGACCAAGTTAAAACTGTGACTCAAGAACTTTATGAAAAAGTTATAAATGTACAAGAGGAGCTAATTCAGTTCACCCCTCAAACTCCTGAGAAGTTAGCTCGTGAGGCGAAGCTAATACAAATTATTGATAAAGTCGAACGTAATATTGCTGTTCTGGAGGAATATGACTTTGTTGATTTATCCCGAACTTCTGATATGTCGTGTGCTTCACCACAGATTGCTTTGGAGATAGAAACTGATTCACTTCTACAAATGAACGACGTAGTCCAGTGCGCAGTAGGCATCATACAAGACTCAAGCGATGAAACGCCAGTGGCTGACTTAATGATAGTTGAAGACTTCTTTAAGAACTGCAAAAACGAATTCGCTTTGCTACATTGCTTATTAACTCAAAAGTTAAGCCATAAGAGAATCATAAGGCTTTTACAAGAATTCAACTCTTTAAAACAAATAATTAACGACTTCAAAGTAAAACAAACTGAATTGCATTTGGCTGAGGACATAAGTAATTCTTTGATAACTTTCTTTGGTTATTGCAATGAATGCTTGAGTAGTGTACAAGATTCGCTTATCAAAATAGTTGATTCCCAGGCCGATTTACTATTCAAAGCACCTATAGCAAAGCTCAATACAACGAAAGAGGTCTTAAATGACATTTTAATAAGCAGTAAATTTACACCGTTAGAAGACGTAGCGAAACGATTTGTTAGTATTATAGAAATAGCTAAACCATGCTTGCAAACAGCGGAGACAGTCATATATGAAGAAATTAAAAATAACTCGATAACCGTTGAAGATAAAGCATTATTGAACGCCATGGATGAAGCCGAAACTTTCATCGAAGAGCAAATACTGACAAAATCTGAACTGACTGTTGAATCTAGAGAGATCCTTCAAAAAATCTTAAACTGTATACAAAAACATCATGACTATAAAGATGCTATTGGAACGGGAAAGACTTTAATATTGTTGAAATGTTTGTCTGAATGCTCTGATATACTTCAAGAGAACATAACTGAGGGTAAATCGGAATCAAAAACACATATGTTTGAAGATACTGAGTTAAAAGTAGTTTTGGCTGAGATGCTAGTGCCGTTACAGGCGTTGCATCATCAGTTAATTAACGTCCAAGAGCAGGTTCTAACAGGCGTCGAAGACGATATTGTATCAGTAGATCTTACTTCAACTGAATCATTCGCTCAAGCTATGGGAGAGATACAACAAGAGATTAAACAGTTAGAACACCACGTTATAGAGGGCACTGTAGTTGATAATGAGGAAAAGACCATGATTTTGGAATTGGATAAAGAGATTCATACTATTCAAGACAGCATAAGATCTATTGAGAGCGTCAATAGTGTTGATAAAGAGAAACTGACAAAGCCAATGGAAGAAATAGAGAAGTCTTTGCATACATTACTTGCAACGGAGGCAGAGAGCAAGCAAGAGAAAGGTAAGTACTTATCGCTTTTTTACTCACATACTATAAACATGATGAGAATAATTAAGTTTCTTCTAAAGTAGCGCTAATAATAATATAACATCAAATTACTATTTTCCTACAAACTTTATTGAAATTGAATTTATTATTATTGAGATTGAAATGTATTTCTTTACGATCCCATCTGATATATATTGTGTGTGAATCCAAATTTAGGCTGAATTTACAACCAAGTTAGATGTATAATGACCACCGATCATTTTTATAATTAAAACCAATTTTTTTTAGATATTAATTTCAATATCGATTCACTGGAGTACGCATTGGACCGTACTCAGAAAATCGATACTGAATTTGTAAAATCCTTGACTTGGATAACCGGTATCGACATAGACACAGTCTTAAAATTAGCCAAAGAGCTAGAAAAAATAATAGATCATCCCGAAGGCATTGAGATAAAACAACAAAAGATGGACTCTCTAAAACAGATATTATCAAAATTTGATTGGGTCAATTCTGAAAAAGTAAAATCAAACAAGGATGACAATATAAAAGACGCTTTCTTAACACTATATCAATTACTAACTGCGTTAAATATACAGACAGGAAGTAAAGAAGATATTAAAGGTAATAACCGGCTTTTCAAAATTGTGTGTTTGCTTCACGAAGTTGACACGCTCATACTGAATTGGACAAATCAATCAATTTTTTTTTAAATTATATACAAGCTGCGATCATGCCGTTAATGACGATGTGCGACGATAAAAAAAATTACGCTTTATAATACGCTTTGTAAAATGCCACAAAAATATTGAAACATTTGAAATTTTTAATAACCACGTGTGTATGCTCCAAACATAATACTTAATTGAAAGAACAGTTATAATGCTTTTATAAATTACAAATATATTCTCGTAGCAGGTAATGAAAGTAGAGACGGAAATGTAAAAAAAAATAAGTAAATCAATCAAAATCAAAATATTCAAATCAATTACAGGCTGTTCATAATGTGTTACGAGAAATATCAGAATTCGAGTATTATAACTTATAATTGATGTATTATTGGTTAAAGTAGTGTTTACTTTCCAGACAATGTTCCAGAAGTATTACAATACGTAGAAAGTTGTATCGAGCTCATTGAAAGGGTTAAAGAAATATCGACTATTGTAAACAACATAACTGAAACTGCTGAACTCGCTAAAGAACTGCGTGAAAGTGTAGCAGCGACTTACATTGAAACAGAAAATATTCCACAAGAACACGCTAAGGAAAGTGAACAAGACGTAACAGAATCTCAAGGAAAACAAGCAGAATTGGCTTTAAAATTAAGAGATGCACTTTCTTCTATACAAGTTCAAGTGCTAGAGAATACTCAAGATATTGAGCCTGAGATTAAAAACGAAGTTGTACAACGCATTGATGAGGTCACTGATCAGTTATTACAATTTGCAAAATCAGATGTATTGATAACTGTAACTAAAGAACCTATTATAGAAAATCTGACTGAAGTGTTGATAGATGAGACAGCTCAAAAAGATACTATTGACAAAAATATTGAAGTAAGCGAAACTGATTTAAGTCAAGAAGTACAAGATGATGCTGTCAAAAAGGGAGAAATTGCAAGTTCAGAAAATTTAAAACCGGAAGTCAAAGCTATAGAAAGTGAAATAGTAACTGAAGAACTTACTAAAAGTGCATCAAAATCTCAAGTTATTGGCGAAACTGTTGAAATTATAACAACAGAGCAGTTGTCTTCAGTTGAAACTTCTGTGTGTATTGTAGTTGAAGGTAAAGCTGAAGAAACGAAAGTAACAGATGAAAAAACTACCGAAATTAAAATGGATGAAGCCAAAAATCTTACTGCATCGGCTGCCGAAGTCGTTTCTGAAGCGGATAAAATTGCGGCCACTTCTGCTGTTGGTGAGTTATTAAAATTCAAATATTTCTTGGTTGGTTTTGAATTACTTTAATACGACAACCCATCGTTAAAGAGTGCCGTTCGGTTTTTTCTTTTCAATATTGAATATCACAAACTGACTTCGTGTATTTGTTAGTTTTTGAACACGAGTTTTTTTATATAAGTGTGTAATATTATGATATCGGGTCAATCAACTCACTACAAATACTACAATACATAGATATTACGATATTACGTTAAACCAATACTTACTACAAGTAATTAAAAGTACAAAATAAGACCGACGACGATATTATAACTTCTAATATTTCAATGGAAACAAAGTTGATTGACTAAATACATTTACATTTTATTACACAATAAAATAGTATCAACTTGTTTAGTACTACATTTACTGGTTGATCAGTAGCAAGCATTAAAATATTAAAAAAGGTGGGTCCATTTTTTATTACCTAATTATATTTGCTTCAATAAAGGCATGTAAATGGGTACAAAAATTACCTGAAGTATTCCCATTGCAGAACTATTGCAACACATCGATGAGTATTTGCAAGAACACGAAACAGACACTAACGAAATTAACTCTGTTAACATAGCTACAGAAGTTCGCGACATTTTAACAACTGATAATGTAGAAATTGGTGAAAAAGAAATTGAATTGATGAAGGAACTACATGCAGCAGTGTTAATAGAAGAGTCTGTAGATATCAGTGATGTTAACGTAATGGAAAATGCTGCTTTAACTTTGTGTGAAGTGCTAAATAATTTTATTAAATCAAGTCAAGTAATTAATGTGGAGCAACTCACAGCTGATGAAGGTCTGCAAACCATTGAAGAAGCTATAGTTATGCCCGATGGTGCCACTATTCGTGCTAAAGCTATTAAAGTAGAAACGTCTGTGGCATTAAATGAAGCAGAAATTGTTGAGACTGTTTCAGTAGAAAAAAGTGAGGAAAATCTAGTAATTATAACCGAAAGAGAAACTGACAGTGAAGATACTCAAACAACTGATCAAATTAAAATTACAGATGAAACAGCGACTACTGATATTGTAAAACCAAGTTCTGCTAAAGATGAAATTCAAGATGATACCTCTAAGCTCCCACCTCAAGAAACTATTGCAAACTCACAAAAAAGTCAAGCCGTTTTTGGAACAGAACAAATAGACATTATTTCGAATATTTCACAAGAAACAGATAGTTCTAAAAAAGAACAAGAAATCGTAGAAACCACAGAATCATTAAATGTTGACCAAACAAAACAAGTTCAAGGGCTAACATCTATGGAATTGCATGAAAATATAATTACCAAGGAATTATTAGAACTGGCCACTGCACCTGAAGTTAAAATACAGGATGTGGAATCAGTTGATATTAAAAATGAAATTATCACTGAAGAAGGCACAGCACAACCTACTGAAGTTAAAATAGATACTACTATTACTCAAATAATGGAAGTCATTGATAAATTTGATGACGAAAAAGCTACGGCTCTAGAAACTTTCAAGAAACAAGCTGAAGTAGCAAAAACAGTTGAAACAGAAGCTTTGGATGTTGTTTCCATAGAATCTAAAGAAGTTGTAAGACAACCCAATGAAATCAAAGAAAGTTCTGAAACTTCTACATTGAATGAAGTTGAGGGTTCCATCTTTGCTGCTTTGATCGGTAATATACACTTAAATGTTACTATAACAACTACCTCTATACGTTCACTATTTGAAACTAACCTTTAAATATCTTGAGAATTATTAATGTTGGTAAATCTTGTTTTAAGATTTGCAGCCTCCAGGAATTTCCCATATAAATATAGTCTTTCATACTCTTTGCGTATTATGTGTAGTGTGTTAGTCAGTGTTACTCGTAATTAAAAAGTTTGCTTTTATAAGAAACGTATTAAAGACCTTAAGGTTCAATACCATGTTGAAATTTCGTATGACATTTGCCAAATAAAGGGTAGACTTGAGACTTTACTTATTAAACCTAGAATCTTATTTGGTCTCTTTATACGAACAAACCTAAATATTGTTTATTTCTCTAAAGTATATGCCCTTGCTTTTCTTTATTTGAAGATATGATAATGTCATTGTGAAAATAAAAACAATGTGACTAATCGCTCTAAAACTGTTTGTTTTTAAATGTATTTAAAAACGACTATCAATTAATACAACGATGACTGGAGGTTATACACTACAAAAATTCAAATACCTAATAGTGAAATAACATGTAACCGAAAATAATATTGTAAATAGAGACTTTACACAATACTTAACATTTTCAGAAACAGTTATTCAACACTTAGACGATTACTTAACTGAAAACGATACAATTAAAAACATAGCTGGAGTTCTCAGCAAGGATGAAATAAAAGAAACTTTAGCAACAGCGAAAGAAATACAGGACAACTTAAAAGAAAACAACGCGCAAGAACTAAATGAAAAACAACTGTTTATTTCACAGCAATTAATGAAAGCCTTAGAGACTTTACAAGTTGACACGGTAGAAAACGTTGAGATTTTAAAAAATAATTTAAATGAAGAGGCTGTTAGTAAAGTAACCAAGATAGCTAGTGTATTAAAAACTGATTTGGTTGCTTTAATTAGTGCTGCTGAAGTACCAGCACTTCAAACTTTATCTGAAAATGAAAATAAAACACTAACTGAAGAAGGGACCGCGACTACTGAAGCTATAGATTCTATGCCTCAATATTATAAGGATCATGAAATATCTAATAACGTCGAGAAAGAACATGTAGATGATAAATGTGACAAACCTACAGAAGAAGAATCTAATCAGCCTATGGGCTCTGAAGAAATTGATGATAGTAAGAATGAAGAGATGAAGAAAGATGATGTAGATTTAGAAGTCAATAAAACCATCCAAGAAGAACCGACTATTTCTGAAATCATTAATGTTACTCAGAAAGTAGATGAAAATCAAGAAACACTTGAGAAAGCAGAGATAGACAGCTGGAATGTAGAACTTAATAAAGACACTCAAAAAGATAATAAAAATGAACAAATATCTGACAAAATAGAAATAGTCAATATAGATATTATTAAAGATACTGAACATCAAAAGCCAAAACAGGAACTGGATAACATTAATGTCCAATCAAAAGATATTGCAGGTATCATAGAAACTGGTTTGGAGGTGTGTCAAGATTCAATAGAAAATAAAGAATTGAACTTACTTGAAACAGAAAATATTCCTTCAAGTGAAACAGCTAATCAATCTTCATTAAATATTTATCTACAACCAACCGAAAAACTAGAAGATATTCCAATAGCAGAATTAAAAGAGTGTAAAACAGCTGCAACAAATATTATTGAAAATGTATCAGAAGAAGCTTCTAATTTAGATGCTAAATCTATTGGTAAATTTATTTTAATTTGCATGATAATGTCAGAATTGAATCTGCTTTACGTTTGAAAACGTACACGAAATGCTTTTCCGTTGCTAATTAACACTATCAAAAAAGACTTCCTTTTTTTGGGTTTAAATTAATGATATTATTTAAAAAAAGTCCAAGTGAACATATTCAAAAATGTTTTGTCTTTCTCTGTGACGATTACTGACAATTTAGACTACCTACATGAAAAGAAAAAGACAAACCATATTTCAACTAAAACAGAAAGGTTTGAAGGGGGTATCTTTTAATTATAATTTCAATTAAGATTCTGATTTTAACTAAATTAAAATCAGTTCAATCATTAATTGGAACCATTTTTGTCATTCAAATTTAACAAAATCTTACACTATCACTTTTCAATTTAAAAAACTTAAAGAGTGCATATTTTCAGATACACTATTGCAACACATTGACGAGTATGTATCCGAAAGTATGTCCGCTACCATTAATAATTTATCTTTAATTATCAATAATGAAGAACTACCAAACTCTATAGCCATTGCTAAAGAACTTCAAGAAAGTGTTAATAACATTGTTATAGAAGATATGGGAGAAAAAATTATTGAACAAGCAGTGGTCATTCAAAAACTTCATAATGCTCTATCTGTTATACAAGTGTATGCAGAGGATTCTCAAGATAACATTAAATTAGGTACAGACTTGGAAAAATTAGCCGATGTAGCTAAGAGTTTGATTGATGATCTAGATACTATTATTACTCAAGCTAAATTAATTCCTGAAAATGAAGCTATTTCAATAGCACAATTTGAAGAGTTAAATGTGCAAGTAGTTAAAGATATCAATGATAATGAACCAGTAGAGACAATTAATCAAAACACAGAAGCAATAGTTATCGAAGAAAAGAAAATTATTATAAAAAATGAAATAGTACCAGAAGGAAGTGGCATAAAAACTTTAGATAACATTGGTTATTTGAAAGAAAGAAATGAAGAAATAATTTCTCAAGAAACTTCAAATATCGTCCCTCAAGAATATGAAATTATAAATATTGAAAAGCCTAAAGAACAAGAAGCACTAACTGAAGTTCTAAAAGGTAAATTGGAAAATTTAGATGAAGTTACTTCGTTAGAACTATTAACATCGACAGTTGGTGAAGCCACCGAGAAGTTGGCAGCAATTTTGACCCAATCTATGAAAGATGAGGAATTACAAAAACTTAAAGAAAATATTGAACAGGATGGAGAAATAACCAAAGAAGCAATAACTACTTTAGTTACAGAAGAATTACTTAATGAAAATCAAATTACTGCAGTGGACGTTAAAGATGATATAGAATTAGAAGAAGTTGCGAAAGAAGTGAAAATTCCAATTGGTAAATGGTTTTGAAGATCACAACACGTAACATGCCTTGTAGTAGTTAGAAATCATTTTAATGTTACACTTAAGGGTCATACACAGAACGCGAAAACAGGGGTCTTTCCTGTGGACAATGCAATAGTTAACGGCTTGTGTATACATAACTTATGTTTTTATCATACAGGTTACAAGAGAGGATTTGTATGTACATGTATGTAAGGGCCCAGCAAGAAATTAGGCTTTAAAACCCCTTAACTTTGGGCTGTCCACAGGAAAGATCTGTAAGCTTAAGTCATACTAAAAAATGTGTATGACTCTTAACCGTCATAAAAATATATCGTCAAATTTTACCATGCTTTCTAATGCTGTCATAGAAACTGTTTTCTGCTAAGCGATATTTATTATAGGTCAACGCATTAATTTTCCTATTTTCCGATAGTTTTATAAATAATAGTATAACAGATAAAACATATTTTTAGATATAGTTAAGAATATTAATGCATATGTCTTCAATATAGAAACAATACAATAATTACTTACCTGCAGTATTCAGAGAAGTATATACTAATAAGACGCACTATAGAATAATTTGACGAAGCAAGGTAATTTTCCTCATTTTAAATTCTGTAAGACCAGATTACAGAAATTGCTAAAATCTTGTAAGTTTACGTAAAGTGTAAAGGGATACTTAACTGTAAATCATACCTAGTTAAGAAACAATTTCAATGCAATTTTCAGATGAAACAGACATTCACATTTGTACACAGATACATTACACCAGACATACAACGCGATTTGATAATATACAATAAAAATCGCAATTCGTAGAAACTTGAGATTAAAATCAGCCGCTTATATAAAGCTTTGCTTTCAACGTTTCTTCACTGATTTGAGTATTTATACCATTTTAATTTGTTCTAATGGCTACATCTTCCTGAAATGCTTAGTTTGGTTGCTTTTGACTTATTTACGAATTCAAAATTAAATTTTAATGTAAGTGACATTAAATTTCAGAAACACTTTTACAACACATTGAGGACTATACAACAGAGATTTCTAATACAATCGAAGCTAAAGTACTAGACATGGAAGTTTTTAAGGAATCATTGAAAATGATCACTGATCTGAAGTTAGTTATTGCAAATGCTGATTCTTTGGAAATAGTAGAAGAGAAAAATGAAAAAAATTCTGATTGGTCTGTGCTAGACTTGGCAGAAAAACTTAAAACGGCTCTTACTACTTTAGAGACTAATGTTCTACAAAATATCAACGAACAACCCAGAGTTGTTAAAATTGTTAACGCAATTGAAACTCTCAACGCCGATCTTAATAACGTGAAAGATTTTAATGTATGCTTAAATAAAACGAAAATTACAGTTAAAGTTAGTACTGACCAAACTGATTTAAGTACATCTGGTACAGTAATACTGCCAAGTACTAAGACTAATAGTGAAGTATCAACTGATATTATTATTGATAAATTAAACATAGAATCAACGCCCGAAAATGTTGTTGCTGCAACTCAGGAAGTTGCTGAGAATATCAATATCAATGTCTCTGAAAATTCTTTATTAGCCGGAAAAGACACAGATTCTACAAATAATGAAAATATAGCAAAGAACGAAAAAGAGTTTGCCAATGATTTTGCTTCCACAGAAAGTCAAAAACAAACCAGTAAATCAGAATTGAAATTAATGGCCACCGCAAAAGCGGAAGTCATAGAAATAAATGATTTTTGTTCTGAATTAAAAGATATTACCCAGAGTACAGATGTGATCAAAATGGTAAAAACAGAGCTAAATGAAAGTATTGTAGAGACTCAACCAGTTATCATGGAACAAGTAAGTCCAATGGATTTCATAAAAATGATTATTGCAGAATCGGAAAATGAAGAAAACATTGTTGATTTTGGAATTGTTACCGAATTCACAAGTGATGTTAATATTTTGAGTCATCATAAAGATTCTCGGGTCTCTTTTATGGAAAATGCTGAAAACAGTGACATTTCATCGTATGATGAAGTTAAAAAAGTGGCTCTTAATATTCTTAAAGAAATAATTGAAGAAAGTCTCAGCGTGGTTGAAAACACGATTATACTGAGAAATGAAAATGTTGAACAAAAAGAAATGACTAATATTACTTCAACACCAATAACTGAAATGTTTATTAATGCTGAAGTAAGGAGCTTAGATAAACTTGATAATTTAAATTATGAACTACCAGATAAAGTGATAATCGATGCTTTAAAACAGACTGCTCCATTAGAAGATGAAAATCATATAATAGAATCTACTACTGATATCGTGTCAGTTATACCACCTTCAAAAGTAGCTAATGCCATAGATGTTAATACTGAACTGGCAACAGTTATCACTGGTAGTGAACAAATCGTCCTAGAATCCACAAATAATACATTAGGACCACCAAAAGCTGGACTTATCACCAAAATTGAAGACACCAAAGTAATAGATACCTCTAATATATCAGAAACTGTCATGACAGAATCGACGGCCAAAAAGGTACCAAGTAAAGACCAAGTTGCAGTTATAGCAATGGATATGGACACCGAAACTGCAGAAATACAAATACCAGTATCGGCTGAAATTGTTACTGAAACAGAGGAATTTGTTGAAGACATGGATAAAAAAGAGTTTTCAGATGCCACTATAGATATAAAACAACACAAGGATTCATCTGAGAATTTGATAGGAACTGATGTAGTTAAATCACAAATAAATGATAATGATAAAATTAAATCTGTTCTTAAAGTGGCTACTGGTAGTGAACAAGTTGTTTTAGAATCTGCTAGTTATATAATGGAACCATTGACAGATGAAATCACTACCAATATTGAAGAAACCACAGTAATTGAGACTCCTAGTCCTAGTATTTCAGAAACAGTCGTAATCGAATCTACTGTTGAAAATACAATGGATAAAGAACAAGCAGCTATGAAAGTAGATCTGTATACGGAAGAATCAGAATTAAAAACGCCAGTAGCGAATGAGGTTGCTACTAATTCAGAGGAAATAGTTCAAAATATGGATAACGATAAGTTTATAGATGCCGTAGAAATATCTACAGACATAACACATCACAAAGATCACACATCTGAAAATGTAACATTAACCGACTTAGTACAATCGATAGAAAATGGTAATAATCAACTTATATCAGTTCTTGAAGCAACATCTGACAATAAACAAGTTGCGTTAGAATCCGTAAGTGGTATTTTAGAACTAGTACCGGCTGACGTAACTACCAATATTGAAGAAACTAAAGTAATTGAAACTCCAAATATATCAGAAAATATGATTATAGAATCGAGAGTCGAAAATACAACAGATAAAGACCAAGTTGAGGTCGTAAAATTAGAACCAGAGGTAGAAAAGGCAGAATTACAAATAGCAGTAGCAATAGAAGTTGCTACTGAAATAGAAGAATTTGTTCAATCTATTAATAATACCGAGTTTTCGGATGCCTTAGGAACATCTATAGATGCAACACAACGCAACGATGATACATCTGAGAATTTCACAATAAATACAGTTCTTGAAACAGCTCCTAGTAATGAACAGGTTGTGTTTGAATCTGCTTTTGATATATTTGAACCAGCAACAGATGAAATCACTGCTAATATAGAGGAAACTAAAATGATAGAGACTCCTTCTGTAACCGAAACTGTCATCATAGAATCTACATTCGATCAAACAACAGAAAAAGACCAAGTTGCAGTTATAAAAATAGAACCAGAATTTGAAAAACCAGAATTACAAATACCAGTAGCAACTAAGGTTGCCACTGAAATAGAAGAAATTGTTCAAGATATGGAGTTTTCCAATGCCGTAGAAAAATCTACATATTTGGCACCACACAAAGATCAAGCATCTGAAAATGTCACAGAAAATAATGTAGTAGAATCTCAAATACATGATAAAGATCACATTAAACAAGTTCTTGAAGCAGCATCTAGCGGTGAACAAGTTATTTTAGAATCTGCTTGCGAAATATTGAAATCGTCACCATCTGAAATAACTACCAACATTGAGGAAACCACAGTTATTGAGACTCCTACTATTTCAGAAACTGTGATTATAGAATCGACAGTTGAAAATAATACAGGCAAAGAACAGGATGCAATTGTAAAATTAGAACCAGAAACAGAAAAGACAGAATTACAAATACCAGTAACAACTTCACTTGTTACTGAAATAGAAGAAATTGTTCAGGATATGGATAACCTGGAGTTTTCAGATGCTGTAGAAACATCTGCAGATGTAGCACACCACAAAGATGATACATTTGAATGTGACACGGAAACAATTGTTTCAGAACCGCAGATGAATAAAAATATTGGAGTTATCATAGAAGCAGCTGACGTGTTTGAGACAACTAGCAATATTATACCAATTAAAGATGAAATATCTGGTGATGCAATCATTAGTATCACAGAAATACCTTCCAGTGATAAGAAAGAAGTTTTAATCGAAACTGACAATTTATTAGCAGCTACTTCCGATATGCATTTTGATGATTTTTCTGTCAATGACGCTGTAAATAAAAACGTATTAGAAGTGGATAAAAACAAAGAAGCTGAAATTTTAGTTGAAATACCTGATGTCCAAGAAACACCTGTCAGTATTGAGCAAGAAAACGCTACTGCATCTTTAGACGTATATGAATCTTCAAGTGTTAAAAACGAACTCACCGTTGAAACAAAAAATGATATAGAAACGACTACTGATATAACGCCACCTGATATTGAAGTACAATCAACTGATGTTAGAATCGTAGAAACTCCAATAGATGAAAAAAAAGAATTCACAGTTGAAATAACCAATATTTTTGAGGCTGTTACTGATACAAGGCACTTCGTTAAAGATCTTTACATTGACACTGTTTCTATTAGTGAAATAGAAACTTTAAACGAGAATGTACATCGCGCAGAAATTATTTCTGATAATGCTTGTATTAATATAGCTAGTATTAATATAGATACACCTTTAGACAAAATTGACAAAACCATAATTGATATACCTAACGTAGCAACAGCTGTCGATACAATACAGTTTGATGACGAAGAAAAGGTAGCTTTTAACATTATAGAAACACATACAAATGACAATGAAGATTTACATAAAACAGATGATACAGAAATAACTACCGAAATTTTGCAACCCAATACTGATGTACCCATTAATGCTCAATCTATTACTATAATAGAAGTACCTGTTAATGAAGTCTTAGTAGAATCAACTACAGTTTTAGAAACAACTAATATACTAGATCACCGTAATGATGCCATATCTGTAAGTTCTGCGACAGTAAATTTAACAGAAAATCCTACAAAAGAGAACTTAGAAATATCTTTAGAAACAGCCAATGTTTTGGAAACATTTACTGATGTTGTTGACTTACTAAATACAGTAAATGTATCACCAACTATTGAAAAAGACAATCTTTTAGATTTAGTATCAGAAACATCTTTAGTTAAAATTGAAGGGGAACTTCAAAAAGGTGTCGTAATTAATGAAAATATAGAAGCTTCTATAGTTGAAACCACTGAGTCCGTACCAGAATTGGCTGAAGCAGAAAGCACGAAATATCTGCTCAACAAGGGTAAATCAAAATTCGTAAATCGTCTTAACATAGTCAACATTCATCGATTGACAAACAATAACACTCACACTGACACACATCCGATTAATATAATATTATCTCAAGTAGACACTAATTCTCAAGTTGGCCTTTCATATGACACTAGTGTCATAATACTTAAAAGGTGAACTTACTTGAAATTTCTATTACTACGGACCTTAGTATTTGTAAATGGCTAAAATCGTATTTTCAAGTCGTATGTTGTCATAACTATTCAATAATATCTAATAAGAAAATAACTATTTTTGTCTCTCTTTGGTACCATTTCAAGTTGGAGTTTGATTTTGAGTCTAATTTTCATATAAAATGAGATGAGATACTCGTATGAAACAACTTCAGATCAAACTCTTGTTTAAGGTTTTCTATAATATAGCCCCTAGTATCGTTTTTTAAAGGTGCTTTTCGTGCTTGTACAAAATAGGTAAAAATAATAAATTATGTACATTCTTATATAAAGAGAGAAAAAAAGGAACAATAGATTAAAAGTTTTTTGAGAGTACAGTCAGGGGGCTGGCAGTTGTATGGTAATAATTATTATTTAGACCTAAGAATTAATTAGCCTTGTTAGGTTCTTAGATTATCTTCTAAGTTGGATGGAATACTTAGCATACTTTTGCAGAATTGTAATTTACATTTTTGCTTTTGTAAATAAAATTAAAATTATACAACATTATGAAACTGTATGTATTTGTTTTAAGTAATTCATGAAATATGCTGAATTCCAACCTTAAACTCAGTTGGTAATTCATACCAAACCTGATAAGAGGTAGGACCTTACTCGATGTTACATACCAGCGCTTACCCTGATGGAGCAAGTCGGTCTTGACCTATAAATGTTAAGAGGGTTTATCCGGAAAGTTGGCAACGTCGCATATAGCTGTCAAATGTTTCGCTGTTTTTATTAATTTCTCAATTTTGCTGAATTAAAAAGGATGATATCATTCTATGGTTGAATGACGCGTCTCGTTTTATATTTGTTGGTAAGGCATTCAAATGATGAGGTTACATTAAAATGCATGGAATCTGCGATGGAAAGTTTTCAAAAGATGTTACTTCCATAATACTAAAAATTTCGTGTTCCTATGATAACTGTTGCAATCCATACTTAATGTTTTATTCAACTATATAGCAATAATTCATGTTTTCATTCAGTAATATTCAGAAATTAATGAAAACAGCAAAATATTTGACAGCGATTTGCGACGTTGCCAACTTTCGGAGTAAACCCTCTTAATCAATAACATTTAAATTTCAATGATTGAATCACTGCTATGTTTGTGAAAAAGAAAATATTTAAGGTTTTGTAACTAAAATTCATTGTTTGGTAATAAGATATACTTAATTCTTATGCATGCATAACAAACACAATTAACTGAATACCAATTAATGGTTTTATATTGATAAGGTTTTCGAGCTTTACCACAAGTTAGGCGTTAATGCAACAAACTTAATACATTTCAATGCCGCGAGATGCTATGAGGGCTCATCTCACATGATAAACGGAGACGTGGGCACATAAAGTGCTAATACCGCCTGAATTGATGTCAGCTTTAAACCTGATTGATACAAGACCTAAAATGTATTTAATTTATATAATGAATTTGTAAATTTACAGGAACCGCTACACTCGTACAACATATAGAAGAATTAACTTCTACGCCTGTCGTTCAAGCTATGGAAGTTGTATCCAAAGTTATCGATGTAACAGAATTGAAAGAATCTATAGCTGTTGCGAAAGAACTCCAAGAAAATATTGTTAATGAAGTTCTTAAGGATAGATCAGATGAAGAAATAGTCAAAAATCAAGTAAATTTGATAGAGAAGTTACAAGAGGCCTTAGTGGCTTTCCAGAATGTTGTTGTGGAAAATACTGAGGCCATTGAGACTCTGGATGTTGGTGAATGGGAGAAAGTCACTGATGTGGTGACTCATCTTCAAGAGGACTTGGGGAAAGCGATAGCTATAGGTAATAACCGTGTGCAATCGGCAGTATATAAGTATACATAGGTCTATGAGCTCAAAATTGCATTTACACTTAGTGTCTAGGGAATCACACTCCTATTATCTAGGCTGTAGAAAGGAAAATTTGAATTTTTGAGCCCTTGAACAGCTTTGTGACTTCCTTCACTGGCCACTATATTGTTTTTATTCATTGTTAACATTTCGTTAATAACTTTGAAAAAAATCTAGTGACTTCAAAGTCAAACTACATTTGATTTAAATAGTTTAATTTAAATAAAAATTAAATAAGGGGTAAAACATTGCAAAATTTGCTATTCTTACCTAAAGATCGCTGAATTATCCGCAATCATCGAATTCCTTTCTTCTATTTTTGACCCTCCATCTTTTTTGTGACGAAAGTGAGCCTTCTGACACGCTGCTGTCATTTAAGAACTCTTTAACTCCGGCAACCATCAGCAACTCATCTAATATTATGCTTCAGCTTCTGACTCCGCCAGTAAAGAAAAAGATATATCTGTACCTTCACTAGGAGCTGATTTTTCAGTATTGTTCCGATTATCCGATTCCGATTATTATTTAGAATCTGTTTTTGCTGCAGTCTTTATCCCTAAGGTTTCCTCTATTACACCGCATTACGGCTCATACTATTTCGTTCAGCGGTACATGACGTCTTTCGGCCAACTCTATAGAACTAATTATCTCTCTTTTGTTCCAAGAACCGGCCGAAAATACGGAACAATCGATGCACTATCTAGAAAGCTTACTACAGGACGTCACCGACAAAATAAAAGAAGAACGCTCATCGCACGACAGGGAATCATTGCGAGACAACTTGGATGAAATACAAACAGTGATTATTAAATTAAAGAAGGATTACGACGGGGCAGTGAATGACACTCTCAGTGAAACTCTAGAGGACTTAGAGTGCAGTGTGAGGAGTGTACAGTTGCAGATAAACGAGGATAGCCCGCCGGAGTTGCTGCAGGAGGCTTGTGCGACGTTGCAACTGCTGGTGAATAATATGAGCTCCACCGAAGACATAACAGGTACTTATAGAACTGATGGCTTTACGCATGCCATACTAGGAAGTCTGATAAGTATACTTTAATATAATATATATATATATATATATAGTTTATTATAAAACAAATAATTCTCTTTAGTTTTGACTAATACTTAGGTTCTTTGACTTGTGTCACTTGTTTTATTATTGGAATCAATCAATCGAACTACCAAACATCTTACCCATTCATGAATACGTGTCACATAAGGAGCCAATCGACCAAGTATTGAATTATACCATTTCATTTCCCCAGGTACCGTGGTAAAAGAAGTTAAAACTGAAAATCTCTTGGAAAAATGTTCGGAAGACACCGAAGTTACTGTCAAACTTCTAAACATAGCTTTAGGCAGTAAAGGGCAGATAGAGAAAGTTGTAGCAAACCTTAATATTCTAAGAGATGTCATGAAACACCTTAGAGACACTTTTATGACAAATGCTGATACTTTGATAGACAGGGGAATCGACGTTCTGCAAAACTTAAACCAAGTTGAAGAAAAAGTGTTTACACTTGAAAAAGACATTGCAGACATACCAGACTCTGTAAAGGATAGTATCTTAAGCGCTGTACACTCTGTGTACGGAAGTATATCTAATATGAGAAGTACAGTGCAAAGTATACAGAAGAGGTACATGTATGAAAACTACGGTAAGCCTTCCGAAGATTTACTAAAAGCTATCAAAAATATTTCTCAAAAAGAATCCAACAAAGAGTTTAAGACTCTTTCGAAATCTCTTCGCAAAGTTTTGAACCATTTTGAAGATGTCAAGTTTTATATAAACTTAGATAAGACAGCAAGACAACCAAGTGATGCTGCGTTCACTAAAATTATTCTAAATGAACTTAAAATGACGGTTAATGAGACAGTCAAGCAATTATCTGAGGAAAATCAGGACATTGCAAAAACGTATAAAGCAGTTTTAAAATCTATTGACAGTAACCTCAACAGAATAGAACCACTTACTTCTTTGGAAGTGAAACAGAAAATACCAGTTTTTAAAGAAACCTCAAGTCTTGTTTTAAAAATGACGAACGCTATTTCAAAGCACTTCAAGAATAAGGAAGAACAGAACTTGGAGGAAATTGAGAAAATTGAACCTGAATCTATTGAAGCTGAGAAAACTGACAGTATCGCAAAGGACATTGAAGAAACTCTTAGTGCAAAGGGTGTAGACCAACCAACTATTCAAACCAAGGAAGCGCTAAGTGAGCCATTTACAGTTAGTACAGCGAAAATGGAAGAGAAACAAATAAACGTATATGATGAAAACCTATCATCAGACATCCAAGAGGAAGGACCAGAAATAATAGACTCTCAACAAAAAGCTGAACAGAATAAAGTTGTTGACCGGCAAAATGAAGATGTTAAAGTAATAGAAGAAAAAGCTAGCACAAGTACTGAAGTTATTAAACTTGAACCTCAACCAAGTACTTCACATCGCGAGGAAGAAATATCACTTGAAAAGGAAATTTACCAAACTAAGAAAGAACCACATGATGAAAGTTTTATTGAAGAAAAATTAAAGAAAACGGAAGAACAGGAAACTATCTTCATAGAACAAACCCTGCAAGAAATTGTGGAACCAAAGCAAGATGTCGAACTTAAGGCTGAAGAGGAAGTTCAAAAAGCAATTGTGGACACACAAGTAATTCAGCAAGAAAGTGTTGAACTGAAGCAAGATAAACATAAACCTATAGAGCATCAAAACGAATTGACAGAGAAAAATGAAAGTCCCACCAATGCTGTTGAAAAATTGGAAACGGTAGATGAGAGTCAAGCAAAACAAGAAGAAGCTAAGGATGAAAGGAATGTGGTACTAAATAAAGAGGAAACAAGCACCCCAAAACATTCGAAAGACAAAGATGCCAAAACCGAAGCCCTAAAAGAAGAAGAATCACTAATAACAGAACAAGATAACAATGCTACTAAACCAGAAAAACTTGCAGCCAGAACAGATAAGTTTGACGAAGAAGAAAATGCACGTTCCGCAGAGATAAAGGAAGATCAAAGGACTAAATTGATGCCACAAAAAGAGGAACAAACTGAAATGGAAGTGCACAAAGATGAAAACGCCGCTATAGAACAGAAACAAGAGACTGCTACAGAGGCTAAATATGAAATTCAAATAGAAGAAGCTCTTCTTCAAAGTCAAAACGAGGCTACATCAGAGGAAGTGGGCAGTAGCACTAAAGTTAAACAAGATCAGGCTGAAGCTCGACTAAAAGTCGATGAGTATAAACTTCAAGAACAAAAAGAACAAGAAATAATCACGGCACTTGCACAACATGAAGAAGATAAGCTTAATAAAGAACAAGAGAAAAGAGCTAATCTCGAGACACAAAAAGAAGATGAGGCTGAGGCTAAAAAGCTGGAAGAGGAAGAAACCCAGCTCAGAAGAAAAAATGAAGAAGACACAAAGTATAAGCAACAAATGAAGGAAAAGGAAGCCATAGACAAGAAAGAAAATGAGCAAGAGGCTGCAACAAATAAACAAAAAGAAGAGAAAGCCGAATCAAGTAAACAACAAAAAGTTGAAGAAGCCATAGTCGAGAAGCAAGGAAAGAAAGAAGAAACCGAGATTATTAAGCAAAAAGAGGCAGAAGACGTCAACCTTCAGATGCAAATGGAGGAAACTGATAGGAAACTAAAAGAGCTGGAAGAAGCTTTGTTAAATAGACAATTAGAGGAAGCTGAGGCTATGAAGCAAAAAGAGGAAGAAGAAAAACTTAAAAAACAAAAAGACGGAGAAGAAGCTAAGCAACAAACAGAAAAAGAGGAAGCTACGTTTCAGAAACATAAGGAAGAAGAGGCTACGGTTCAGGAAAAGAAGGAAGATGAAGAGCCGGAAGCAAAGAGACTAAAAGAGGAAGAGAAAGCTAAAACCAAGAAACAAATGGAAGAAGAGGAAGTCAAATCGGAAAAGCTAGTGATAGAAGAGGAAGCCAAAGATAAGGAACAAAAAGAAGAAGATGGAGCTAAAGTAAACGAACAAAAAGATGAAGATGACGCTAAGAAAAAAAAGAAGGAAGAAGAGGCCAGGGCAAAAAAACTGAAGGAGGAAGAGGCTAAGCTTAAAACGCAAAAAGAGGAAAATGAGGCCAAAGCAAAACAACAAAAAGAGGACGAGGACGCGCAAGCAAATAAACTTAAAGAGGAGGAAGAAGCCAAAACAAATAAGCAAATGGAGGAACATGGTGCTTTGTTTCAGACACAACAAGAAGAAGCTGAGATTGTGAAGCAAAAACAAGAGGAAGAAACGAATCTCAAGATACTAAAAGAGACGGAAGTAGAAGAAAATAGGCTTCAGAAACTAAAAAACGAAGAGGCAGACAAGGCAAGGCAGAAAAAGGAGGAAGACGAAAACAAACTGAAAAAACAGGAAGGGGAAGACGCTAAATTAGAGAAACAAAAGCAGGAAAAACAAGAAGAGGAAACGAAACTTCAGGTTAAGAAACTAAAAGACGAAGAGGAAGCCAAAGTTAAGAAAGAAAAAGAAGCTAAAGCAAAGAAGCAACAGGAAGAAGAAGAAGCTAAGCTTAAGAAACAGAAAGAAGAGGAAGAAGCCAAGGATAAAAAACAAAAGGAAGATGAGGAAGCTAAAGCTAAGAAACTAAAAGAGGAAGAGGAAACGAAACTTAAGAAAGATGAAGAAGCTAAAGCAAAAAAGCAAAAGGAGGGAGAGGATGCACAAGTTAAGAAAGATAAAGAGGCAGAAGCCAAGTTTAAAAAGCAAAAGGGCGATGAGGAAGCTAAGACTAAGAAACTAAAAGACGAAGAAGAAGCCGAAGTTAAGAAAGAAAAAGAAGCTATAATATCGAAACAAAAAGAGGAAGAGGAAGCTAAGCTTAAGAAACAGAAAGAAGAGGAAGAAGCCAAGGATAAAAAGAAAAAGGAAGATGAGGAAGCTATGGTGCAGAAAAAAGAAGAGGAAGAGGAAGCAAAACTTAAGAAAGATAAAGAAGCTACAGCAAAGAAGCAACAGGAAGAAGAAGAAGCTAAGCTTAAGAAACAGAAAGAAGAGGAAGAATTTAAGCTTAAACAAAAAGAAGAGGAAGAAACCAAGCTTAAAAGGCAAAAGGACGATGAGGAAGCTAAAGCTAAGAAACTAAAAGATGAAGAGGAAGCCAACTTTAAGAAAGAAAAAGAAGCTAAAACAAAGAAGCAACAGGAAGAAGAAGAAGCTAAGCTTAAGCAACAGAAAGAAGAGGAAGAAGCCAAGGATAAAAAACAAAAGGAAGATGAGGAATCTAAGGCGAAGAAACAAAAAGAGAAGGAGGAAGCCGAAGTTAAGAAAGAAAAAGAAGCTGAAACAAAGAAGCAGCAAGAAGAAGAAGAAGCTAAGCTTAAGCAACAGAAAGAAGAGGAAGAAGCCAAGGATAAAAAACAAAAGGAAGATGAGGAAGCTAAGGCTAAGAAACTAAAAGGCGAAAAGGAAGCCAAAGTTAAGAAAGAAAAAGAAGCTAAAACAAAGAAGCAGCAGGAAGAAGAAGAAGCTAAGGCGAAAAAACAAAAAGAGGAAGAGGAAACCAAACTTAAGAAAGATAAAGAAGCTAAAGTAACGAAACAAAAGGAGGAAGAAGAAGCTAAGCTTAAGAAACAGAAAGAAGAGGAAGAAGAAAAGCTTAAAAAGCAAAAGGACGATCAAGAAACGAAGGCTAAGAAACTAAAAGACGAAGAGGAAGCCAAAGTTAAGAAAGAAAAAGAAGCTAAAGCAAAGAAGCAACAGGAAGAAGAAGAAGCTAAGCTTAAGAAACAGAAAGAAGAGGAAGAAGCCAAGGATAAAAAACAAAAGGAAGATGAGGAAGCTAAAGCTAAGAAACTGAAAGAGGAAGAGGAAACCAAACTTAAGAAAGATGAAGAAGCTAAAGCAAAAAAGCAAAAGGAGGGAGAGGATGCACAAGTTAAGAAAGATAAAGAAGCTACAGCAAGGAAGCAAAAGGAGGAAGAAGCTAAAGTTAAGAAACTGAAAGAGGAAGAAGAATTCAAGCTTAAACAGAAAGAAGAGGAAGAAACCAAGCTTAAAAGGCAAAAGGACGATGAGGAAGCTAAGGCTAAGAAACTAAAAGATGAAGAGGAAGCGGAAGTTAAGAAAGATAAAGAAGCTACAGCAAAGAAGCAAAAGAAGGAAGAAGAAGCTAAGCTTAAAAAACAGAAAGAAGAGGAAGAAGAAAAGCTTAAAAAGCAAAAGGACGATCAAGAAGCTAAGGCTAAGAAACTAAAAGAGGAAGAGGAAGCACAAGTTAATAAAGATAAAGAAGCTACAGCAAAGAAGCAAAAGGAGGAAGAAGAATCTAAAGTTAAGAAACTGAAAGAGGAAGAAGAATTCAAGCTTAAACAGAAAGAAGAGGAAGAAACCAAGCTTAAAAGGCAAAAGGACGACGAGGAAGCTAAGGCTAAGAAACTAAAAGACGAAGAGGAAGCCAAAGTTAAGAAAGAAAAAGAGGCTAAAACAAAGAAGCAGCAGGAAGAAGAAGAAGCTAAGCTTAAGCAACAGAAAGAAGAGGAAGAAGCCAAGAATAAAAAACAAAAGGAAGATGATGAAGCTAAAACAAAGAAACTAAAAGAGGAAGGGGAAGTTAAACTTAAGAAAGATAAAGAAGCTAAAGCAAAGAAGCAAAAGGAGGAAGAAGAAGCTAAGCTTAAGATACTGGAAGAGGAACAAGAATTCAAGCTGAAAAAGAAAAAGGAAGAAGAAACTAACGCTAAGAAACAAAAAGAGGAAGAAACTAAAACAAAAAAAATAAAAGAGGAAGAGGAAGCTAAGTTAAAGAAAGAAACAGAGGAAAAAGCCAAAGCAAAGAAACTAAAGGATGAAGAGGAAGCCAAAGCTAATAAATTAAAAGAAGCAGAGGCTGAGCTTAACAAAGAAGAAGAAACCGCTAAGACAAAGAAGTTAAGAGAAAAAGAAGAAGCGAAGCGTAAAAAACTAATGAAAGTAGAAGCTGTTAAAGCTAAAAAACAGAAGGAAGAGGAGGAAATTAGGCTTCAAAAAGAAAAAGAAGTCGCTCAGCTTAAGGAACAAGAGGCGGAGGCCAAACAGGTCAAAGAGGAAGAAACAAAACTGAAAACTACAAGAGACGAAGAAGATGCTCTGGCTAAGAAACAAGAAGAAGGCACAGAAATCAAGACAGACAAGACTATACAGAAAGAAGCCGAAGAGGAAATTGAATTTCAAACTAGGAAACAAAAAGCTGTCGATGAATCCAAAATTAAAAATACAGAAATAGATGAAATACGGAAACTGGAAGAATATACAGATGCTAAGAAGCAAAGCGAAGGTGAATCAATGATTCGTAAACAGAAAACCGAAGATACTAAACTCAAAAATCAAAGTGACCCAGATGTTTTAAGCTATGGCAATAAAACTAAGAGTGAAGCCGGTGTGCGCACTAGGAAAACTGACGTCTATACCAGTGACTACAAATCACATAAGCATCACGAAAATGGCGATATGCACAAAGAAAAAGGAAGTAAAACTGATCAAGTAGAAACTAAATCTTACTACGAACGGAAGGAAGAAGATTATATCAGATCGGAGTCTCATAGTTTCAGACATGACGATAGCGATAGACGGAGATTCGTGGATCATAGTCATAGGGACTACACTTCGGAGTTCGCTAGGCCTTCCGGGTATAGAGAAAAGACATACCAATCTGACAATTTCAGCCTAGATGTAGGTAGTAAGAATGTAACTATGTACAAAGCGCAAACATTAGTTTTAGATGCGCAACTCCGTTCATCCTTACCTCCAAGAGATCGGAGAAGTGAACCGACGGAAAGAAGAGACATTAGACACAGAACGAAAGCAGTTAGCGAAGCTAGAACTATTCTACCAGAGAGACGGTCCAGCGTGCCTCGCGACGTAAAGAGAAAGCCTGTATTTTCTACATACTTAACTGATAGAACCGCTGTAGAAGGATCTAGAGTTAAACTGACTTGTAGCGTGCTCTCATCTACGGATCCTAAAATAACATGGTACAAAAATGGCGTTCAAATCGACAACAAATTAAAATATAGGACTAAGTTTGTCGATGGGCTGATTACGCTTGAAGTATTAAACGCGGTGCCCGCTGATTCGGCGGAATATAACTGTACAGTCGAGAATGACAATGGATCAGTCAGCTGTACGGCTGTTCTGAAGGTGTATCCCAGTTTTGAAGCTTCTCCAATACCGCCTACGTTTACGAGATCTATTCGAGGTAATTTTAGTTGAGAAAGAATAGTCAGGGCAAGTGCTGTAAGTGGAGTGAAGGTAGCAACCTTAAATTTACTGAATGTCTCGACTAAACACAATGCCACTGCAATATAATAATTGGCTCTGTTGAGGAGCTCTTAGGCTAGCGCATTTGCCTCGACTGTCCTTTTGCCATTTCTTGATTATTTATTACCAATGTTAATTATTTACACAGTCGTTAAGTATCTTCAAGAATAAAAATATTTCTTTTTTCAACAGACACCTACCATCTGGCCGAAAACGAGTTAGTCCTCGAATGCCGTATCCGCGGCCAACCTTTACCAACCATCACTTGGTTGAAGGACGACCGGCCAGTGTCGAGCGAGCGCTGCCAAGCCTTCTACTTGGCTGATGGGGTCTGCCGACTGGCCATAAGCTCGCCCACGCCTGAAGATAGCGGGAAATATACGTGTAAAGCTGAGAACTCAGTGTGGTCTGATCAGATCACACATGTTGTGAGCTTTACTGGTAAGTCTAGGAGTATTCTAATAGATGACTGTTATCTTTTTTGACAGCAGCCTGAATAATTAAATGTGTGATCTATAAGTTAAGATATCGTTATGAAAGGTCTTTTGTGGATATCACAGGTACCTTTTGTATACACTTTTAGGGATAGGAACTGATTACTAATTCATTTCCAGGTCGAGAATCTCGCCTCAGTCCTAACATCCAAACGATCGAGCGCAGTCGCTTCACACGGCAAGCCATGGAATCCCGTCGTCCCCACTTCACCAACGTTCTCACGGACTACAAAGTAGCTCGAGGAGGCACTATAGGCCTGCAAGTCGAAATCCGCGGTTGCCCGACCAACGTCGAATGGCTCAGAGAAGGGAAATCGGTTACAGATATATACAGGAACGCGAAGACTTATGTCGAACAAGGGTTGTACACTTTAGCCTTATCCGATGTTACGGAGAAGGAGTCTGGTTTGTACACGTGTAGAGCCTGGAGCACGCACGGGAATGTTGATATGAATGCGGCCATAACTGTTGTGCATCCAACGGAGTTGGACGGGAAACCTGCGATCATCGTCGGCCGGCCAGAGAAGGATGTGCTCATCTCCTGTGGAGAGGATTTGAATATTTCGTTTAGGGTACAAGGAGAGCCAAAGCCTAAAGGTAAGCCAACAATTTATACATACGAGTTAAACAAGGCTATTAAGAAAAGTATGTAGGTATTACGGAAATTAAACTTAAGTTATATCAGGGCCTATTCCCAGTAGTCCGGACCCCATAGTTCGCAGCCAGTCCGCAGTGCGAACAAATGGGAAAAAATCCAAGTAGTCCGCGCAAGCGCTACCATATCGCATAGCCAGATTGCGGGTGCCATGGCACAGGCCAAGGCCTCAACAAATTATACGGCTAAAGTCCGCTTAGAATTCGACAGCTAATAGTAGGTTTTCTTGTGTTTGAACATGGGTATTATTTATGAATCAATCATACTACTTTAATTATTAGAAATTTGAAAAGATGGCGTTATATTCAATTTATTGGTATGCCTCTCCGCAATTGAAAGGTAGCGGTATGGTGGAAAAAGACGCGACAAAGCGCCCCCCATTGTAACCAATCTGCTGAATTTCGTACATCATATTTCGTTTTTTCTCCTCAGTGATATTCATGAAGGGCACACGCGACATCACGTCCAGCCAGCGCGTGTGCAAGATGACCTCCGACGACTACGTCAAGTTTACCGTAAAGCGTTCTGGAGTGGCGGACGCTGGCACCTACTGCATACTGGCTAGGAACGCTTACGGGTGCGACCGGGCGTTCGTTACCGTTGTGGTGAGTTTGCCAACGTTTGACACATGCCAGCGATGTGTTTTAACTGGGCAATAAATTTTAATCAATTGATCAATCGATTATAAGAATAAAACGCCGATAGACAGTAGAAGATCCGAGTTAACACCTGTTCAGTCGACGAAAAGTACTTTTTTTCGCCGCGTGATCTATAGGTAGCTATATTTAACTTTCAACTTGACGCGTTATAGTGAACTGGGAGATCCCTATTTAAGACTTCGAATATAGCCCCTGTTGGTGCTTTGAAAACAAATACTAAAAACCTGAATCAAATAAATATTTAAGGGGGCTCCCATACAACAGACATGATTTGATTTGATGACTGTCACCAGGCTGTATCGCATGATCCATGATAGTAAGACAGTTTAAATTTTCACAGATTTCTGTTGCCGCTACAAAAACGAATAATAATAATAATAAACCGGCCAAGTGCGTGTCGAGCCACGCGCAACGTAGGTATAGGGTTCCGAAGTTGACGATGCCCACACCTTAGCTGGCCTGTGGTATGACGTGCCCGACGCCGTTTTTTAATCATTTCATAAGTTGGTCGACTATGACTCGTAAGTTTGTACAGCCTACTTAGCTGTGATAGTTTCCCTTTCAACTACGTTATATATGCCACAACCGTGATTTTTTTCAGCCATCCAAATACCACCATTTACTCGTAGCTGGCAGGCAAAAAATAGCACATTAAAGCTTAATATTTCACAAACGCATCGTTTAATCAAAAAATGGTTTTAACAAACTCACAATATTTTTTAAGACCTATTCAACGATATGCCGCACCATGGGGTACGCAAGAAAAAAAATTACATCCCTACTTTACGAGTAGGGGAGTACCCTATAAAAAAATATTTCAAAATTTTATTGTACCACTTTGTCAGCGTAACTAATATGTATATTCATGCCAAATTACAGCTTTCTAGAACTAAACATCTCTGAGCAATAGTGCGGACAGACGAACGGACGGACGGACGGACGGACATGGCGAAACTATAAGGGTTCCTTGTGGACTTCAAAACCCTAAAAAACAGAATAAAATAAATATTTACGAGGGCTCACGTACAACAGACATGACTTTATATTGCCGTTTTTATAGATAACTAGCTTCTGCCGGCGACTTCGCGCGCGCGGAATTCGGCTATCGCGTTCCCGCGAGAACTATGCGTTTTTCCGGGATAAAAAGTAGCCTATGTCCTTTCCCGGGACCCCAACTCTCTCCATGCCAAATTTCATCTCAATCGGTCCAGTGGTTTAAGCGTGAAGAGGTAACAGTCAGACAGAGAGTTAATTTCGCATTTATAATATTAGTATGGATAGTACGGAACCCGTGGTGCGCGAGTCTGACTCGCACTTGGCCGGTATTTTTCATTTAAGTTTCGTTGTTTTTGACCAGGTAAGACAGCGCGCTTCCTCAGAAAACTTGATATCTGACTGGACGTATCCCCTGGACGACTCGGTCGTCCCTGCCGTCACCCGGAATTATGACTGTAAGCATATTATCTAACAACAATAGTTATTTGTGCGACAAGAGAGCAAAATTGTTTTTTGCTTAGAGTGCCATGTTTGAGTCCTGAGCTAGCGAAAGATTCTATAGTTGAATCACGAGCGTCTAGCGAGTGATTCTAGTTTAGAATCTTGAGCTTAGTGAAGGACTCAAAGGCATGAGAAGTAAAAGAAATTGCTCTCGAGTAGCACATACCATTTTTCACCTCAGTAGCGAGAGCATATAAAAGGTACTTGCAAAGAATACTTACAGCACTAAAAATATGAAATAACATTTCTTCTTCACTCCTTTCACTCAAATTATTACTTAAATTTCATGTTTTAAAAGAATTACTTTAAAGTTAGTTGTCGAAAATTAAGAAGAAAGACATGATTTGACATGAAAGAATGGCGGCAATTTTCTAAACGTACCTATGTTCTGAAAGTAGTACAATGATAAATTTCGAATTTATTCGGTAATATTTGAAAACTTTTAGTTTACTTTAAATTAAAACTTTAGTTTAAAATGATTACAAATAACATAATTATATGAAATATAAGTCATTTTAAAAATTGCAGGATTTTCAGAAGGTAAAATCAACGTATAATTTTAATGCCTAAAAATACACGGCAGTACTGATGCGTTGCGCGTATCCGAACGTTTCTTGTTCTTTTTTTTCTGCGAAAATAGATTCGCCCTATGACTTGCCTAATATAATTCTCCCTCTTTTCTTAAAGAAAAGAAGAGAGCTAATAAAATCGAGATAGTTCGAATTTTAGTATACTACCTAGATGCCGCAGTATGAAACGACCATTCCAAGTTATTAAAAAAAAGAAAAAGCGCGGGAAAGATTTCACTACATTTAAAGAAGTTTTTTATTCGTTTTGTTTTTAAGTAGGTACTTTTATTTGTTTATTCTTCGTATATAACTGAATAATTTTGATCTAGAATAGTAAATTGATCACATTAAACTAAAACATGACGTATGCCTACGTCATAACATCTACCTGCATGCCAAATTTCAGCCCGGTCCGACCCGGTATTTGTAATAGTATCTGAATTTGCTAAAGTCGAGATCAAATACAGTGAAAGCCACGCTTTACGGACAACCGAGCTTGTGCACGATTATTAGTCATTTACCGAGAACTGAGATGGCTATTGCGTGGCGAATCTGTACACAGACATGTTGACAAGGCAATGTGTACTGTACATTGCCATGGATCAGTGATCATAGCAAATCAGTTGCATATTGGCAGCGGCATTTCCTTTGAGTCTGCGTTATTTGTATTACCTTTGATTTGTATCAATCGTAGGTAATATAGGTAATACTAATAACGCACTGGCACGTATCTTTGGCAGCTCGTCAAGTGTCTTTGTAAGGTCATGTTCTATTTTTCTTCAGCCGTTCCCCGTATCCCGAGCGAACCGAGCGTGGTCGACGGTGGGAACAACTGGGTTTCTCTAGCCTGGCCCAAACCTGATACGAGCACCCCCGTCCTAGCGTACAAAGTGGACAGCTGGCTACTAGGGAAAGAAGGTGGAGCGCGGTGGATTGAACTTGGAATTACGCCTAGGAACACGTTCGACGTGTTTAACTTGAAGCAAGGCGAGCAGTACCACTTCAGAGTTACGCTACGGAACAAGTACGGTTGGGGCGAGTCGGTTCAAACGTCGTGCCCGATCGGCATCGGCCTTGCTGGGAACCGACCGGAGTTTATCGACATTTTACCAGGACAACTGAAGGTTTTGGCGGGACAGAAGGCTAGTTTAAGCTGCAGTGTCAAAGGCAAGCCGGTGCCTGAGGTGGTGTGGTTGAAAGACGGGCATGAGATCGAAAACAGCCGGATGAGGGCGAGTTTCGACGGGTTCAACTGCAGTTTGGAGATCGAGGGTGTGGTGCCGGAGGACGAGGCGCGCTATAGCTGCGAGGCCTCTAATGAGCACGGGCGGGCCTCCACGTACGCGAGGATCGCTGTCGTCACGGACAGACTTGTGTGGGAGGCCGACGCCAAACTGAAAAGGTAACACACTCCGTTTTGATTTCATTGTTTACCACCACCACGACACGACATGTAACCCACTGCTGGGCACAGGGCTCCTCTCATCATCAGAGAGTTTGGGATATATAGTCCCCACGCGGGCCCAGCGCGGATTGGGGACTTCACACACATCCTTGAATTACTTCGCGGATGCGTGCAGGTTTCCTCACCATGTTTTCCTACACGGAAAAGCTCAGTGGTAAATTTAATTTGAATTTAACAGAAAGTATCAGAGGTGCGCGCCGAATTCGAACCCCCGTCCCTCTGCATGCCAGGCGGAGGTTGAACCACTCGGCCACCATGGCTTTCTTCACTTATTTACATCTGACTACCTAGTATTTTTTGTTATAAATAGCGTCTGCATTGCGCAAGAGTACTAATGAAAATAATAGTTGGATTTTTGCCACGGTATCAAAGGGTTTGCGTGATCTTCGATAGCTAAACGATATCATTGATTATTATTTACACAATACGTAGCTCAGCGGACCTCAAGTGGAACCTCTTAGCTTTACGTGGCTTTAATACAATAAGTACTAGTATTTTCTACTCTACTTCTACTACCTACTTTAGCCTATTTACGGCCCATCACGAGATAGCTTGGGAGTATTTTATACTCCTTAACAGATAAACTTAAGAAAAAGATGACATTTTCCGTTTCATTTCACCGCTATAAAACCACTAATAATCGTTGAAAAACTTCCCACATTTCCCTCTATGTAGGTATTGTACCTACGCACCATTATCTAGCGACTCAAAAGGTTTAAACTAGCTGTTCTTTTCGTGGAAACGTAAAGGAATCGATAACTGATGTAAAACCGAAATCCCGATTTAATTTCGTGTCGACTCTGGTTTTGATTTAATTATATTGTGGATTGGCATAAATTTAGCACTTACGTTTGCGATTTGCTTTTGATTATACATTTTGACGACCGACTGTGAACCCAATGGGATGGCGGTAGCTACCGAAATATATTTTTTTGGCAATGGATACCTCCATAACTACGTAATTAAACTAGTTTTTTTTTGTAATTTTTGTGTAATTTCAATTCGAGCTAATTGATTAATTAATTAACTATTTGATTAATTCACTAAATTAATATTTGAAAAAAAAAAAGATATTTAATTGTCAACTAAATCAGTTTAGCGTGTTAAACGTAAAAAACTACGCTATGGAGGCCAATAGCCAAAGTCAATTGCATAAATTGTGTCAATTCTTACTCTACCATTTCACGCACCTTCTATAAAGTATGTTTTAGGCCCTTCGGCCACTTACGAAACCAAAATTCGAAACCAGATCTTAAATAAGAATTATTTTTCTTCTTCCGAAATTGGTTTCGGTAAAAGAATAATATTTCTTATTTCGAAATCCATTTCGACAAAAGAATGTGGTTTCGTCTTTCTTTCGGCCCCTATTTCTAGGTAGTTTGCCCTTCGGGCGTATATAGATGACTAACAAACCTAACCTACATTCACACCTTTGACCTAACGGACTGAGTGGACTATTTAATATTTCCTTGCATTGGAGGAATGCATGCAGTGGACATTTGAGGAATGGCCGAACTAGGAAAAGCACCAAAAAGGAAATGGACAAACAAGGAATTTGACCGGTGGTCGTTCGGGGAATTGGCCCTAGCCGAACTAATCCAATTATTCATACACATCTAAAGAGATTGGATTCAATTCTGATTTTATAGTTTCGTAAGACGAAACCATATTCTTTTATCGAAATGGATTTCGAAATAAGAAATATTATTCTTTTACCGAAACCAATTTCGAAAGAAGAAAAATAATTCTTATTTAAGATCTGGTTTCGAATTTTGGTTTCGTAAGTGGCCGAAGGCGTTTTAGGCAAGTCCTACTATGTAGGTAACCTAGTGAATTGAGTAACTGCCCGTCAAAGTTTAACATTGCTTATGAGTTATTTATCTCATAAACGTCACGATAATTTAGCTCAAAAGACGTTGTAGCTATAGCCACTCAGATCGGCGTTATGCCACTCGCAGCCACCGAATTCTCGCAAACTTCTTTAGGTCGTCGGCCCATCTTGTTGGACGGATAGCTCGTCTCTACGTTTTCGCGAATCCACTTATCTTATCTTATCCACTAGCTCTTGCCTGCGACTTCGTATGCGCATAAAACGTTAATATGCAAAATCCCATTTCTTAGTGGGAATTTCAGAAAATCCTTTTTTTAGGGTTCCGAAGTCCACAAGGAACCCTTATAGTTTCGCCATGTCCGTCCGTCTGTCCGCACTATTGCTCGGAGATGCTTAGGTCTAGAGAGCTGTAATTTGGCATGAATATGCATATTAGTTACGCTGACAAAGTGGTACAATAAAATTTTGAAATATTTTTTTTTATAGGGTACCTCCCCTACTCGTAAAGTGGGGATGTAATTTTTTTTTCTTGCGTACCCCATGGTGCGGCATATCGTTGAATAGGTCTTAAAAAAATATTGTGGGTTTGTTAAAAGCATTTTTTGATTAAGTGATGCGTTTGTGAAATATTAAGCTTTAAAGTGCTATTTTTTGTTAGAGTCACGTGTCCCCCCCCCCCTGCCAGCTAAATGGCGGTATTTGGATGGCTGAAAAAAATCACGGTTGTGGCATATATAACGTAGTTGAAAGGAAAACTATCAGAGCTAAGTAGGCTGTACAAACTGACGAGTAATAGTCGACCAACTTATAATGATGATTTTTCTCGAGCGGCAGGGGCGTCGGGCGGGCACGTCATACCACAGGCTAGCTAGATGCTAATAAGTCTTAGAAAGGTACTGTGGGCATCCTCAACTTCGGAACCCTATAATTTGCGCGTGGCCCGACACGCACTTGGCCGGTTTTTTTTTAGTACTGTACACTCATCAAGGAACCTACATGCCAAATTTCAGCTTTATACGACCGGGAGTTTCGGCTATACGTTGTCATCAGTCAGACAGTCAAAGAAGAGTTTACATACGTTTAGGGTCGTGACGAAAACGTGACGACATTTTACCCACAGAATCAGCTATTTTTATATTCTGTAACCAGGGAGCGCTCGTCCGATGCGTCGGGCGACTATCCGCCGCAGTTCACGATGCGGCTGCGGGACCGACGCGTGCAGGCGACGTACCCGGTGCGGCTCACCTGCCAGGTGGTCGGCGGGCCGCCCCCGACCGTCACCTGGCTGAAAGACGGCGTCGAAGTCTACAGAGACAGTGAGTATTGTGACAAGTTGCAGTGGAGTGCCACGTGAAGACATGAAGATGGCACCGAAGTCTATAGAGAGTATACAGTGAGTATTGGATACCGCCCCACACAGCACAACTCACGCACCAGGCACAGGTCTCGTGACCATAGGGGAGGGATATAGTTTCCCAATCACTAGTATGGACTGGGAACTTTACACGCATCTTTAACCCAAAGGCTGACTGGAAATTTCACCCCTACGTGCAAGCGGTATAGCACAAAGCCTTTTTTTAGGCTACCGTGAGTTTTTATTCCAGTAAAGTAATGATTATATGGATTAATCAAACACACAAAGGGGCATGTGACGTCATATATAGTAGAACATAAAAGCGAGGTATAAAAGTATAAAACTGCTTAATAAATTAATTGGATTAAAAATCTTATCAAAAGTTGATGAAATAAAAAGGGCACAATTTTAGAGTAAAATTTGATGAAATCTTTCACCGAATACGTCCATCAAAAGCCGAAAACGAATAAAGGGGAGAATATCGATTTAACCACCCTTCCGAAGTTCCGACTGTGGGTCAAAGAGGGAGCGTTTATCATCAGCATAACTGTTGCTATGTGTGTTTTGCTATTTGAAAAGCAAAATGTTTTACGGCTTTATAATGATTTGCGTTGAACAAGGAAACTTCCTTGTGAGTCTTGTGAGAAAGAGCGCAGAAATTGATTTTATTAACAGCAAATATTTCTCTATATGTAAGTACCATTATGTGGAAAGATTTTTTCGTGGACGAACTGAAAAGTTAGTGAGCCGATTTAGATTTCATTTTCGTCAGTACAAAGCTACATTATTCCTTAGTGACCGGCTACATTTTATTCTAATTTTTCAACGGGATCAGGACCTATGTACGCGGAGTTACCCGCGGGATACGACTATTAGCTTATTAATAAACTACAGAATTTTCGTGATTTTTTTGTCAAGAATCTAAACATATTACCTATATACTATTTGTTTTATACCTTCTTGAAGAACTTTTAACGCGACAGAAACCACTTTACTATTTTTTTCTCGGAATAAATGTGTTCACATTACGTCTATAATATTTGACACATTTATTCCGATTTGAGTACGTGGGCAACCGAGATTTGTTCGAGTGGAAAAAGCTGAAGAAATTATTTTTCACTTATATGAAAAAAGATCTGTCGCCCACGTAAACCTTACATTGCTCGTCCAATTCGCCTTTTCTGTGATAGTTCTATATACAAAATATAGACGGCTAGCTCATTCAAAATTCAAGATAAGATTTTATTTACGTACCTACTTACTTTTGGTTTAGTTGATATCATTTTCATGCGTCTTCATAAATGCTCTCTACTCTTTTTTGTGTTCTTTCTATTTATTGACGACAGGTATTATTCAGTTGGAGGGGACACTGCCCATTGCTCCGACGGCCGCAGATCCGAATCCCGCTAGGGGCAAACTTCGTGTGTGGTGATGATGAGCGCGAATGTTTGGTACTCGAGCAGTGGCGGACTAAGCCTGTCGGGGGCCTGGGGCGGAAAATCGAAATGGGGCCCCCCTCCTTGCCTGTGTAGATGTGTTAGTAGACTGACTACCTAACACATTTAGTTGAAATTTGTTCGCTTACCATCAGGTGGCCTGTATGGTCGTTTACATTTATACATCCATACTTAATATTATAAATGCGAAGCGAAAGTAACTTTGACTCTCTGTTGCGTATTCACGCTCAAATCGCTTCACCAATTTAGATGAAATTTGGTATGGAAAGAGATAATTCTAGTCCCGAAGTCCTATGTCCTTCACATAGGCATAGCCTAATTTTTATCCTGAAAAACGTATCTAGTTTCCGCGGGAACGCGAGCGCTGCAACCGAATCCTACGCGGACAAAGTCGTGGACAGAAACTAGTCTATTTTCTAATATTATAAATGCGAAAGTAACTCTGTCTGTTGCCTCTTCACACTTCAACCGCTGGATCGATTCAGATGGAATCCGGTATGGAGATAGTTTAAGACTCGGGGAATGATCCAGTAACCTTGTCGTTTGAAAGCATGGAGTAGTAAGCGTGAAATCCGGTAGTTCTGATTTTTTACAGGCTTGTTTATGTTGGTATAATGTATAATCCAAGTTTGTGACCTCGACCGCTTAACGCAACTTTGTCAAAAATTAAAAAAACGAGAAAATTTCGGCTGCTTTTTAGATTTTGGCGATTTTGACCCCAAATACTAGCTACTAAGCTTTTGATACTACTTTCTCAGAACGTTTTGACAAAATTTGCTATGATATGAGAACCGTCTCTGTGTACCTAATATTTTCTGAGATAAAGCTTTTCAGAATTCATATTTTTTCAGAACTTTGTAATATTTTAGAAGTCACTCGAACAGCTGTAGCAGGATGTGTTTCCAATTACCTCCGTCGAAGTGTGCTAGTATTGAGCACGAGCGTGTGGGGTCATGAATTGGAGTCACCTGTAGCATTTTTATATCCTACTAGCTTTTGAAGGCGATTTCGTATGCGCATAATCATCAACATTCAAACTCCCGTTTTTCCCGTTCCCGTAGGAATTTTGGACGATCCTCTCTTAATACACCTCTACACCTCTTAAGAAACCTACATGCCAAATTTCAGCTTCCTACGACCAGCAGTTTCAGCTGTGCGTCACACACACCAAAAGAACTTTGGGGTAACCATTGAACTACTGCCACGTTTCACCTATAGTTAGCAGACAACGCTCAGCCAAAACTGATGGTCGTAGGAAGCTGAAATTTGGCATGTAGGTTTCTTAGGAGGTGTAAAGGCACACCTAAAATCCAAAATTTCTAACGGGAACGGGAAAAATGGGGGTTTAAATTTTGATGTTTCTGTACATACGAAATCGCCTTCAAAAGCTAGTAGGATATAGCTACAGGTGGCTCCAAACCGTGACTCCACACGAGCAATACTTGCAAATTCCGTCGAAGATAATTGGAAAAACATATACCGATAGCGATGTTCGATGACTTCTAAAATATTGCAAAGTTCTGAAAGATTCTGAATTCTGAAAAGCTTTATCTCCGAAAATATTGGGTACACATTGACGGTTCTAGTCTCATATTATAGCAAATTTAGTCTTCTTTAAAAACTTCCTGTAAAGGTACTACCTTACCTCAAAAGCTAGTCCTTTAGGGTCAAACTCGCCAAAATCTGAAAGCATCAGAAATATTTCGGTTTTTTTTATTTTTGACAAAGTTGCGTTCGGCGCTCGAGTTCACAAACTTGGATGATACATTAGGCCTGCAAATAAAGCAAGCCTGCAAAAAATCAGAACTACCGGATTGCGCGCACACGCTGATGTGTAAAGTTACTAGATTAGAAGGACATAGGCTACTTTTTAACCCGGAAAAACACATAGTTCCCGCAGGAGCGCTATAACCGAATTCCACGCGGGCGAAGTAGTGGGCTGAAGTTTAAAAGTCTTCTTTAAAAACGTTCTGAAAAGATAGTATCAAAAACTAGTTTCATTAGACTCAAAATTTTCAATGTTTTTATTTTTATTTTTGACTAAGTTACGTTCGGCGCTCAAGGTCAGAAACGTGGATTATACATAAGGCCAACATCATAAACAAATCTGGAAAAAATCAGAACTACCGGATTTGACCCACATGCTGATGTACTGTTACTGGATTGATTTAGGTATTATCATTTTATTCCCACGGAGTCCATATTATGCGCTTAACACGCTACCGCGAGCGTTGGACTTATTACTAATAGCCTTATATTATGACGATTTGTTTTCTTTTGTTTCCGAGAAAATCAAGTGCTTGGACCTTAGAATTGGGAATGTTGGGATGTTTTACCAATGACTAAGTATCTATGAAATGGACTGTGGGGGCCCTCTCGTCAACTAGGTCGAAACCAGAACATTGGCGTAACAATAGGGTGGCGGTGGCGCGTGGCAGAACGGGCAAAATTCCCTAACTCACTACCTGAGCTGAGGGGGCCCCGGCCCAAGAAGCCACGAGGAAAGAAAGGAAAATCCAAAAATTTCAGTTGTGCAATTTTGTAAATTAACGGGGCCTATAGGAACGAAAGATTTGCCTCGGGACCTCGAGCGTGAGGTGGTACAGTTATGCCGCTGCCTGGTAGAAACTATTTTTTCAAGTTTTTTTTTTGCCTTAAGTACTATATTATTTGGTGATTTGGGGGCCCCCTAGGATCGGGGGCCCGGGGCGGACCGCCCCCGCCGCCCCCCCCTTAGTCCGCTACTGTACTCGAGTCATGGATGTTTAGTATTTGTATATATACGTATGTATTTCTCTGTATAAGTATTTATATCGTTGTCTGGCACCCATAGTACCTACAAACTTGGCTTAGTTTGGGGCTAGGTCAATTTGTCTGAAATGTCCCAAGATATTAATTAATATATTCTTTATTTGTTCCCACCAGACCGCCACACGCACTTCAGAGACGAGCTGTTCCACACTTTGGAGATCGCTCCGACGACGCTCGAGGACGGCGGCGTGTACGAGGCTCTAGCTCGAAACGGCAGCGGCGCCGTGAGCTGCCGATGCTGCCTCGTCGTGGACAAGGGCATCCGGGCGTACGTCGCGCCCGAGTTCTGCTGCGGACTGGAGCCGTTGTACAGACTCAGCGAAGGTCAGTCAACAATCTCAATCTACACGTATCAGTTCATCTGTTCACTGTGCAACGCCGTAGCTCATTTAGCGTCTACACGCTACAAATAATATTGGAGCCGTTGAACACGTATCAGGAAAACACTCACGTAAATATGTCACGTGTGCGACGCGTTCATATTTTAGCGTTTTGAATGCCACCTGATTGCATCACTAGGTCGCAATATGTTCCAATGATGTATTTACTTGTAAATTTTTAATATATCTCTACATTTAAACCCCTTTTATCGCTGGCAGGCGACGAGCTCCGTATAACAGCGGTGGTGGAAGCGTACCCCTCGGTCGGGGTGACTTGGTACCGCGAGGGGGTGCGGCTGCGGCCGAGCCGGCGCGCCGTCATGACCCTGGACCGCGACGGGCAGATAGAGCTGGCCATAGCGGGCGTGACGTCGCGTGACGCCGGCGTCTACTCGTGCACGGCGTCGAACGAGGTCGGGAGCGCGACGACGTCAGGGAAGGTCAAGGTCGTCGAGGGAAAGGTCGCCGAGAGACGAGCGCCGCCGATGCTGATTGGGCCGGACGTACCGTGAGTAGTATTTCGTGATATTCTATCCAAAATAAATAAATAAATAGATGAACAAGCCTTTTATTCCATGAAAAAAATACAATGTTTGAGTTAATATTATAAACTAAGCATATCCTTGCTAATATTATAAATGCGAAAGTAACTCTAAATGCTCAGGTACTCCAAGGAGCCCATGTTCGTGCGCAAGCCGAGGTCCAGCGAAGCGCAGGAGGGGGATACCGTCATCATAGAGTGCGAGGTCATCGGGGACCCCAAGCCCGATGTATTCTGGCTGAGGGACTTCTTGAAGGTAGGCCCATGTCACGGCTGTCACCATATCCGTATAGCACGACATAACTTAGAAGGCGCGCGGCGAAGTACTTAAACCGATGACGCAGTGTCCATTATTGCTCAATCCATGCGCTTTCTAAGTAAACCTGTACTAGTTTTATAAATGCGAAAGTAACTCTGTCTTTCTGTCTACCCCTTTAAGCTTAAATCGCTGGAACTATTGAGACAAGTAAATAAGTGCATGTTAAAAAATGTAATGCTTTTTATATGAATATATATATTTATATGCACAATACCCTGCCAATATGCAAAACAGTTTGTCGGCACTCTTTGACACCCTTGGACTCTTTTCTATACATTCTAAGTAAGATTCTAAGTTTAGTATACATATGTACCTATCTACATTTAGTTTACAATATAATTATAGTTTAACTTACAGTGAAAACAATCTATGATTGATTTTAACAATGAAACTTATTTCGATGATAAGTATTGGATTTTCCAACAAGATTTTTTCTAATTGGATGACATTAATGGTAATTGGTAAGGTCAAGTCCTGGGCCAGGGAAGGAAATGGGCACCCACAAAGCCCGCGAAGGGACCACAGCCACCTCTACAACAGCCTATTAACGTCCCACTGCTGGGCACAGACCTCCTCTCGTCATGAGACAGTTTAGGCTATAGTCATATCAAAATAAATTGATTCCGTTTATATTTCAAAAATCGGTTCAATATATTTAGTATTCAAATCCATTACAAATTCCGTTTGTAATTCCCAATAACTTATTATTAAATTCTTTTGAACAAATTAATTGGTAACCTTTACCAAATCCACTGCGGCTGGGTCGCTACGCACTTTTCGTAGCCGCTATCCTCTACGACGCGGAAAAACGCAAAGCAATGTCATCGAGCGTATAGGGCGCCACCGTAGTACGAATACGCTTTAAGCTACGCGAATTGGATTGATCCAATGAACTAGACTGTTTTCGTGTTGCCTATAATAAATAAATATCACGTGACATTTTACACTAATTAATAACCTAGCCCAAAACTAATCAAAGCTTGTAGGGTCGACGTTAAACAGATGTTTACACTTTTTCACCTTATTCCGTGTAAATATCTCGACTGTAGATAACTATAAAATTACTTATTATATAGGTGTATAGAGAAATACAAACATACTAAACATCCAGGACTCCAATAAAACATTCAAGCTCATCAGACAAAGTTTGGCCCTAGCGGGATTCGAACCCGTGACCTTAGGCACTTAGGTTCACTACCAACGAAAGTAAACTAACACAAAGTCGATGGCCCGGTTCCTATATCCACGAAACGCCTCGTTTTGCCTACGGACGGTTGATTTTTGACATTTGTTCCATAGAGAATCTGTCAAATTTTAACCGTCCGTAGGCAAAACGAGGCGTTACGTGGATATAGGAACCGGGCCTCAGTCGTTTCATTTTACTTTTGCACTTGGGTTTCACTAGCCGTTTCCGACAACTACGTCCCGTGTACAATTAGGATTTGCTTACCTGATAATGCTTATAGATGGTTGTAGAGGTGTTGAAAAACTGGTTTCACCCGTGGAGCTTGTTGCGGCGCTTCTTCTCAAGCAATGGGTCTAGGAAGCGCTGGTAAATTCTTTTTCTGGCGTGTAAAAGAGGCACCTATGTGGCCAATTTGCTGAATAAATGATTGAATTGAATTTTGAATTTGGAAAACCCGTTCACATAGAAATGTCGGAATAAATAGTACATTACTACAGAGGCCGGGAAGAAGGATGTTGTAGGCCGAGTATTATATACGGCCGAACGAAGTGAGGCCGCATAGTTACGAGGCCGACAAGTTCCGTTCCCCGCCGATGTATGTATAGTGCTTTTCTCAAAGATGCAATGAAATAAATAAATAAAATAATATTGTATATATAATATATTTTATCTTTTTTTCATAAATAAAACTGCGATACCTATGTAGCAAATATGGTTCATGTTTTTTTAATAGCTGTATTGGCAGAATGTCATAGCGAACCATAGAGTAAATGTTGCTTGTACCTTTTTTAAATGGCGGAATGCCAAGATGCTGTGTCACAAATATATCAAATGGAAATTAAAAAATAGTGAGTTGCCGGCCTAGGCCTGCAACGTTTGTATGAAATTTCATTATAGACCAAGTGTCTAGCCGCGCCTGAAACGTGATACTTCCCAGGCTAATAAGAAGAACATAATATCAATATTTCATTGCATGTTTGAGAAATAGTACTTTATGTTATTTCCAGTGTCTCAAGCTATTTTTATGTAAATTTTCATCAAAATTGGTACAGCCGTTTTGACGTCAAGAAAGGACAAACATATAGTTAAATGCTAAATCATTGATGTCAAATTATGTATTAATTCCTTTTTTTTTCTATTGTCTGTCTCCAGCCTGACTACTACCGAGACGCTACGCATTTCAAGCGCGTAGGCGCCGGTCCGGAGTACCGCTTCGAAATCCCGCATGCGAAGCTCGACTACACCGGCGCCTACTCCGTAGTCGCGCGAAACGAGCACGGCGAGGCCAAGGCCGTCATCTCCCTGCAAATACTGGCCAAGGGTAAGTCGACTACTAAATACTAGATCGACTACTCTGTAGGTTCCTGCGAGTACAGTGAAGCCAAGAATGTCATCTCCCTCCAAGGGTAAGTTAATAATTGACTACTTAATATAATGTCATTTTGAATACACTAGTTACTAACTCTGTAGGTTCCTGCAAGTGCGGTATAGGCAATGCTATCATCTCCCTGCAAATACTGGCTAAGGGTAAGTTGACTACTTAATGTAATGTAATTTTGAATACACTTAGTTACTAACTCTGTCGGTTCCTCTAAGTACGGTATAGGCAATGCTATCGTCTCCTTGCAAATACTGGCTAAGGGTAAGTTGACTACTTAATGTAATTTTGACTAAGTACGCTATAAGTAGTTACACTCTGTAGGTTCCTGCAAGTGCGGTAAAGGCAAGGTTATTTATCATCTCCCTGCAGATATTGGGTAAAGGTATGTAGACTACTTTCAATTCTATTTTATGTAAGGTTGACTACGCTAATTGATTACTTCTCGGTAGGTTCAAGCAACAAACAAGGCTATACTGCTAATACTGGCTCAGGGTACATTGACTACTAAATACTATACTAAATCGACTACTCTGTACTCGTAGGTTCCTGCAAGTACAGTGAAGCGCTATAATTTCATGCAAATGTAAGTATGACTACACTCGACGTACCTATGCCTATAAAGTTTTGTCTATGTCTATGTCTATAATATACGTATTTTTTAATACAGATGCTCAAAAAATTTTTAAATAAAAAAATAAAAACCGCCTTCAAACTCCGACAGACTGTGAAGTCAATGTCAAGTTCACTATATGATTATCATTTCTTTGGGTCGGTTCACTTGACACCAGTAACTCTCAAGACCTCGACATTGACACCAAAATCATCTACGTGCTAGCAAATTTGGAGGAGTTCCCTCATTTTCTCATGGATCCTCAGAACTAAACCAAATTAATATGGGACCAACTTGGAAGTACCACCTTTCGAACAAAAAAAGAATCGTCGAAATCGGTTTATGTTTACTATTTAATTTTGGTGAACATACATAAAAAAAAAATTAAAAAAAAGATTCCGACGAATTGAGAACCTCCTCCTTTTTTTGAAGTCGGTTAAAAAGTAAATTTCGATACCTGTTTAAGTATCGTGACAAAAAGTTTGTCAGTTCCGAACGAGCGTTTTTTGTTTTTTGACATCTAATGAGGTTTTTTTACAAACTAGTGCCTAAAGTTTTTTGGGCTTCACCTGTTCGCTTATTTCTTTATTCCTTTTTTCGCAATTGTATATTATAAAATGTTGACACACGTGCGAAATTGTCATTTTCACTCGTCCCTAGTGTTAGTGTCCCTTTCGCTTGCGCCAACATAACAGGGACTCGTGATAAAATGATAAACTTTTCGCACTTGAATCAAAATACACTATTATTTTCTAATATTGTTTAAACTAAATAACCCCTGTGCGGCTGTTATTTGCTGTTGCCTTGTCACGCTTAAATCAACCACCGCACCGTCCGCTTTCTAAGGTACGCCTGCCTCATGCGGTTCGTCTTTGGAATGAACTCCCTTCCGCGGTGTTTCCGAACAACTTTGATATTGGGGCCTTCAAGACAAGGGTATAGTCTTATTTTAAAGGTCGGCTACGCACTGGTGAATCCACTGGCGCAGCTGGTGTTTATGCGCGGCGCTGATTGCTTAACATCAGGCAGCGCGCCGGCTCGTTTGTCCACCTATAATATATCATTAAAAAAAACTGACTCGATTTTAGATGAAAATTGATATGTTATGATCGTTTAAGATTTTGGGAAGGACGTAGAATAGTTTCGGTTCTGAATTCCATCTCCTAACGGGTTGAAACGATAGCGCGGGCGTTCCTAAATGTTACTAAAATGTACCAAATTTAAATAGATTAGCGACATATCATCTTAATGCTTTATGAGTTCATTACGCACTCGTGCTAATTTAACAAAAAATCACGTACCTACCTAAAGTGTTTTTCATTTTTTAACAACCCTCTCGAACCTGCTTAGCAACCCCCTAAGCCTTTCAGTGTAGGCTTTGGTAATACGTAAATCTCCGAGTTCTGACGATCCATAAGCTGATATAATTGAAGCTTGTTTTTGTAGATTAGTTAATGCTATAATTGTTTTTCTCAAACATGCAATGAAATATTGATATTATATTCTTCTTATTAGCCTGGGAAGTATCACGTTTCAGGCGCGGCTAGACAATTGGTCTATAATGAATTTCATACAAACGATGCAGGCCTAGGCCGGCAACTCACTTTTTTTTAGTTTCCGTTTGATATATTTGTGACACAGCATCTTGGCATTCCGCCATTTAAAAAAAGCTACAAGCAATATTTACTGTATGATTTGCTATGACATTCACCCAATACAGCTATTAAAAAAACATGAACCATATTTGCTATGTTTCGCAGTTTTATTTATGTACCTAAAGACAAAATATATAAAATATTATTTCATTTATTTATTTCATTGCATGTTTGAGAAAAGCACTATACATACATCGGCAGAGAACGGAAGTTGTCGGCCTCGTAACCATCCGGCCTCACTTCGTTCGGCCATTTATATTATACTCGGCCTGCAACATCCTCCTTCCCGGCCTCTGTATTAATGTACTATTAATGGATGTCAAACGGGGCGTAAACAACAAAATCTACAGGTATTGACGTGCCCTACATGATCAAACGCGCGTTATTATGCTCGTGTGTCAACAGGGGCCCTAATCGTTATATAGGGAAAGGAACATTCCCTATCCCTGCCTGCGCTCACGCGTCACGGCGTTGAAACCCAACTTTAAGTGCCTAGATTTAAAGCTCGATTTGAGCGCCGTGACGCGTGAGCGCAGTGATAGGAATTTCCTTTTCTCTATGTAACATTTCGAATGGAGCCCCAGTATTTATCCGTGGCTGTGTAGTGGTTTGACACGACGCCTCTCATGCGTGATCGGGGCTTGAACCGACTCGCGTCTTTGAGTTATACTTACGCGCGATATTTGATTAAGACTTTGCCACTGAGCCTTCACGCATTAATTACTGATTAGATTATGAATGAAATTCTGTATGGATTTAACCTACATTTGCACGAGTATACCACATTTGTTTAGGGACTAGCTTCTACCCGCGCGACTTCGTCCGCGTAGAAATCGGCGCCCGCGGATTATAAAAGTTGAGATAGAAAGTGGCCTAGGTAATGTGGACCCCTGTTATAATCTACCCAAACAAAATTTTGTAGTAAACCGACCAGTAGTTTTCGAGTTAAGCCTGCACATACATACAGTCACATGACTTCTACTGACTTATTTATTTATTTATTTTAATCATGAAATATTTATAGAAGTACTGACTTATTATTACTACAGATTATAATTTTCAATGGTACGGAATTAGTATTCCGTATACTTCTAAATAGTATGATGATCTATAAATTATAGAGGTGACTTCCAGAGATAATTCTTAAACCAAACTACATTAAAAAAATTTTGTTTGCAGATCTCTCGTCTACCGACGATTCACATAATGTCAGATACGGGTAAGTAATTTAGACTAGATAACACAATTAGATAGAACTATAGAACCAAGCCGTGGTGGCCCAGTGGTTTGACCTACTGCCTCTCATGCAGAGGGTCGGGGGTTCGAATCCGGCTCGCACCTTTGGAATTACTTATGTGCGAAATTCAGTTTGAATACAACTGTGCTTTTCGGTGAAGGAAAACATGATGAGAAAATCTGCCCGCATCTGCGAAGTAATTCAAGGATGTGTGTGAAGCCCCCAATGTGCACTGAGCCCGCGTGGGTACATGATGATATGAGGAATGCATGATGAGGGGAGGCCTGTGTCCAGCAGTGGGCCGTAGGTAAATATCTGTTCTGGTGATGGTGGTGGTGGGGATAGAACGGTGGCGTCCGCGAACCGGGAGACGAGCTGTCGGTAGGCCTCGAACAAGATGTAGTGACGACGTCGTAAAGGTCGCGGGAATACGGTGGAAGCGAGTAGCACAGGACCGGTCTGAGTGGCGAGCCTTAGGGGGAGGCCTGTGTCCAGCAGTGGGGTGAAATTGTGATGACGATGAGACATTGCTCGTAGTCATGGCACATGGGCGATGGATTCTGCGGCCGATGATTCTCGGCAGGCTTCCAATAAGACGGAACGAGCACGGCTTAGGCCAGATTAAAGTTCTTAAATAGAAAAATCGGAATTGGGATATTGAATGAGCTACTCGGGAAAATTGGTCTCCTATTTAAATATTAAGAACTCTTCGCCTAATATTCCAATACAATCTGCGCAATAGGCAGATAATTGGTGTATTAATTTCATTACCTCCCTAAGCCCTATTAAAATTTAGAGATATTGTATTTATCTTACATCTATTTATAAATGAGGCCCCTGGTAACGAGAACTCGGTGGAGGCCTGTGGCATAGGAACAATCCGGGGGAGGCTTATGTCTAGAAATGATAACCTAGGAAGCCGTAGTACTTGAAATGAAATGAAATGAAAAATGTTTATTTGGCAAACATAAAGAATGAGATATTTTTACAAAATTGAAAGGAAACCATATATAGAGAGAACAGAAAATAATGCTTACATCGAACTTAAAATAATTTGAATTCTTAAAATAAAATAAAGTATAAGGTTAAAATAGTACATTTACTTTAGTTTGCCAAAATGGTCTTCACTCAGCATTGTTGTCTCTGAAATGCTGACGAAGATTTCGAGACGCTGATTTTCAGTGAAGCCAAAAATGAGGTGGTGCTGCTGTCTAGCTCACAAAAAAAATCAAAATAATAAAAAATAAATAAATACATACATAAAGTACTTAATACAGGTCAGTGGTGATGTAATCTGTGTTCGGAGGCCTGAGTGAAATAAATAAATAAATAAGGTATGTGTTAGTGGTCCATTCGATAGGTGTTTGAGAAGGGAAGACGGAGTCAAGGCAGCCTATGAGTAGCTTTCACGACTGCGAGTACTTAACCTAGTGGTTTGATTTTACTACCTCTCACTGGGGATTCAAATCTCGTTCCACAACTTCGAGTAAAATCGCCGTGATATACGGTGTTCAAGGATAGTGTGGTTCCCAATCCGTTGGGCTCGCGTGGGGACTATAGCCCAAACCCTCTCGGGATGAGAGGAGGCGTGTGCCCAGCAGTGGGCCTAAAATAGGCTGTTGTGGTGGTGGTGGTGGATACGGTGAATGGAAACATCCTGAGGAAATCTACACGCATTTGAGAAGTATCTTATCAAATGCGGGTGTTGAGCTCATGTGAAAATTGACAGACCTTCGCGTGATGAGATGAGAGGTCTATGCGTACTTACCTACAGTTACATGTATTGTGGTAGTCTAAAAGTATTTAAAAAATCGCCTGTGCTGTACCTCGAGACAGTTCCAAAGCTAAGCCAACGCTGATCTTCCGTTGAGACCGCTCGAAGGCGTCACTATATCAACGGCATATTGCGTACTTCAAAGTACGCAATATGCCGTTGAAGTACGCAATATGCCGTTGATATAGTAAAGTTTCATATTAAAGGATACTTAAATTTATTCTTGGTACGGCCCGTAATGGGGCCCGTCCAATGTTTTCAATTAATTCTAATTCAAAGTTAATTTACCGTTACTTTCTAACAAAATTAATCAAGCCGCGGGAACTATGCGTTTTTCCGGGATAAAAAGTAGCGTACGGGGCTCCAACTATCTTCATACCAAATTTCATCAAAATCGGCCCAGTAGTTTTCACGTGATACGCGTTCAAATAAACAGACAAAAATTGTTAAAGCTGTTGGAATAAGTTCTGTTATCGATTATATCCCCAGCCAACTTTTATTCGAATATGAACTCAGAACTCAGAACATTTATTTTGACATGAAAAATACATACTACAACGTAACAGAGTTTTAAAACACAGAAGACACAATACAAATAATAAAGAAAAAGAAAATAAGAGAATTATATAAATAAAAAGTATTAAAATGACATGAAAATACACGCTACGCTGTAGTGCCAGTCAAAAGAGGACTCGGCTCAGCATGTGCTGCAGCAGGAGCCACAGCGCTGGTTTTCAGCCGAAGCCCTAAAAAGCATGTGTGCTTATGTTGGAAACAGAAGTAGGAAGGTAAAATCATCTAATATATCAAAATAAGTCGAGTTTTCCTCCCTGACGCTATAACTCCAGAACGCACGAACCGATTTCCACGGTTTTGCATTCGTTGGAAAGGTCTCGGGCTCCGTGAGGTTTAAGGCGGTACGAAGTCCGCGGGGTCAGCTAGTCTAATATATAAAAATAAGTCGGGTTTTCCTCCCTGACGCTATAACTCCAGAACGCACGAACCGATTTCCACGGTTTTGCATTCGTTGGAAAGGTCTCGGGCTCCGTGAGGTTTAAGGCGGTACGAAGTCCGCGGGGTCAGCTAGTATATGTATATAGATGGGTTGCAAATGCATTATACCTATTACTTTAGCTCCGATGTGACCACTTGGGAGTATTATGATCAGCTTAAGGTAATTGCGGAAACTCTATAGACTCATCTTTGAATTTTTTTGCTGCTATTACCTCCCACACCTGTATACGTGTTAGAGGTTAATTTAGGTACGTTATTCATTGCGCAGTTTGGGCCTTGGCGAATCCCCGAATTGACCTACCGATGGAAAATACTTACTTAGTATATCTGTAGGTACTCATACTCATGGCACACCCACGACACTCCATACAAACTGAACTAAAATATTATCTTGTACAAATACATGCGCGTTTATGCATGAGTGCACATTTCGACCAGTTTTTCTATGGCAAGCCGCGCACGTTCGCCGCGGGCGGGGTGAGGTAACTTGTGTTGGTGCGGGGCGGAGCGTGTCGCTACTGGTACGATAGTACCTTTTACTTACACTGTGCTCATGGCTTGTTCCGCCAGGCGAGTGGACGTGATTCCCCGTTTCGAGCGCGGCCTCACCGACCTGTTGAGTTACGACGGAGACGCCGTCGAGTTCGAGTGCCGCGTGAGCGGGCGTCCGGAGCCCGACATCCGTTGGTACCACTACGCAGAGGTAAATGGTCGATCGACTTTTTCATGTCACTATACTTGCCATGGTTGCGAACCCCAGAACCACCTTTTGACTGGGATTTTGTGGGTTTTAATCCTCCAAATGTATGGTTTCTTTGATTTCTTTCCACATCTTCGCTAGTAGAAAATTTTCTAAGCATCTTGAAGTTTAAGTATGGTGTAACAGATTTTCTAAGAAAACTAACTCCTTTTATTTTGTCTCTTGGACAACGGGACAGAACAACAAGAAATAGTTGGTTGGACCCATGTTGGCCCCCATGCACAGTTATATCGGGATAAAAAGAAAGCGCGTATACTTTTTTTTTAAATCAAAAAGGACATTTTCTAAAACAGTAATAGATTACGTTTTTGGGGATAAAAAGTACATATCCATCCCCGGGATTCCAGCTATCTCCATACCAAATTTCATCTACATTGGTCCAGCGGTTGAAGCATGAAGAGGTTACAGACAGACAGAGAGAGTTACTTTCGCATTTATAATACTATAGCTTTTACCAGCGACTTCGTCAGCAAGGAGTGTCACGCCAAACCTCCACCTGCGTTCTTCCACCTTCTTTTTACCCCCTAAATGGATGCTTTCCGGGTGAAGAGGTAAAAAAGACAGACAGACAGATTTCTTGCTTTTATAATATTAGTACATGGATTATATTTCTGTCCAGCTGATCCGCGATTGCCCGTACTTGGAGACAACCTTCCAAGATGGCGCCGCCCGTCTGAAGATCAAGCAGGTGACGGCTGACGATGAGGGGACCTACACCTGCGAAGCCTCTAACAACCTCGGAAAGACCTCCAGCAGCGCCTGCCTGGTGGTCTACCGTGAGTACTCTGAACCCTGAGCATATTCTCCATCCATAAGTATTCATAATTTAGTAAATTTTACGAAATGACTTTCTGGATTTTCATTTTATTCTGACTGTACTAAAATGACGAACAAAAAATGCGAAGCTTTTTTATTGAATCCTTTCGACAGATATAGCGACATGGTCTTCGAATCAAGTATAGTCTGTCAATCTCCTTTCATTGCGGTGTACATCAATTGCATGTATGACAAGATATATATATATCCCCTGGATATTGCTCATGAAGTTCAAATTTTGCTACACGCATCGCCACGGAACTTGAGCGGTGACCTTCGCTGCGCGGAAGTCGAAAATAAGGTCCCATCGGCAGAGGGGCGCGGGATGCAGTGGGCGCTTTGTCGTGCGCGTACGCTTATTGCCCTATAGACGTAAACATGCGCAGAAATCCCGTCTACTTTCACTCACCGCTCAAGACCGTGCTGCCTGGCGAAGTTTATTATTGTATGATGTATCATCTGTGTCCCTAGCGCCCGGCGAGCCGAACACGCTGAGCCAGCGTCTGCGCCGGCCGCCCGCGCTGTCCGCCGCCTCCACCCCGCGCAGCACCCCGCGCAGTACACCCGCGCGCTCCCTGTCGCGCACGCGCACGCCAGGTACGACAGCGAAATCATTTTTTACGGTCCAAAGCAGGTTTCGAGCCTCCAACGGCTACCCACGCCAGGTGCAACCAAAGAGAGATCGCCAAAAATAGTCCATTGCAAGGTACATATTAGTACTCGTAGGTACACCACATTTAAGGCGTGTGACGTCATCTGCCGCAGCTTCTCAACTTTGAAACCTTGTGTTTTCAATGAAACGGTGACAAGTAACGATAACATATTCACTGTATTTTCATACCATTTTTTTAATTGCTATTCGTAAGCAGACGCTTCTGTTAGTTCAATATATTTGCTAGAAACTCGGATTTATCGCCACAAGCACATGGGTATACTCAGTTCTGACCGAGTTGTTTTGTCTGATAAAATAGGTTTTCATTCATGGAATGCTGGATACCTCAAAACCAAAACGTCACTTTTTATGGTACGTAGTTCCATATGAAAGCTCCGTTTTGATATTCAATAAAAAGTACCTATCTGATCTGATGATGATCATATGCCTAGCTTACGATTCACTAGGTATATCCTCATAAAGATAGCTTGAAGTACATCTTATTAAAAAATTCAATCATGTATCGATACTTCTTTTGATTTGTATCAACAGGACCTGAGATGAACCGGCTCAGCAGCCCATCGCGGCAGATGCCGCCAAAGTTCCTGACGTACCCGTTCAACAAAGTCGTCGAAGAAGGCGAGACTGTGGTCTTCCAATGCGCCGTGAAGGGCCTCCCAGCGCCTTGGGCCACGTGGGACAAGGACGGAGTCATAGTCACGCCCTCTACCCGCATCACCGTCAAAGAAAAAGAGGAGCTAAGAACGCTTGAGATTGAACAAGTAACCGTGGAAGATGTTGGGTTGTATAGGATCTCCGTAGAAAACGACTACGGCAGAGCGGAAGGGTCGGCGAGACTTGAAGTCATTACACAGAAAGGAAAGTTCTACGCTGGCGTACGCGCCTACAGCGCCTCGCCGCGACGGTCCGCGCCCTACAGGAAAAGGTGTCCATCCAACTCGAAAGACTGAACTGATTTCGGTGAACGAAGTAAGTTGCGCAAGGCGATTGATTGGGTACCCATTTTTCATCTGCTCCGCGAACTGCGATAATTTTCGGCGTTTGGAGAGTGCGCTTGTCGTGTGTTTTTTTTTGAAAATATAGCAATGTTATATTGACATAGCTAAATTAGGTAACCATTAGGTTACCTAATTTAGCACCAAAAATGTTTTTGTATTTACTTAAATCTATTAGCAATACGGCAGAACCGTAGTATTTCTGGCATATGTGAACTGATCTTTTATTTTTTCATGTGAAAATCAAAATTACTTGCACTCTTCTTATCTATAGGGCATTTTCGGCTTGGCTGTGTAGCTCCTAATGTTGATGATGATGATTGTACAGTCGAGTTCATCACTATCTGTAGGTACACTTTTAGACCTTAATAAGACGCAGTTGGGTTTAAGTGTCTATATATTGGCGAACTGGACTGTACCTATATAGATTTTTTATTTATATCTGCTTTTGCGAATTCTTTACAGGGCTACAAAATATTTGTCACGACAAAGTACATGTCCTTTGTCCATAGAACAGCGACAGCACATTCTCCAACGG